>CM002495.2:605000-1022500 GCA_000573905.2 Oryza punctata | reverse complement strand
TTGGAGACTAGTAGAGCAGCCACCGTCAACACCCTCAAGCCACCGAGAAGCAGACATCCCCTATGGTCAGTGATGTGGTTCCCAAGTGGAAGCCCTCGATGTCGTCGAGGTGGTGATCACTGGTATCGCAAGGCGTCACCGCCTGTTCTAAGGCTAGCCGTTGCCCAGATCTAACGGTCCCGAGGCGAGTCATCACCAGATGAGACCCACCGCCACAAGATCTGGTGGTTTCGAGGCCCGCTGCTCTAATCTTGCACCTCATCAGTGCGAAGCTTGAGCGAGAGGTGCGTCACAGCAAGACTAGCTAGCTCGCGACTTTGAGTCAACAATAGCAACACTGATATGGAGGTAATGCCTGCCGTGGTGGAGGGGATGGAAAGGAGAGGTGAGAGAGGGGATATCGTTTAGAGTTGATGAACTAATGTCTTGACTATGTAATAGTCCTTTAGTGTTAGCTTTTAAGTGTAAAATTTTATATCTCCTAGTACCTGTCGGTATCTTCTCAAGTACAATAAAATTTCTCAAGGAAATAAAAGTAAATAATATTTGTGGACAAAAAAAATTTATTGTACTCCTTGAAACTATTACGTTAGAGCGCATAAGCCCTTAAACTACAAAAAAATACCCAACTTCACTGACTAGTGATGAACTATGGATTGTGTGTTGATTATGAGAAACAAAAGAAATGTCGGTACAGAATAAAGTGGTTCGTTTTAAACAGTGTGTTCGGTCAAGTGAGCCAAAAAGGTCAGGGTTAATTATGTGCTCCGTCGAAATAGTTTAGAGGAGTACTAGAGAGCAAACTTTTTCCTGTAGATGGAGGCAGTGTGCCGGCCAGTGACCCTAAACCTTAAAAGTTAAAACAAGCTAGAGCTACTCATTACATATGAGGGAATCAGAGAAGTCTCAACTCTCATCAGCATCTCTCTCTCAAAGAGAAAAATGGAAATACTTTAATTTCTCTCTTTCTCCACACTTGTATGAATCACACAACTTACCTATAATTTCACTTTTTTTAATCTCTCTTTCCTCTGTTCCTTTTTTAAGGACTGATTGATCCAACCACCTCAACAACTAGCTAGTCACGGCAAAAACATATACTGGCAAGCTAATATAAGATGGAGAGAGAGAGGGCCAGAGCTGAAAACTGTACAGGAGATGGATCACCATCTCCATCTCCATCTCTCTTGGTTTCTTTCCTGAAACACATATTCCAGCTAGCCCTTGATTTGGTTTTGCATGGAAAGATTTCTTTGTGGTGTGGCAAAGACTCTAGCTATAGCTACTGTTCCCCGGTCAGCTGGATCGTTTGGTGTTGCACAGTATCACTGCAGCTGGCTAGCTTTACCTGCACTGCCAGTACTGATCATGAACATATAATTAAGTACATATCTCTGAATTATTCACATGCATGGGCGATTGATCTGTACATGTAACATGTTGGATATTTATTTGTTAATTTCATACATATATCAAGTTCAATAATGTACAAGGGAAATAATGTAGGCATGCATCTAAAGGGAGTGTATACTCATTGATTTGCAAAATGCATGAAAAAATCAAACCATTTGGATTGAACACAGCCTCAAGGGCATGTAGAGTTCTTTCTTCACTGATGAATCACCGAGCATTCATGCCCTCCTCATGTACTACATGTTGATCAGCCTCTTTCAGGTTTCTGTCGGAATTGGGTCGAACATACTGTATACGCGCGCTTCAGTTGACATGCATGCATGCATTTATGTATGCAATGCTGTATCTTGGACCAAAGATTATGCATGTGACCACTATAGTAGCAGGCAATAATTCTCTCTTCGTTGTCCATTTAATTTGAGCAATGATCATAACAGCACTGGCCTGGCTTGCCCACGTAAATTACCAAAAGAACAAGAACTATTAGAATGAAAAAACTAGCTAGGTAGCTAGCTAGTTCTTAAGAATCATCAGAGCTCTAGTTGAAGACCCCGAATTTTGTTGCATGCATGTATGGTGTGGTGTACAATCTAGCTACAGATACTAATGTGTGTGAAGGAAAGTAATAGATAATGATAGAAAAATTGTGAAAACTTTTCTTAAGAAAAAATGTGAAAACTGGACAAATTTATTTACTAACTTTTGAATGATATATAACAGGTAAAAAAATATAGACCATGTAAGTGAAACCTTATCTAGATAGTGCTTCTTCTGTTTCATATTATAAGATGTTTTGAGTTTATCCTAAGTTAAATTATTGACCAAGTTCAAAGAAAATGTAGCAGCAACTGCAACACCAAATAAGTTTTATTAAATCTAGAATTGAATACATTTTAATAGTATATTTGTTTTTAGGAAATGATATATTTTAATTTTACAAACCTAGTCAAACATGAAAAAAGTTTGACTCGATCATAATGAACTCAAAATGACTTATAAAATGGAATGGAGGGAGTAGATTTTTTCCTCGTCTTACATTGATATTAGTGGAAACTGGAAAAAGAAGAAGAGATGCATGATCAAATCGATGTGGAAATATGGTCGATGGTGTCGGAGAGCCTTACCTTTCAGTGGCCCCATGAACACTCAGCCCAACATACAACCGTATCATAAAAACATATATGTGCATCGATTATATTGGGGCCACATGCAGACGCAATAAATTAAATAACTCGAGAGGAAAAAAGGAGCATGGGCATGGACACCCTTGCCTCCTCGTAATATAGTACTAATTTAATTATTAAGGATCAAAGAATCCATCAAATATATATGCCTTGAATTTTCATCTGATTTCATCCCCGCAGTGTGAACTTTAGTTTTCATTAATTGTGTGATGCTACAGCTTGTGGGCCATGCAAATATAATGCATTATGCAACGTTACTGTCAGCTGCGCTATATAGCTCATGAAGAGGATCTTCCATTTATAAATTATAATTAATTAATTAATTTGAAGCTTGTAACTTTTTATTTAACCAGCATGATCTGATCACATATCAATGAACATGTGTTGGGAGTATCTCCTTGGAATGTTTTGATTCCTCTAGTGAACTGCAGGTTAAAACACGCAACCATCAGTAATTAAGAAACACAATTACCTAAAAAGTAAGAGAGAGACACACACATACAGAGAGACATGATCTAGCTAGCAACCTCATTACATGTGACCTGCATATGTATTATATGTTGCACGTTCTATGACAAAATTATATGTGCAGCTCATGTATGGAGCATATGCCTGATCTATTATTGAATATGTCATGAGCAAAAACGGAAGCACTTGCTTTGTCTACTTACTAATATTGTTTTCTTCTATGAGCTAGTACTCCCTCGGTTTCATAATACTTATCGTTTTGAATAAGCCCAGAATTAAACTTTTAAAATATTTGCTATAAATAAATTTAAAATATTTATTTCAGAAGCACGGAAACTATGTATAGATTAATCTTGAAAAATACTTTAATAAAATTAAATATTTGTTGATATTTGCACATAATATTGTAATAGGAAAAGTAGTAGTCAAAATTATTTTTTAAGAATATGTTCTTGCTAAAAAGATAATTAGGATGAAACTGGAGAAGTAGTTACTTAATTAACTGACAATTACTAGTAGTTACTTAATTAAATATATATATGCAACGTGTTTCACGAATTTACAGTGAGCTAGGAGATCGATGTGCACAAGTGCACAACACATATGTGTATATATTTGAATCGATTGACATCGATTTAATTACGTGATACTATACGTTGGAGACTTGGAGTCTTCGTGTTGTTGCTAACTAGGTAGACAAGTCGACATTTATACAATGCAACTAAGTCCCTGTCCCCATTTATATATATCAATCAAAGTACTGTTAGTATATTGTTAGTAGGTAGTGTGCTGATTTTTTAAATTAATGTGATTGTCTGATTGAGATGACCAAGGTAAGGCGGAAGCCGGTCGATCTCTGAAATGAGCAGTCCATTTCGGTATGATTAATTTCAAAGAAGATAGTTGCAACAAGCAAGGTCTAATTGTGAGAACAAATTTTCTTGGTTCAACCAGTACTATAGCTACTCCTATATATATGTCCTTCTCTATTCCTATACAGGGTGGTCTCTACTAGTAGTAAGTAATATTCTACTACCAGTGTTGATATTGCTAGTGGAAAGATCCATTTATAGGTTCTACTATCAATAGAAACAAGTTTTGGTTGTTCTTATTATGATTATGTCACCTTGATGTAACTGGCTAAGTTCAATAAAACTTTTATTATCTTAAAAAACAATAATACCTTATCAATTCTACGATCAATAGTCAAGAAGTGGCAATTAATAATATAAATAATAGACACAATCGATTATACGAGAAAAGATGAAATATCTGAATTGATATTAGATATTTTAAATATAATATTGCTTTCAGTGGGCGTATTAGCCATATTGAATCAAGAAGTAGCTGGATGGAAAATATATTATTTTTTATTATTCTTTAGATTAATGGTTGATCAGAAATCGAAAAATTCAATCCTATATATGTCAATGCAAAAGTGCAGAGCTTTATTGATCAGCATGAAACAAATTATTGAATGGATATTGTTTCTATGGATTATCTACTTGATTATAGAATTAAATTAAATATTTTAATAAATAAACCTAACAAAAAAAACTTTCCAAAGCGATATAATAAAAAACATTTTTTTTAAAATAAATGTATTTTTAAAGTGTCGAGCAAATAATTCATTTCAACGGTCTGATAAATAATCTAAAAAGAACGAAACCAGCTTGCCTGAATGCAAGGCTATATATGTATCTAATATCAGCAATTAAGAAATCGACGCTTGCTATAATAATATACAGATGCAACGAGAGAGTTCTCAAGTAGCAAATTAAGAAACACCAACACAGCACGTAGTAGTCTTGTACGTAGATATGGAATGGAAATATGCAGGCATGGGTTATTCTTTTTATTAATTTGCTCTTGGTAGCTAGCTAGCTATATAGGGACATGTTGCTACAGTATTAATTAGCCAGTACATCGACAAACGGATCGATGTGTCTGAATGTGCATGAGACCAAATTGAACTGTCATCATGCACGTATATATGGGACAATTTGGCTGTTTGCTGTTTCAGAGAACCATTTGAGTAGTAGCAATTCCGTCTCGTCTCTAGTAGGCACACATCTCTTTCTCTCACCAGGAGATCCATGATGCATGCATTGTACTAATGGACTACATGTACTTCAACAACCTACCTAGCTCACAATATTATTGCCACATTGACATGTTTTCTTTAAGCTTCCTTTCCTGAAATAATACAGAGAGCATGAAACGTCGTAGGCCCGTGAATCACTCACGGTTCGAGAACAAACTACTTTGATTGTTGCTAGATAGTAGCTGCGGTCGCTACCCGGGGTTCCCAACCCTGCGCAGTATCACAGAAAACGGAGTGATATATTAGCGCGTGATTAATTAAGTTTTATCTAATTTCTTTTAAAAATGAATTAATTTAATTTTTTAAGCAACTTTTGTATAGAAACTTTTTATAAAAAACACACCGTTTAACGGTTTGAAAAGCGTGCGCGTGGAAAACGAGAGAGGTGAGTTGGGAAAAGTAGGGAAAGAACATGTGCCTAAGTCATCACTTGTTGCTAGTACACGTGCGCTGCACGGGGAACTGTTTTTATCCCAGATATAGAGGGTAAACTACTATAGAAAATGAAAATGCTAACGTAGTGTATTTGGAGATGGATATAGAGGACGGTATTTTCCTGTTAAGGTGGGACCCACACCTACCGGTCCAGGGCTGAAATGCCACCCATGGGTGGGCAGTGCGGGGCCTTACTTCTTTGCAAAGGTAAGGGCGAATTAATGTTTTCACCCTCAAGGACTCCAATGTGATCCCAAAAGTACAGAATCATGTACACATGCGAACATTGTAAACCTTATTAAGAAAAACAAAATGTAGCCTAATTAAATGAGATATGTATGTATATATAAAAAAAGGACTGATTATTTGTCACACGACAAATTTTGTTGGAAAAATCACACGGATTTTCAAACCACCAAATGGGTGGCACGTACCTTATATTAGGATAATATAAAACTCATTACCAAGATTAAAAATATAAATAGCTTAATTATGAAATACAATATAATTATTTTTTGTTTACATAAAAATCTTAAAAGTTACGCTGTATGTTTATACAAATTACACAGTAACTTTGTATTTATTATCGTGTATGAACACTGTATTTACACTGTAAGTTTGGAGTGTGGGTAACGTAATCAAAATTAGTCAAATTTTTTAATCGTGTTATTAAGCTCCCTTATACTATGATAAGATATGAAGTTATTTTTATTTGCTAGATCATTTTATCACACAATTTATAATTGCAAATTTAAAATAAAATATTATCAAGATATCTACTAAAATTTATATTACAACTAGAGTGCAATTACAATATAACTAGAGTGTAATTAGGGTGTAGTTATGTTGTAACTGGAATGTAATTTTTATTTTGGTTCACTTGCTAACATCGCTACTTTGCTCAGTTGGTAGAGAGACATTGCTCCCTCATGCAGAAGTCACAGGTTCAACACTCCACCTACGGATCCTACATGTTTT
Organism: Oryza punctata; assembly: GCA_000573905.2. Classification (NCBI taxonomy): domain Eukaryota; kingdom Viridiplantae; phylum Streptophyta; class Magnoliopsida; order Poales; family Poaceae; genus Oryza; species Oryza punctata. The sequence goes on along the minus strand of CM002495.2, from coordinate 1,015,918 downwards.
TTTTCAACCTGACATATAATAGCATAGAAGCAGCAATCTCAATGCGAATCGGACCATTCAAACTCCGTGTGATTTCAATCTAAAAATCTGTCGACAAACCTATAGCAAATTCGATAAAAAAAACACCTAGGTCCCACAAATATGCACCAAATCTTCCACCGCAGGCACTCCCTTGGGCAAGTCACGTGTGTCGCTCATGCCTCGCCATCCAGTCCTGAAGCTAGCATCCGTCGGCCATTATATATCATGAAGGATTGTGTCACCGTGCAGCCAGGGAGACCCAAACCATAATTAACCTGCCAACCCTAGGCATATAGAGAAGTATGGTATAATCAACTTATTAACAGATGTAAGCGTGCAGGCAACTAACTAGCTAGTTGTGACGTGACCAAGGCAAACAACAAGTCAACCTCTAGGATGCTGGACAAGTCCAGTACAAGAATCCATTCTTAGGCTCAACTGCTGAAAGGCCCAAGGTCGGGTCGTTCAAATTTCTACCCATATCTAGAGTAATTAATACACACCATGCATGGCACACATGTATAATCATAGTGCCTACATCATCTCTTTCTTTTCTAGAACTAATCATGGTGGATTAGACCACAAATTCAATCTCTTTAACCTCTCTCTCTCCCTTACTTTTTCTCGTACACACAAAGGTACACAGTCCTATCAAAATCGACAAGTATGTATATGTACACTTTCTGTCAAAATGCCCGAAATGCCGTTGAGATATCTTGTCAGGAGAATCATAGGCAGTCAGGTAAAAAAGTGTGGAAATCAGGAAGGTAAAACATTAATTTTCTATCGCGATCTTCTGGAGGTAAAAAGCATGTGTTGTCACTGTACCTGTTCTCTCGATAGCTCACCTAACTTCACTCCATATTGTTTTTCATTTTCCTTATTGCAATTTATATCACTGATGCCAATTGGACATCATGGACGTACAAGTACTTAATAATGAACACAATGTATGTACTGTTTTGCCCTAGCTTAATTCAGAGTCAAATAAGAGGACAACATCGTAGTCCAGTGCCAGAGTTCAAGCCGTCAGGCCCTTGTACGGGCCTGCGTCTAGAATTGCGTTTAGATTGTAGGATAGAACATGTGTTACTTCTAGCTGTACAAAACATTAGCCTGTGAGTTCTCTAATCTCATATTAAGCAGTACTTAGCTCAACGTTACAAAGTAAATCTTAATAAGGGAATTGAAGCCATGCATAAGTGCTGTCTTGATGTAGTTGAGGGATCTCAGTGTGACATCACTCCTTATATTAGATGTTGGTGTATAGTAGATGAGAGTGAGATCGATCCCTGTTTGAAAGGCGATTGTGAAGACATTGAAGATGATCGTGCAGCGCTAGCGTCACCTGCAGGGGAAAGTATGGCACTACAAATTGCGAGCTAGGATCAGTTGTTTTAGGGTTTATGTCAAAGTGCGAGAGGCGGTCGGATCGATATTTCGCATGGCTTACCGGGTGCCCATGCAACAGTGTCTCTAGATTGTTAGCTGATGAGAGATCAACCAAACATAGCCTACCTAGTTACATGATTAATTATTTAACTATTATTAGCTTAACAATTATCCATTTGGAACAGGCCATCCTCCCGAATTTATAGATAGGTGTCCATTTGGAAGGGGGCCCAACGGAGATATTCATACTATATATATGGGGGTGAAACCGGGCAGGTATTTCCTGCCCATCCACCTGGCCAAATTATTTCGGGATAAATTCGGGTCAAAAGTTCGGGTACCCAGGACTTTTCACGGATATCGGGTTCGAATACGGGTCTTTTTTTGTGGATATGAGATTAGGTTCGGAAACGTATAGTATCCGACGGATACGGATTATCGGGTAAAAAATCCGGGTATTACTCGGATAAATATACGGATATCACCCGTGTGATGTTTTTGTGAGGCACTTTTTGGTACTATGTATTGGTACTACTACGAGGTACTACTGTTATGATGAATTGGTGATAATTTGAATGGTGTCTATTAGTTATGTGTCTCTGTGGTCCTGTGAATGATGCCTACTAATAACTTGTATGGGGTGATATACTGATATTGTGACTAAACTGTGAGATATTTTGTGCTTAATGATCTAATATTCTCAACTGTATGTCATATTTGAAATGATTTTCAATTGTGAGGTATTGTGCCATATTTATTTCCTAAGGTCCTAATGGCCTAATATAATCGTATTATGGATATATGGAATTATTGAATGGTTATTGTCTATGTGATATATATGATTATTGATTCGACTTGATATCCGAATAAGTATTCGTAACCGATAGTGTATGTATCCATTTTGGTACATATCCGTTCCGTATCTTTGCCCGACATTATCCGAGTTTGTATCCGTATCGGCATTATCCATGTCCGACCCATTTCCGATTATGAAATGTGGGTTAAGATATGGGAAGGGTGAGATCCGACCGAATCCGACATGTTTTCACCCCTAATACTATATCAATATGTACTCCAATTTTAACTGTACAATAAAGTCTCCATTCACCCATTCTTTTATTTCCGTGTTTCTCAATTCGTTTACTCTAGATACAACTTCTTAGGGGGTGTTCGGAAGAAGAGGTTGGAAACATCTTTGCTAGGCATGGAGCACATGTTTAATTAAGTATTAGCTTTTAAAATTGATTAATATGGTTTTTTACTATAACTTTTCTATATTTTTTTATAAAAACACTGTTTAGTAGTTCGGAAAGCGTGCGCGTGAAAAATGAGTAAGTCGAGAGAACATAGCCTTGGTAACTTACTGCTCAATTAATAGCCTCATTACCTGAGAATGAAATCTAGCTAGGGATAGCTGGAGAGTTTGAGTTGCTAGGGCAAGTTGGGTCTGATTTTGATTTTAGTTTGAACCAAGACACCTTTGATCTTAGTTTGTTTTTTAATATAAAAATAATTGCGATAAGATCCACACGAGAAATGAAATTAATTAAAGAAGGTTTGTAATTGATTAATTTTTAATTAGCTGGGCAATACAGTGATATAATTGGGTTAGGTCAAGTGTTTAGTCTTGGATGTATGGCATATATTTTTGCAAACGACGTCTTTTTGATCAAAACTAAGACCGTCAGAATAGGACCTGCGAGCTAGAGCATAAGAAATATTAAACAAACAAGACAACACTTCCTCTATCTTTTCTCTTTTTCGATCATCTCTTTTCACCTTTTTCGATCCAATTCCATCATTCAAACAGAAAGGAATGGCTCGCAAAGGACGCCTTTTATGACCGAGATCGAAGGAAAAAGTGCTTTAATTTCTATCTGACGCTTATATGTTAAAAGAACAAATAATGTCACCATTATAGTCAGTGAGGTGTGACTTAGAACATATAAAAGGCCAGCATGTTTTCCTCGAGGGCACATACATACGTCAGCAGCTAGCGCCAGTTATGTGCACTAACGATTAATTTTCTAAGGCAAATTAATCTAGAGAATATTTTTATTTTGCCCCTTCTTTTATGAGCGATCCATATGTATCATAGATCTATAGACATGTCTTTTTTCGCTATACTTTTTTATTTTATTACCTATAGTGTTATCAATGATATTTCTCTAGTGTTATTGTATTAGTAATTGCCCTAAAACTCATGTTCAACAGTTGCAGGCTAACTAGGTGCCAGTACTAGCAGCCAGCATTCGAATTATATTAGTCTCTTTTTAAAAGATATATAGCCCGTCCATAAAGAAATGGTTGATGTTATTACCTTTTTCACGGTCTTCTGGGTATGATTTCGCCCACAATTTTATATTCAAATAAGTTAATAAAACCTAATAAATTTATGAGATATAAAAGTATTTTTCAAGACAAATATACACATATCAATTTTTAAAATCCAATGTAAGTATCTGAAAAGTAACTGATAGTAAAAGTTTAATTTAAAAGTTTACCCGAAGGTAGGCACCCAGATTAAAACTTAATCATATTTGCTAGATTTAAGTGCCTAAAAATTTGTAAATTTTAGTTTATCTAAAATTCACCTTTCTAAGCCTAAAATTACAGTGATATGCGATGTACAATTTTATTTCATATTAACTGTAATTTTGCTATCATATCCCATCTAGTTTTACTTTGTGTTTTATCTGTAAGTTTAAATTTTTTGCATGTAAAGCCAGTCGCGCTCCTCGCATATGCTTGATCTTTTCCACGTTTTAAGCCGATGCTAAGTCGTATTGACGCAATTCATCTTTGTTTTCCTGCCTTCCCTCTCTCCTGATATCACCAAATTTACTTAGATGGCAATTAAGAGAGTCTGCTAATAATTACCATTATATATGCCCTTATATCTAATAGGATCGAGACACAACCTAAATATCTATGGATCTACATAATTTAAAAGACTAGGTTAATACATCATCGATACGCTCTACTAATTAACTGAATAATATATGACCTACCAATGATGTCATCAAACCACGTCATCCTTATTACATATTTTGCATTATTAATTGCATGTCGATATTTTTTTCCAAAGAAGGAACCGACTGGAGTGTTTTTCATGTTTCAGTATTTTGTTTTTATATGATTACACGGAGTACTCACACCACACATGCACGTAACTATATGAGTATGTTTTCTCACACGTGTTTAAATTAAGAAAGAGACGGAGATATCTCTAGTCTTTGTAATTAGAACTTGTATCAAATTCGCATGTATATATACACACACTTTGCTTTGCGGCTCGTTCGATTTTTTTCCCTCCGCCGGTCGAGGCAGTTCTGATCACATTATCTAATACTCTCTCCATTTCATAGTATGATTTGTTTGACTTTTTTCTTAGTTAAATTTTTCTAAGTTTGATCACGTTAATAGAAAAATGTATGAGTATTTTCAACCAAAACAAACATATTGTTAAAATATATTCAATGTTAGATTAAAGGAAACTAATTTGATAATTTAGATATTGCTAAATTTTTCTATAAACTTGATCAAACTTAATAAAGTTTAATTCAGAAAAAAAATCAAATAACTTACAATATGATATGAAGCGGAAGTAGTAATTAAGTTGGTCATCCATCGCCTTTGCAGAATCCCAGGCGTCTCATGGCTCGCTTGCATTGTCTAATGAGGATAAATTAAGGCCCTGTTTAGAGATATTTGGAATGGCAAATGGTAAATGGTAAAAGTTTTGGTGGTAAAAGTTTTGGCATTACATTTTTGTAAGTTGGTGTTTAGAGGCATGCAAAAGTTACCATTTTCCCATGCACCATGAGATGTGGTCCGCGTCTCTATGCACTTTTTTGGTAAAATTTGCTAGTCCAGACTGCCAAATGCTAAATACAAAGTTGCTATTTTCTCACCCTATTGTTTAGATCCATCTTACCAAAAAATGCTTCAAAATGACAAAAATTTTATCATTTTGAAGGATCTAAACAGGCCTAAGCTAAGACCGGTCAGTACGTATATGAAACAAATGATGATCAATTAATAATAGTAATATATTATTATTATTATATACAGTTTAAATATAGAACGCATGAACTAAAATTGTACATCACATAGCACTGTAATAATCCATGCATTGAAAATTTGAAATCAGTGCATTATAGTAGATGTTTATATTATATACAGTTTAAATATAATAGTAATATCTATATATATTTTGGAAACGGAGAGTACCTGTTGGGACTTTAATTATGATCGAACTGCAAATTAGTATTTGATTATGCAGGGTGGTGAATTAATTAAGTTAAGGTGCAGAGACAGTGTGGTCGTCTCTGTTCGATCTGATGCATTGTACTGTCATCAGCAGCAAACATGCCACATGTGCTATATTGCAACTTTGCTAACGGTAGCTGGCGGTGAATCTATCAATGCATGCCAGGTACATACGTCCTTTAATTTTGGTTGTCAACTCAACGTACGACTAGCTGTAGTGATCATTTCAGATCGATCGATGCAGCGATCGGTATATATATCACTTATGCTAATCACAATGCATAATATACTTTCTAGCTAATAGTCTCTCTTGCTTGTGTAAAATCAAAGGTTTTTTATCGTTATTCTTGGATAAACAATTGGTATTGGAGATTATTGATTTTGATATTTGGAATTTATTTGCGAAGTGGTTTTGGAGATAATCGGATTTCACAGATGATATACAGGTACTACTGGATTGGGTCCGGTCAGACCGGGCAGTGGCTGCCGGTCAGACCGGGCAGTGGCTGCCGGTCAGACCGGTGTGTATTGCACGGTCAGACGGGCGCAGCCCGCGGTCTGACTGGCCGACGCTGTGTTGGTTTCGGTTTCGGGTTGTTTGTTTGGATGTCCGTGATTATTTCATGAATATGACTTCTAGATGGATACTATGCGTATGTAATACTGTTGTTTGCTAACAATGAGTTAAGTTGGGGATAGCTTGGTCTCGAAATATGGTTTCTTTGTTTGTTCCATATGTAGGTGAATTAATACCGGGAGAGTATTTGCGGTGATGGACCGGAAGTCGGCTTGGGGATAAGACGACGTCCAGGGTGGTCAAAGATCATGCGGGATACTAAGGCTAGAATTCAATGCACGTGGAAAGTGAAGGTTCCATACGGCATACGATGGAGGTATTGTGTGCGTATGGGATGCGGCGTCGAATTTGGAAAGAGTCCAAATTTGATGGGATTGGTTATGTAAAGTTTGTTTCATGTACGAGAAGGTTTCCTAGGGTGATTAGGACTTCTAGTATGAGTTTGGTTCGTGGCTTTAGACTGCATACCTTGGGTATAAATAGAGTGGGAGCGTGAAGCTTCCCTGTATCGCTTTTGAGAGCAATTGAGTTGATAGTTCTGTTAGGGCTTCGAGCTTAGTCGAGATTTTTGTAAGGAGTGTTGTTGGTGCACTTTGTAAACACAAAGAGAATCAATAAAGTTATCATCTACTTTAAGAGTTCTTCGATTTGTGTTTCACCGGGCTTCGGCGGTCAAACCGGCGACATACCACCGGTCAGACCGGTGGCAAGGCGGCGGTCAGACCGGCGGCGTCAACAAGCAGAGGCAGGCGATCTCGGCGGTTCGACCGGAGTTTAATCTTGATCAGACCGACGTGTACCAGATGGTCAGACCGGTGCAACACCTTCGGTTAGACCGCGATCCGTCGAATTTGAGGGTAACTTTTATTTCCGCTAAAAGTTTTGGTTTTTGGTCATACCAATCATTCAGCCCCCTCTGATTGGTTTAGTTGTTACTGTTCGGTCCTTCAGCTTGTTGCATTGCATCGCTCGCATATAGATGTGTAGTACTCCATGCACTAGAATGAATGGTTGCTGTTGCTTAATAACAATTAGTTGTTTTTATAATTAAGCTAATCAACACCAAGCAGTGGTCTAAAATTAAAAAGGCATCGAGATAGGTGACGACTCCTCAGGTGTTTGAACCACAAGCCAGACACTGATGCATGGGTGTACTAGATATAATCCAACTCACTAATTGTGTACTAACTAATATATCGATCGAGCAATAATTAATCGACAACGTGGCTGGGCGATTAGCTTCACATGTAAGCTAGAGAGAGAGAGAGAGAGAGTCAAGACTATACCAACATATTGTATATGCTTCAACGCTCTAACTGCATGCCTTCTCCAACGGGACAAGGACTCCTTTAGAACCGAGAAATTTCAAAGTAATTTCAGAGATATTGATCATATAAATTCAATGGAAAATTTATCTGTAAGATGCAGAGAAATGACAGGTTATATTTCTCGAACACCAAAAGTACAAAAGCACTTACGAACCAGTTAAGCTACAATGATAAAGATGCGGGAAAAAAGAACAGAGCAAAGCAACTTAAAAAAATAATTTGTAAAAGCAAAGGCTGAAATATAGACATGATTAAGATGGCCCTCAAATTAATCTAACATTAAGTTTTAAAATTTAAATTTTAACCATAACTCGTGGACTGACGAGCACGGATGATAAAAACAGAGATAATATGTAACAACACGTGTGGCAGATAGGCGATCACGTCGGCGGATCGGAGGAGCACCGAACAGAAATCCGTGGTGCACCCCACAGTGGGGGCACAAAGAAAGCCTAGCTACGACTTGTAGGATTGCTCCTAAAAGTTATGGAAACACACACATAATCAGATTAAAATTAATTAACCAACTAGAAAACCTAGCTCATCATCAGCTTCTGTTTCTCCATCGATCTCGAATTGTGACAACCTAGATGACAGTACATCCATCCATTAGCCAATGCATCATCCTCTTTAGTTTCTCCTTTGTGCATTGACTTGGGAGAGAGAGAGCTAAAAAGTCTAACTAAGCTATCTATTCTAGCAGCAGATAGAGGGTGTCCCTGATCATTTTCCCTGCTTCTCCCTGTCCCAGCACTGCAGTATCAGCATATTTAGGCAGGTGAGACTGAGTTAAGAAGGTCAAATCAGATATCCCGATCGTAATAAATCGGCACCAAATCCCCTTAATTCAATGTGGGTTAGTTCAAATAGTGGTAATAAGGTATCCATCAATTTTTAGACCAGTATGCAACTTTTACCTCTTTGTGCAAAATTAATTCCTGAATGAGAAGCCAATGTGAAGCCAGCTTTTTTTTTCTCCTTTTCTTTTTCTTTTTGGCTCCTGTATGAGAAGCCAATGTATATATAGTCATCTGTAGCTAATTGATGTTAAATTTACTCAACCAAACTGTAGAATTGATTAATGTGGCTATATATTGTAGCAGTGCATATATGGTGTTGATGTGTATGAATTGATTAGTAGGGTCTCGATTAAATAAGAAATAAAGGTTTTATGATATGGTATGGGTGAGAGGGGCATGAATCATGCCAGCACAGGGTATGTATTACTGTGCAGTATAGTAGTGTTACTGTATGTGTACAGGTGAAGCCAGCAGACATGCCATGCTCAAGCTATGCTGGCTAGTGACATGCATACTACTACTATAGTGTACTTACCTGCTTTTGATCTGCTTTTGACTCCTGCTATAGTGCTGTGAAGGCTATCCCATCTATAAAGCATTTCATACTGTCACCAGAAGCAACATGTGTTTTTCTCACATGGTAATTTTCCTTGTAATATACTCTCATTCCCAAATACTTGTTTCCAAACACTATTTATATTGAACTTTGACCATTTGTCTTTTCTATAAATTTTCTTTAATTTATAATACTTAGAAAATACAATATTACCAAAATGTTAATCCTAAATATAAGTATTAAACTTTCATTCATGCATCTTTGTTAAACCAGCTAGCTAGAAACTGTAGATTTTATAATCTACTAAATCATAATGTGCTAAGCATTTACATCACCCTTATGCAGGATTTGGGGATCACTCACAGATGTTTGAAGCCATTACCCTTGTCTCTCCTTGGATCGGATTGGAAGTAGAGGACGAAATTCCTTGAATTGCTCCAATGATCATTAGTGTAGAGGAAGTAGTCGTAGTAGTGGTGCGGATGAAGTGGTTGCCGACTTGATTTCGAAAGGGTCGCCGGCGATCAATTGCGGGATAGCATTATCCTTGGGGCCACCACCTACACTAACCTATAACTGTCCTTCGGATACCCTCCAGCGCTTAGGTCAATTTTCCCAACAGAAACTATTAGTGGTAAAAGTCGAAACAATACCAATATATGACAAATATTTCGAAATGGATATTAGTGATCAAAGTCTAAACAACGCCAATCAGATCACCAGTGACAAGTATATCGGAACAGATAATTTATATGTCTGTAGTTTCAATCAATGACAAGTATTTTGAAATGGATATTAGTGATCAAAGTCTAAACAATGCCAATCATATCACCAGTGACAAGTATTTCGAAACAGAGAAAGTCTTTTATATGTCTGTAATTTTTTTTACAACATTGACATAAGGTAGTAAAGGTCTTGAAAAAAAAGACGTAAGGTAGTAAAGAGCGAGTAAAGGACTCACAGACCATGGACTTATTAAAAGTAGCATACATGTGTGGTGGTATGTGTGTGTCTTCCCGTATGATTGCGAAAGAAAAGAAAAGAAACAAAGGATCGACCAGCCTCATGGTGAAGCCCAATCCGAGAGTGACAATTTTCATTTCAAGTGGCTTAGAAGCAGTTTGTGTACATGGGCTTGCCTAGATTTTGCAGGCGGAATAAGTTCATCCAAGATCCCTTAGATTGTCAACGAATCCAATTTTCATCCTTTAACCGGAAAACCAGATGTAACAGGTCCTTTAACTGTTTAAAACTGGTGCAAAATAAATCACAAGACGGTTTGGACGACGGTTTCAGCTGTCATGACGCCTACATGGCTAATTTGACTCGGTCTTCATCTGACGTGGCATTGACGTGGTGCTTACGTGGCAATTTGATTTGAAAAATAATAAAAAATATGGGCCCCCATGTCAGTTAAAAAAATTAATTAAAAAATTATGGGCCCCACGTGGCCCCACATGTCATTCTCATCCCTCCTCTTCTTCCTCCTCTATCCCCATCTCCCCTCTCTTCATCTCTCTCCAGGCGCGACGGGGAAGGAACGACACTCGACGGCCGGCAAGTGAGGAGGGGTGACGCGTGGCGGCCATGCGGGGAGGGAGGGAGGGCTGGGTTGGACGGGAGTGCGGCGGCAACGACGGCGAGGCTTAGCGAGCTCTCTCTCTCCCCCAAATCCCCAAATCTTCTTCTTGACTCGTTAGCGCGACGCGGAAGGGCCGGGTTAGGCGGGCGGGCGACTAGGCTAAGCGTCGGGCGTGGCCCCCAGTGTAGCGGCATGTCGCGTCGAGGGGTCGGTCGAGTCTAGCTACCGATGTACCGACGCATTGGGTCGGCCCACGGTGGAGCGGCGCCATCCCCACTCCGCTGCTGACCACCGCCACCACCACCACCGCCGCCCATGGACAAAACCCTCATCGCCGTCCTCTCCTACCTCCCGCCTCCCACCTCTTCTTCAATAGACATCGCGGCTACTGCTTCCACCTGTCTCCATGGCGACGACCACATCAGCAGGCTCCCCAACACGCTCCTCCGCAGGGTCGTCTCGTGCCTCCCTAACAAGGATGCCGCCCGTACCACCGCAATCTCCTCCCGCGAGCGCCGCGTGTGGGCCTACACCCCTCTCCGCCTCGACGAAGGCGGCGGCCTCGCTCCGGGCGTCGTCACTACGGCGCTCGCCGCCCACACGGGTCTAGACGCCTCGGCGCGCCTCGCCTCCGCGTACCTGGCCTCCGTAGATCCCAACGTAGTCCCATCCTGGTTCATCTCCCTCGCCGCCAAGGAGATCGGTGAACTCGTCGTTGTGAACGAATCCTGCACTTGGACTTGAGTTTGCTGGCTTGCTGTGGTGTTAAACAACAACGTTCTTTCTCTAAAAAAAAAGAAGGGAGGAGTGACGCTGACATGTGGGGTCCACGTGAGCCCACTATTTTTAATTATTTTTGTGTGTAGCTGACAAACTTATTCATTTTGCAGGCAGGCAGCCATACATGTATTGATTGGGTCATAGATTTTCAGCCCAAATAATGAATGCTTATCTTGGCAATTTCATTAGTAGTTTGGACAGATAGGTTGGGCTTTAGTTTCAGAGAACAGAAAGCTGCTTGGGATTGCAGCATCTCGAAAAGTTTTAGTTCAGATAAACAGGGGATTTACATGACGGGCCTCCATTTGCAAGCCCATAAAATCGAGTCTCAAATGAATTGCTCTGAGTCACACACAGAGACAGTGAGGCCTCAGTTTTACCTTGGAAAAATAGGCAGAAGCAATAAGGCCCTTTAAATAAAACTAACTGGGTGGTCCACGTAATTACACGGTTAGCATCCATACAAAATTTTTTATTTTTTCACATATGATTTTAATTAAAATATGTTAAATATCTATCCCGTTATCTTACGATTTTAAAAGATCTAACTTTATCGCGTGTTTCTAATTTTATAGTTTTTAAAAATTGTTTCGATCGCTACACCTTACTTATTTGTCAAGTCTTTATTTACTTGTCGATCTATCACTATTTTTATTCATCTTCCATGAAATCTTTAAAAATTAGACCTTTTAGTTTTTAGAATTTATTGTCTTGTTGGATTTTGTTTTTATAAACTTTTTAAATTTCCATCAAACACCGCTATTGTACTCCTCTACGGTCCCTCCGCTGCCTCATCTCTTTATTATCATTGGGATTTTAAAAATCGAACATAATTATCGTTCGGATTCATTTTTTACTTTTTAGAAATCCCGCTAAACCATCAGCGGCTTTACCACTGTACCCCTCTACGCGCGAGCCGCTCGCTGCCTTCACTCTTTATTGTCATTAAGATTTTAAAAATTGAACATGATTATCATTAGGGTTTAGTTTTTTACTTTCTAGAATCTGGCCAACTGACGCGAGCGTGCTGCTTAATAGCATGTCTGTTATCCTCCTCTCAATCATCATTGAGATTCTATTAGGGGTTTTGTTTTTATGTTTATAGTTCTTATATGTCCCATCAACTGCTAGTACTTTACTCATATATACGCCGATTATTTTTCCCTCTTTGTTATCATGTGATATCGTTGTGATCTAGATGAACTATTCTTTTCGAAAAATCCATATTTTTATTTTAATATTTTTATTTGTAAATTGTATTCCTACTTACACTCTTATAATTATTTTTTTATTTCCTAAATTTATTTTATTTGTTATTCTAAATTTTAATTAATCTCATCATATGTATAGATGGTCTATTCTTTCAATAATCTTTATTTACTATTACGAATTTTAATTATTTATAAATTGTATTTCTAATTGAACTCTTATTTTTAATTTTCTAATTTCTGAATTTATTTTATTTTTTATTTAGAATTCTAATTAATCTCGTGTTGTGTTATGGATGGATTAATTATTGTTTCAATATTTCTTTTTTATTCTGAATTTTAGTTATTTCAAAATTCTATTTCTACTTGAACTCTCATTTTGTTTCCTAATTTCAAAAATTTATTTATTTTTTATTCTGAATTTTAATTAATCACGTATTGGGTTCTTATATGGACTCCTCTTTCAATATTGCTTATTTTTAATTCCGAATTTCAGTTAATTTTAGATTGTATTTATACTTGGACTCTTCTTTTCTTTTTTCTTCGATTAATGTGAAAATTTCTAGCTTCCACAGCGAACGTATGCCTTCTTTTCGAGTTGTCTTAATAATAATATAATAGATAGATAGATTGCTTGGATAACTATTGGGCTAGACTCTAGAAAAAACACGATCGTTTCATGCTATAGTTCTCCTCAACTGAATACTTATATTGACATTGACTAGATAATTTGTTTGTATGTGTTGTAGATTAATATGCTAAGTAATTGTAGTGATTAAATACTAGCCAGCATCACCACAATCAAGAGGAGTGTATCAAAATAAATGCGAAAGATGCAGAATATCTTCAATATATAATTTCAAGACTTATCAAATCAAAAATCCACCCTTTATCTAGGAGTATAATTTATTTGCCACTCCATACATAGTTCACACTACAGATCCAGCATTGAATTCTCACGTCATATACAGCAGTGAAATTTGAAAAATATCTGAACCGGTGTTTAATAGCGTTTTGAAAATGAAAAAAAGAAAGCAGAATAAGTTGTTGCCGGCTGATTCTCTGATCAAAGTACACCTGAAATTTAGGAAAACACCAAAAGTGTGGCGCGAGAGTCATGGGCATAACTTCATCCACCAGAAATTTGCCCTCGACCTTCGTATCTTTGATTGTGTGCTCGCAGGTTCGTGAGTATGTACGTGTTTATTTTTCTTGTAGCATTTCCCAGATTTGCCAAATTCAAGTGTTTTTTTTAAAAACAAAGTCAGATGCATATGCATGATAAGCTTGCCTGGTATTATCACTCACTAATTCAATGCAGTTTTGTCGCCAACTAAGCTGCAACCCTGTATATAGCTCACTCGATCGTTGTTTCTGTCTTTACACACGAATCACTAACCATAATTACAAATTAATTACATTTGCAATTGATGCTAGCAAGCTCATCGATCGCCGCCGCCGTTTCATCGTCTACACGAAGCAAAATGAACGCGAACGTACGTGAAAGTTGCCGCCGTGGCGGCAGCGCTTCTGCTCATGGCAGCTTCGTCGACGTCGTCGCCGGCCACCGCGGCGGGCGGCGGCTGGGACGACGCGCACGTACGCCACGTAGCTTTGTAGATATATAAGCAATTTTAAGTAGCTTTCTAGCTAATCTTTCTCGAACAAAATGAAAATCAACTTCTATATGCTTTGTGCGTGCATGAAAAACTGGGTTAGCTGAAAAATACTTAGCTCCAAGATTGTCACACCACAACTTAGCTGCTCGTGGCGATTCTATTCCCAATTCCTGCAACAAAGTTTGGATCCACATGATTTCTGCTGTTGCATTAGCCAAGAACTTGTTTTCTGGCATTCCATGACACAAGATTAGGCTCTAATAATATAGCAAAACCTCCTGTAGATCTTCTATCATCTGGAGATCTTGCCCAATCTGCATTTGAAAAACCACTTACAAGCAAGGATGATGCTCTACTAATCTTTAGACCCACATCAACTGTATATTTTTCATACCTTAAGATTCTTTTTACTGCTGCCCAGTGAGTTGTAGTAGGAGCATGTAAAAACTGACATACCTTGTTAATTGAGAAAGAAATATCTGGTCTTGTTAATGTCAAGTATTGCAATGCTCCAACTACACTTCTATACTGAGTTGAATCCTGGGGTCCAAGTAGAGTTCCTTCATTTACCAAGAGTTTTTCTGAAGTTGATAAAGGTATGCTTACAGGTTTGCACTCATGCATGCCAACTCGTCTCAACAGGTCCGATGTATACTTCTCTTGACTAAGCAGGATACCATTTTTCATCTTATGTACCTCAATATCCAAGAAGTAATGAAGATCACCAAGATCCTTTAGAGCAAAATCCCTACTTAGTTCCTGCAAAAGTGCTGAGGTTGCATCTGGTGTGGAACTAGCCACAATAATATCATCAACATATATCAAAAGAAATATAGTGACTTGTCCCTTCTTATAGAAGAACAACGACACGTCAGCTTTAGAGGACACAAATCCTATCTTATTTAACTTGGTACTTAACCTAGAATACCATGCCCGAGGTGCCTGTTTCAGACCATAAAGAGTCTTGTCTAGCTTACAAACATAATTAGGTGTGAATTTTCTTTCATATCCAGGTGGTTGTTTCATATATACCTCCTCTTCCAAGACTCCATGTAAAAAGGCATTTTTAACATCCAACTGTCTAAGACTCCAACCTCTAGAACAGCAAGAGAAAGAACTATTCTGATAGTAGCAGCTTTGACAACTGGACTAAAGGTGTCCTCATAATCGATCCCATACCTGTGTTTGAAGCCCTTTGCCACCAGTCGAGCTTTGTATCTGTCAAGGCTGCCATCAGCCTTTCTCTTGATTTTATAGACCCACTTGCAATCTATGATGTTTCTTCCTTTCTCAGGAGGAACAAGATGCCAAGTCCTGTTGTTCATCAAGGCAGTGTATTCCTCATCCATGGCCTCCTTCCAGTTCTTGTTACTCAATGCTTCTTCTAGGTTCTGCGGTTCACCGGAAGATGTAAAATTAAGCCATTTAACAGTACCATCAGTATATACCTTTTCTTTTCTGATTCCACTTCGAAGTCTGGTTCTAGGTCCAGCTGGAGCAGTACTCGCATGCGATGTGTTCTCCAAATTGTACCCATTACTCTGTGCACGACCACCGGCTTCAGCCGCTGCTTGATCAGTTGGTGAGGCAACATCTTCCTGTGTATGAAATGACGTGCTATCATGTGAGGCATCCACGTGCTCCTCCTGGATTGACGATGCAGCCGTCTCAGTGCGCATGCTGCTCCTGCTGTCTTGCTGCGCCGACGACTGCACGGAAGCCGGAGAGGACGTCGCCTCGGGATCATCATCACCATGCTTCGGGTCCGGTGTATCTGCACCACCAGAATCATGCGCCGGGTCCTATGAGTTTTGCTCCTCCTGAACGCTGCTTTGGCTGTTATTTCCTGCATTTTCTTCACCAAAATTTTCAGAAACCTCAGGAGGATAATTAAGCACATTATGGTTATTCTGTTCTCCCCCTGGTGAAGAAGTGTGCGGAATCAAAGATTATGGTAAAAGAGATATTTCAGCTCGTAGGCGTGCACTGGCATTAGGTTGCAATTCAGATAAAGGAAATACATCCTCATCAAAGATTACATCTCTAGATACATAAACATGCCCGGAGGAGGGTTCAAGACATTTGAAACCCTTATGTAGGTTGCTGTAACCTAGGAAAACACACCTCTTTGAGCGAAACTCTAATTTATGTGTATTATATGGTCGTAAGTTAGGTCAAACAGCACAACCAAAGACCCGTAGAGCAGAGTAATTTGGTTTTTCCTTGAACAATTGTTCTAAAGGAGTTGTAAAGTGGATAACCTTGCTAGGAACACGGTTGATAAGATATGTGGCTGCAAGAACACCTTCATCCCAAAATTTCAGAGGCATGGATGCATGAGCTAATAAAGCAAGGGATACCTCAACAAGATGTCTATGTTTGCGTTCGTCCGAGCCATTTTGTTGGTGGGCATAGGGGCATGAAACATGATGGGATATACCAATCTTTGCAAAAAAGGAGTTGTTTTTTGATATTCTCCTCCCCAATCGGTTTGAACTGAAAGAATTTTGTGACCAAAAAATCATTCAACAAGGTTTTGGAACTCTTGGAATTTTTGGAACACTTCAGACTTATGTTTAAGCAGGTATACCCAGGTAAATTTGCTATAATCATCAATAAAACTGACATAAAATTTCTTTCCACCAACAGAAACGGGAGCAAGGCCCCAAACATCAGAAAAAATAAGTTCTAAAGGATGACTTGACACACTTGAGGACTTAGGATAGGGAAGCTGGTGACTCTTGCCTTTTTCACAGGTATCACAAATAGAGTCTTTATTTGCAGCACTAGAACATGGTAAATTATTTTTGCTAAGGACTCTTGCAACTATGGGAATAGCAGGATGACCCAGATGACTGTGCCATTTGGAGAAGGTAGGAGTAGCGGCATGGACTTGCTTGGTCGGTGGAGTGGGAAGGGAGTAGAGCCGGCGGCAACATCTCCCTCTAAGAATCGTGTTCCTCGTGGCCTGATCCTTTATCAAATAATATTTGGGATGAACTTCAAGAAAAGCAAAATTATCCATAGCTAAACGATGAGCTGAAATAAGATTCTTTTGGGCTTGAGGAACATGAAGGATATTTTTAAGTTGTAAATCACGAGTAGGGGTATGAACGATAGAATGACCTATGTGCTTAATTTCCATACCTGCACCGCTTGCGGTGTGGATCTTATCTCCTCCTTTGTATTTCTCCCGGACATCAAGCTTGTCTAGTTCGTTGGTGATGTGGTCAGTTGCTCCCATGTCGAGGTACCAGTTTGTGTCAATTCCATAGGCAGTAGCAATGGCAGCACTGCTTTCATCTAGGACGTAGTTCTCGTCGTATATGTGCCAACATTCTGCCACCACATGTCCCCTTTTCAAGCAGACCTAGGGCAGATGGGGCGATCATTGCCACCCCGTTGAGGATTGTTGCTGCTGCTGCATCCTCTTCCAGCTGGGACAGGAGCACCACGGCCACACGGCGCGCCACGGCCACGGCCGCGGGAGTTGCCGCCACCACAGCCACCACGCCCTGCTGCATTTGCTGATGCCTTCGCTTGCCGAAGTGCTTGCCTGGTCTCAGAGCAAGCACTGTCCCAAACCAAGGATGAGAGTAGACTTCTGCCATCGTGACCGACTCATTTCGGGCCACAACAGCAGAGATGGGACAAGGATGAGAGTAGACTTCTGCCATCGTGACCGACTCATTTCGGGCCACAACAGCAGAGACAACAGGTTCAAAATCCTCATCAAGTCCATTCAGAATATAAGCTATTAAATCTTCTTCATCTAAGGGTTTCCCAGAAGTAGCAATTTCATCTCCAAGGGCTTTCATCTTGCCAAAATATTCAGAAACACTCATGTTACCTTGTTGTGTGTTGGTGAGAGTGAGCCGGACATTGAGAGACCGGGCTTTTGTTTGGGCGGTGAACATGGCGCAAATTTGCTACCATGCTTGCACCGCCGTTGATGCAGTGGCCACCTGGGTGAGGACTTCTCTTGTCAAGGTGGAGAGAAGAAACCCCAAGACCTGTTGGTCCGAGGCGAACCACTCCTGGAAGGCGGGGTTGGCGATCTTGGTCGCCTTGTCATCGACGACGCGCTCGATCTCGGCAGCTGGGACGTCGGTAACGCCGGTGATGTGCCCGTCCAAGCGCGACCCGTGAATAGCCGCCAGAACTTGCACCGACCATAGCGCATAGTTTCCTTTGTTCAGTTTCTCTGAAACTTGAACACCGAAGAGAGGATTTGTCGAGGTAGCGCTTGACGAGGAACCTGCTATCGCCGAGCTTGAAGATTGCGCCGGATTTTATGGCTCTGATACCATATAAAAACAGATGCTAGTGGAGGAAGCGTCTCGGTGGACGCGATACGTATTAATTTCCTTACGCTAAATCGCGCTGATGATTACATATATATATGCCGCAGCGAGAGGTTGGTTTGGAGATCCTAATTACATGTGATAAGTATCCTATCTTTCTATCTATCCAAACCACCTAACAACCATGCATATCTGTTACAAACGTAATTATCTAACAATCTCTTGCTAATGTCTCGGCGGTGGCCGCCGCCGCCGCCGCCGACGACGTGATCTGTGCATGCATGTACGTTGCAGAGGGCGCGTGCGGGTACGACGACGTGTTCAAGCAGGGGTACGGGTGGGAGACCACGGCGCTACGAGCTAGTGATACACGGTGCATGGGGAGCAGCGCGTGCCGCGTCGGCGCGGCGGTTGACGGTGACGGCAACGAACCTCTGCCCGGCGAACTACTCCAAGTCTCCAAGCCCAATGAGAACTGGTGCAACCCACCATTGAAGCACTTCGATGTTCCTCCAGCTCGTCACCGACTTCCTCGTCGATCAGCATCATCCCCCGTCGCCTTCCGCCGCGTCCCCTGCGCCGGCGGCGTCCGCTTCGAGATGAAGGGCGTCTTCGCCGACGTGGACTGTGGGACAGACCTTCCAGGGCAATGGATAATTTTAAATTCAAATACAGTACACAATTGCAAATGTAAACATTTCAAATGAAAACTCATATTTGAAAATGTGATCGATTATTCGGAATAACTAAAACAAAATGCATGTGCCCGGTTACAAATCCAAAACCGCCCCATAACTTGGATCGAATTATTGAACGAAAATTATTAAAACAAAAATGTTTAGCATTTTTTCCCCACAAGTTTGAATAAACTATGAGAGAAAATTTGGCAAAATTGGGCTAACCAAACATGGTTAGTGTGACAGACTTCTCCTCCCTCCGGTTTATGATCGACGAGCCGAGCGCGACGAGATGGCTTGCAAACTTGACCCCTTGCTCACGCGGTGCCGCCACGGCTGCCGGAGTGTGCAACGAAGAGCCTAGACGAGCCAACTCCGGCAGCAGCTCCGCCGCGGTGGCCATCCTAGCTGCCTTGGACCGCCTGAGCACAGCGAGCCTGACTGCTCTGATGCGGAACATGAGCTTCTTGACGTCGGCGAGCCTCATGGCGCCACCAAGCTCCTCACTTAGCATCTGGAGAGTCACCTCACCGAGCCGCCCCTTGAGACGGAGGTACCTCCTCACGACGCGTGCGGTGAAGTGGTCCTCGGTCGGTGCAGACACGTCGTCGATGATGACCTCATGGCGCTCGCCGGTGATGGGGTGGATGGCGAGCACGTTGACTATGCAGCCGGTTCGCTGGTGGACGTCCCGGGCATCCTTGTGCAGCTGCTCATACTCCTCTTCGAACGGTTTGCTGCTCTTAACAATCTTCACCATGGCGTACGTCCTTTTTCACGGACTATTTCATCTCAACAAACAAATAAATCAATTAGCTAGAAAAGGTTATTATGTGATGTACATTAATTGCAGCTGAAATAAGTGTTCTACTCATTACTTACTTTGCTAACTAGTGGCATGTGCACATCTATTCTCTCAATAACAAAATCGACTCATATATTTCATATAAGTGTTCTACTCATTACTTACTTTGCTAACTAGTGGCATTCTCTCAATAAAAAAATAACTCATATATTTCATAAGGATGCAAATGGACTGCCGTACTTAAATATTATTGTCATGTTGACCACTACATTACCAATAATATTATCATTATTTAGTAGTTTCTCTACTTGCTATTATTATTCTAGAAAAGAATTCGTGGGTCTGCCAATTGCATCCAAGAATCGATCAACTTCTCACTAGCCATGAAAAGAATATTTTAACTCGTAACAATTCCACAGTGCCTCTTGCCAGCTTTGTTTCAATTAGGTAAAACAATATATATACAATTGCATGAATGATGTTCAAGGAAGCACCATTACCAATCTACGTAATTGATGCATCGACAAATGTTTAGAGATAATTGAGAAAATACATTATGGTAAAAGTTTGAGGACGAACATACCTAGCGATGTGAGAATTGATGGAGGAGCCGTAGGTCGAAGAACAATGAGAGGTGTGAGGAGAGTGGAGGAGAATTTATAGGGAAGGCGAATAGAAAAGGGTTGATGCACCACCCAAAAAGACAAAGCCATTTAATTTTAAAATCAAATCTGATTCGAAAAAATCAAAACCATTTAATAGGATTTAAAATCAAATACGATTCAAATCTGATATTTAAATATACGATACGAGATAGTTTTAATTTTCATGCACATATAGATAAAGTGATATCTTGAACACCGCGCTACCACACAAGGGTTGGGGTAAGATGGAGAAAAGTCTAAGCTTCTTTCATGCGGAAAATTTCTTCCCAGGCCTATTACAGTAAGGCTCAAGCTCTTTTATTTTGTCCTAACGTCAATTGTGGAGAACATTACATGTACGAAGCACCATAAATAAAGTCGTAGGAGAATGACCCTATTAATTAGGATTTGAATTCTGGTGTTCATAAATATAATTGGTTCATCATTGTCACCGATACTGTTGTCGATGAACTCGTGGCATTCGCCGATGAAAGGGTGGACGTTGAGCACGCTGACTATGCAGTTGGTTCAGCGGTGTACGTCGCAGGCATCCTCAAGTAACTGCTCGTAGTTCTCTTTGAACGGCTTCCTGCTCTTCACGGTCTTCACCATGGCGTCCTTTTTTCCAGTTATTTCATCTCAACAAAGAGAAAAATAAATTAGCCATAAAAAAGAGATGCACACTAATTGCAACATAAATAACTGTTCTACTCATTACTATGCCAATTAGATAGATATACACATATACTCTTCAATATAGCATATAAAAGGACCTTTTTTATTCTGCTTGCAAAAAAAGGAATTGATATTTCAATTCACCTATACTTACTGACCAGAATTTACACGGAAGGCCCGTACATTACCTATCACCATTTAGTAGATTTAGTAGTTATTATTATTATTATTATTATTGTTGTTGTTGTTGTTGTTGTTGTTGTTGTTGTTGTTGTTGTTGTTGTCGTCGTCGTCGTCGTCGTCGTCGTCGTCGTCGTTGTTGTTGTTGTCGCCGTCGTCGTCGATTTCTAGGGTCGGCAATATATTTTATGGATGCGCTAGATCAAGGAGAGATGGTGACACAGATTTATATTGGTTCAAATCATCAATGAGAGGTAATACCCTAGTCAGTTGGTGTAGATTAGATCTATGTCGTTGTGCGCAGATCAACAATGGGATGGCTGATAGCGCGCATGGCTGAGGAATTGTGTCTATCTACCGGCGTGTATGCCGGGTTGTGGAGATGTCCCGATCTCGAGACCCCTACCCCCTTTTATATAGGATGAGGAGGAGAGTTTACAAGGAAAGTATATAATTGATTGCAACTAGATTTTCCTATTCTATCTATAAAAGATATGCATATCCTCGGGATTTATATCTTATCCCGGGAATATCTCTTACTTAATTTATAAGCCGCATGGGTCAGGCCTCTTGGCCCATCCTATGCCACATGGCCCAAAGGCCCCTCTTTGGGTATCCGGGGTACCGTGTACCCCACAATTATTATTACTATTATTACTATTACTATTACTATTACTATTATTATTATCATCATCATCATCATCATCATCATCATCATCATCATCCTCCTCTTTTTTGCATAGATATGTCGATTGCATCAAAGATATCTTGAACTTGGAACAATTCCACTATACCTATTATGTGCTTTGTATCAACTAGGTAAAGCTCTAGAAGTACACAAATGATGTTTTAGATGGAGTCGTGACAATCTACTGTATGGATGCATCCATAAATGTTTATAGGTATACATTTGAGAAAACTGCATCAAGTTAGAAATTTGATGGCAAGGATACCTGGTGACGTGAGGATGGATGGAGGAGGCGAAGACGCAATGCTGGGAGATAAATAGCAAGACAACATCGATGGGAAAAAATGGCTACGAAAAGAATACAATGGTGACAATTTATAGCAAGTGTGAATTGAAATGAGTTTACACCCCCACCGAGACCATCAAAACTATTTAATTGGATTTAAAATCATAACCGATTCGAATATGATATTTAAAAATATGACACGGGAGGGTTTTAATAACATCACAAACATAGGTAGTGCAATATCCTTAGCATGGGCCGTGGTGGTCAAGGATTGGGATAAGATAAAGAAAAAGCTAAATATCTTTCACACTAAAAATAGTTAGTTGAGAGCAATAAATATATGAAGCACCATAAATGAAGTAGTTGATGCATGAATATATTAATCAGGGTTTAAATGCCCATAATATAATCGTGTATATTCGTAGTTGGTGTCCTTCCTTGATATTCCCTATTCCATCTAAAAATAAAAATAAAAATCAACCAAGAAAGTAACTAGAAAAATGTTATCAGATTCACATTAAATGCAATAGAGGACTATCTACTCATTATTATTCTAACTAGTCACATATGTACACATGCATTTCATGTATAATACATAATCCATTATCTTTAAAAAAAAGTATAGCACATAAAGAGTATTTTTATTCAGATTACAAGAAAATGTCTGATAATCCTTTATTTATATTCACCTATAACTATACTCGAAGGGATGTAAGTGGTCAGCTTGCCAATAATGTTATTGCCTTTTTTTCAAATTGTTATTCATTGATATGCCAATTTCATCAAAATAACCAATGGATTCCAACTTCCAAGCAAGCTAAGAAAAAGATATATTTTAAGCGAGAACAACTCACCTAGCTGTTCCTAAATTTATTTCAATTACTCTTGCACTGCATGAGTTGCAGTCGATCTACCCTATAGATGATCAAGAAATGATTGGAGACCTCCAAAGAACTGCATCAAGATGGAACTATGAGGAAGGATACCTATCGATGTGAGCATGGAGGTAGGAGTCGAAGGTGGGGGACCAACAAGAAGGGAACATCGATGGAAAAAAGTTGGCAATCAAAAGAATAGAATGGAAAATAATTTGTAGGGAGGTGGATAGAAATGTGTTGACACGTGTCATAAAAAACATGTGATAACTATTTAATTAGGTTTAAGTAAAATCCATGATGAATCTTGTATTTGTAAATACGACATAGAAGAATTTTAATATCCGTGCGTATAAATAATATGATGTGTTGAACAAGGGACATACCAAGCAACGCTTGGGCCAAGACAAAGAAAAGTCTCTTTTGGGGTAAAAGTTGTTGCCCAGGTAGTTGCGGCTACTCGAAAATCTTCAACTTCCCTAAACACAGTGAAAATTCTCACTTTATATTTAATGACTATATAATATGGTAATAAACTAGTAGCCACTACTCATTCATAATCTCATATCTACTTCTCATAGCATCGGACGGTGGGTGAACATGTTACAGAAATGGGGCCAGAGCAAGAGAAACAGAATAGAAAATTGATCCTATGACGTCCACGCCACGGCTGTCAATGGCTCCCGTGATAAAATGTGGGCGTGTAAATGGAGCCAAAACTGGAACAAGACATCCGGCTCGAAGGTCAAGGGCTTTCCTTGCTCGTCGCCACCAGCGACGGCCGTGCCATCGTCTTCGGCAACATCGTGCCGCCAACATGTACCATGGGACATACCTTCCAAGGCAATGGCCAATTAAATATTACAATCCAGCCAATACACAATTACAAATGTAAGCATTCCAAATAAATTCATAGTTGAAAATGTGATCAATTATTCGCAATGACTAAGACATAATCATTGTCTCCGCTTGCAATTCCAAAACCACCCAGTAACTTGGACCGAATTATTAAATGAAAAATATTAAAACAAAACTATTTCACCCGTCGAGCATTCGAACTATGATGAATTTCCCTGAAGTTCGACAAAACTCTGCGAGAAAATTTGGCGAAATCAGGCTAACCAAACATGGTTAGCGTGACATTCTTCTCCTCCCTCATATTCATGATCGACAAGCCAAGCACGACGAGATGGCTTGAAAACTTAATCCCTTTCTCACGTGGCACCTCCATGGCCACCGGAGCTCGGAAGGAAGAGCCTAGGCGAGCCAACTCAGGCAGCAGCTCCACTGCAGTGGCCATCCTTGACTGCCCTAACACAGAACATGAGCTTCTTGATATCGGTGAGCCTCATGTCACTTCGTCGAGCTCCTCGCTTAGCAACCAGAGGTACCTCCTCACTATGTGGGCGGTGAAATGGTTGTCTGCTGGCATTGACACATAATCATCGCTGGTGCTGTCGACGATGACCTCGTGGAACTCGCCGGTGATGGGGTGGATGGCGAGCACATTGGCCATGCAGCCGGTTCGCTGGTAGACATCCCGGGCATCCTTGAGCATCTGCTCATACTCCTCTTCGAACGGTTTGCTGCTCTTAACAATCTTCACCATGACGTCCTTTTTCACGGACTATTTCATCTCAACAAACAAATAAATAAATTAGCTACAAAAGATTACTATGTGATGTACATTAATTGCAGCTGAAATAAGTGTTCTACTCATTACTTACTTTGCTAACTAGTGTCATGTACACATCTATTCTCTCAATATCAAAATCGACTCATATATTTCATATAAGTATTCTGTTTATTACTTACTTTGCTAACTAGTGGCATGTACATATCTATCCTCTCAATAAAAAAAATTGACTCGTATTACATAAGGAAGCAAATGGACCAGCTGTACTTTACCTATAGTCATGTTGACCACTACATTACTAATAATATTATCAGAATTCAGAATGATATTAGTATAGCGACAAGCAATTTAGTTCTTTTTCTACTTGCTATTACTATTTTTTAAAAAAAATCATGGATCTGCCGATGGCATCCAAGAATCGATCAATTTCTAGGTAGCTAAGAAAAGAATATTTTCAACTCGTACTGATTCCACGGTGCCTCTTGCCCGCTTTGTTTCAATTAGGTAAAGCAATATATATATATATATATATATATATATATATATATATATATATATATATATATTTATGCCGGTGCCAATCTACGCTATTGATGCATTGATAAATGTTTAAAGACATTTGAAAAACAACATTACAGTAAAAATTTTAGGGTGAACATACCTAGCAATGTGAGGAGAGGTGGAGGAGGCGTAGGGCAAAGATCAATAAAAAAATGACAATGAAAAGAGTAGAGTGAAAGAGAATTTATAGGGAGGGAGAATAGAAAAGGGTTGACACGTCACCGAAAAAAATCAAAACCATTTAATTGGATTTAAAATCAAATCTGATTCGAACATGATATTTATATATACAATACGGATAGTTTTTATTTTCATACACGTATAGATAACCATATATCTTGAACACATAGTCCATCATCTAAAAAATATATATAGCACATAAATTGATACTTTTTATTCTGATTGCGAAAAAAATAATAGACTACCAATTCAATTCACCTATAACTATACTTGAAGGGAATGTATAACACATAATTTATTATCTTTACAAAATGTATTGCACATAAACACATACTTTTTATTTTAATTCAAACAAATAATAGATGGATAATTCAATTCACCTATAACTGTACTCTAAAGGAATGTATAACACATAATCCATTGTCTTAACTACTTAAAAAATTCGTAACTTTCCTTTCGTCACTCTTTTTTTTCCGTCAGAGAGTTAAATTAGACTTTATGTTTTTTCTAGGCCGAATGTGCGATTGCGGGCTGAGGCGGATGAGAGAAAGGAGGAAAGTGGGCTGAAGGGGACATAAATTAGACTTTTTTCGACAGTCGGGAACGCCAATTAGACTTTAGGATTTTTCGGGCCAAACGTGCAGGCCGAGGCGGAGGAGAGAAGGGAGGAAAGTGGGCCGGAAGGGGATGTAAAATAGACTTCTTTTCTCTCGGCAAGGATACTAATTAGACTTTCGGTTTTTCTGGGCCAGCGCTTGCAGGTTGAGATGAAGGAGAGGCTAGGTTGAACGTGACCCAAAAAGAAAAAAAAAGGTTTTATTTATATTTTTATTTAAATAAATATTAAAATGGTGTTTGTATTATTAAAATTAGCAATTGACCTTTGAAAATTCCGAGAAAATTTCAGAGAGTGTAATTAATCATGAATAATTTAAAAAATTTAAATCCAGCCATGTAATTATATTTCTCACACTTACATTAATTCACTTATAAATTAATTTAGTTCTACACCTACCTATTTTATTATGGAAAATTTGTATTTTAATTAATTACATAATGTAAATTTTTCTCAATTTTCTCATCTTTTCTCCCCGTTGCAACGTACGAGCAAGGAGAAGAGATTACGGGTTGAGCTTGCTGGGCCGAATGTGGCCTAAAGAGAAAAAAAAGGTTTTTATTTAGATTTTTATTTAAATAAATATTGAAATGATGTTTGTATTATTAAAATTAGCAATTGACCTCTGAAAATTCCGGGAAAATTAATCTAATTCTACACCTACCTGCTTAGAAATATCCAAATATTCCGGAAAATTTGTATTTTTAATTAATTATATAATATAATTTTTTCTCAACTTTTTCTTAATTTTCTTGTCTTTTCTCTCCGTTGCAACGCACGGGCAGTTTTTCTAGTCTTTAAAAAAATGTATAGCACATAAAGAGATACTAGTTCCTTTTATTCTGACAAGAAAAATAATATATTGACAATTCAATTCACCGGTAACTATCCTTGAAGGGATATAAGCGGGTCGATTCAACAATAATGTTTTACCTCAGTATGACAACTAGAGATATAGTAACCTTTCTTATTGTTATATATAGTCATTTTTTTCAAGCTATTTTTTCTCATTGCTCTGCCCGATTGCATGGAAATAATCATTGTCGAATTGATTTGACTAATTTGGCCGGTAATTACCACATGAACCACTAATAATAGCACGTCCGTGCGTGCTTGGGCAGCCTATTTTCTGAAAAGGGGTCATGTTATAACTCGTTAATTACTCGGAATAAATAAGTTTTAGTTTTAGGTATTCTCTAATTAATCCGAAGTATCCCCTAATATATATGCTATGGTCCTGGATATGAATGGTAAATTTGCAAAACGACTGTCGAATGGTATTTAGCTTGGCGATCTGACTGTCGAATGTTTTTTTACAATTAATCCGAATTATCCCCTAATCGGATATAAATCGAAATTTTGTAGCCGTGTAAATTTTAAAATTGACAATACTATTTGAGTAATTGTTTTTTTTAAAATAAGTCCACAGTCACCGAAAAATTCCGACAATTCACAATTATGGCATCCTCCGAACGTAAAATTTTCCATGCTACTAGAGAACATAAAGATGCATGGGCTACTGATGGATTAACGGAACCAAAGGTTGTCGACTCTCGCTTCCTCTACCAGTAACAAAAGGCATGTTTGGATTGGTGCCAATATGTGCCATACTAATATTTGGCTAGTTTCAATAGTAATTTACTGCCATTTGGATTGAAGCCGTTTTTTTACCATACTAACCTATTGTTGATGATGGAATTTGGTAAACATGTGAATCGGAAACGAGATCCAATCCGAAACGGATTTGAAAATATACGGAATTCTCGGAAACAGAGTGCGCATCGGCTGGGAGTCTATATCGGACGATACCGAGTTCAATATGGTTAGCCGATGCTGCTGATGGAAGCAAATTCGGTTATGTGGTCAATATCAGATTCAGAGGAGGATTACAATGAGGTTGTCATGTAAAGATAGAGTCCAAGATAGGCAATTGTATCTATTAATTAGGATTTTATGTAGTTTCCTTATAAATATTTTCGGTAAGAGTCTGTCTAAGGGATTTCACCATTGGTTAGAGTTGTATTAGGAAAGTATGAGATGTGTCCATTATGGAAAAGTTTGTATATTCGGGTATAAATATAAGCCCGAGGTCTTGTAAATAATTAACATCAGTTCAATCCAATCTCGACGCATCGCCACCTTTTTGTTACTTTGTTTCGACGAGTTCTTGCTTTCATGTCGAACTACATTGATTTCTATCTTTGGCGAAGAGGTAAAAATTGTTATGGCAGTTTGCATTATCGGAATTAGTGCTTTACATCTTTATGACACTCTAATTCTATTTTGTGAATCACCGAGTTATCATATATGTTATATAATTTAGATTGATGATACTTTCTACTGGCATCAGCTAACCTTTATCTAGGGTTTTATCGATAACGGCTAGATCGGCTTGTTGGTTTGAATTATATAATATATCTATCATCCTGAAAAGGCAACCATCGGCTTGATTGATATTATGCTTCTTTTTATACTTAGTGCTACATCAATTAAGTTTGATATACTAAGTCGTGCTTAGAATCATAATCTCTAGCCTGCTTTATGGTTGTTAATAAGGATAGTATCAGGGTTTCAGCCGATCTTACCTGATATAGTTGTTTTACATAGTTTTATGATTTGTTTAATATGCTATATCTACCCCTTATATCAGGATCTTAACTAATATAAATATATTGGATTTATTGCCAATTTGATTGACGGTAGTTAGATATATTTGTTGCAAGAGAATATCCTAGTATAAGCTTGTATTGGAGCTATAGCCGATACATGCTTAAATCTGGACATCGGCTATAATATAAAAACATATAATTATTATTTCATGTTATTTTAAACTTGGGCAATTTATATTGTCTTAGTTAAGTCCGATCTATCCCAATTGCTGATTTCTAAAGTAATATTGATCTATAGATTATGTAATACTGATATTTACAGTCGATGGATCAAATTTAGGTTGATCTATTATTGAATATGTCTTACAGCCGATTCACCTGACAATGCATCGGCTAGGTTATATCACGATATGACATTGGCTCTCTAGCCGATCGATTATCATTTACTAATAAAAACTTGCATGTTGTATCTTGTAGATTGCAGGATCAAATCAACTGGCACGTCCTTGAACCCGAAAGCAAATTTAGGACCTGCACTAGAGTAAAGCAAATATCTCAAGCCAGTGTGTGTTTTTCGTGTCAACAACTATAGGTCTATAGCTAGTAGTAAATCTACCCTCCTAAATTTGTAGTGCCAAAACTACAAGCCCAAATTAATTTTAGCACTACCAATATTTTAGTAGGGCCTCAAACCAAACAAGCCCAAATTAATAACCAAATAATTTTGCTAAAAATATATACCACCATATTTTTAATAGTTGATTTTAATCACTTTTCTTCTTTGCTATTATTACTATCATCTCTGATATCTCTTCTTTCAAATATGTAATCATTTATTTTTATCCTAATTCACTTGCATAGTGTGTATTGGAATACGTAGTGCGCATTACAAATATTTGCTATTTACACTGTAAAAGAAATTTAATTGCTTTGTAATGAAACATGCAACGCTATAATTATATCATTAGAACCCAAGCTAGCACAACAACAACAACAAAAAAAAATGGATTTCCATGCTTTAATATACATATATACTAAAACGTTGAACTGTGCTTTAAATAATTTGGGTGAAACTCATGCGTCCCACCCTTTTCAAACTGCAGCGTAGGACGACGACATACATAGACCGATATGAAACATAACAGGTTGAACACTTCGTAAATTTCTTGGCAACGATGACCCAAATCGAACCGTGTCAGTCATGTTTCGCTCCGATGCGCGGTAGCGAGCTTTTCAGTTTGCAAGGCTTGTCGATCTGGTTCACCCGTGCTCAAGCAAGATTGGCGATCGTGAAGTCGGAACTGCGGCATCAACGGGGCACAACGTGCGGCAATGATGACACGAGCCCTTTTGTGTTGTGCTTCGACGTGGGTTGGGTTGTTGTCATGACTTGGTGTTTCTTGGTGAAGTCGGAATCGTCCAATCATGTAGGTGATGGTGTGATGACGATAACGTTATGTTTACCAGTTTGGGAGTCTTTGTTTTCTTCTAGCTTGTTGCTTGGTCTTGCTGTTCTTATGGTGAGCAGTGTTTATTGTGTGTTGTGCTTGATTGTCCTTTTTCGTTGTCGTGGTTGTTTAGGCTAGTTGGAGAGTTTGTGGTAGTTGTGGTTTTCACTCAGTTTTCCCTAATTAACTATACATTGTAAGATTTGATCATGTTTTCTCCTTAAAAATAGGACATCTTCTTTTTTATATATAAAACATCGGTACCGGTATGACCGTTCGAAAAAAAACTATGTAAATTTGCACAAGAAATGGAATTCGTTTTTTCTGCAGCAGAGCTTTGCATGCATAATGGAACTGTACGCGCAATGCAATCATGCAATGTATAATGCCCAAAAAAACAAAGTTCCCGTGAATAATAACATGGAGAAAAGCAGCACTCGTACTACTAGGTCGTGGCAGAGGTACTCATGCGTGCTTCATTCCAAGCTGCTGCATGCCTGCATCCAACTAAAAACCTATATCTCTCCTCTTATATATGTTGAATCAGTTCAGATAAGGTTTCAGGAAATAATCTGCTAGCCTCAAATATCAATCGTCGTCTTGCTGAAAGTAGGGTAGTACTACTACTGTCCTAGTGGTAAATCGTGGAGGCACATGGAGCTAAGCCCATCTGCTAGCTGTTACTGCTTCAGAAAGTGAGTGAGATTTTTTGGAGGGAAACAAAATGGTTATCCAGTGCGGCGACGGCGTGGTGGATCTCATGGCGCTTGCCGGTGGAAGGTTCGGCGGCGACCATAATGGCAGGACCTGAGAGAGCCGTTAGCATGCGATAGTCACCAATTACATTCAGGTATTTCTTATCCAATTGCTAATGACGCTAGCTATAACTTTTCCTTATTGACCATCTCCTCGGCGGCGGTGCCAACATGTTCAACGGTGAAGATTTGCATGCTTTACTAGTTGTAAACGATCAAATTTGGTAAGCTATGCATCGGACATGGAGATGAAGATCGAAGCGAATTTGGAGGGGATACGATATTTCCGAAAACAAAGTCTGCATCGGCTGGAAGTTTGTATCGGTCGATACCGAGTTCAACACGTGAGCCGATATAACCGATATTAGCAAGGTTGGTCTCATGTTCGATGTCGAATTTAAATAAAGGACTTCAATAATATTGTCAAGCAAGGATGAAGTTCGAGATAGACAATTATCTCTATTAATTAAGATGATTAAGTATTTTCCTAATAGATATTTTCGGTAAGAGTCCGCCTAAGAGACTTGTTCGTCAGTTATAGTTGTAATAGGAAGTATGAGTCGTGTCCGTTGTGGACAAGTTATGTGTTCGGGTATAAATATATGCCTGAGACCTTGTAAATAATTAACACCAGTTCAATATACTCTCGGCGCATCGCCACCTTTTCGTTACTTTACTTTTCGACAAGTTTTTACTTTCGAGTCGAGCTGCATCGATTTTGATCTTCGACGAGAAGTAAAGATTGTTATAGCGGTTTGTGTTATCGGGATTAATGCTTACATCATTATGATATTCTAATATTATTTATGTAAATAATCGAATTATCATATATGTTACATAATCTAGATTAACAATATTTTCTACTTGCATCGGCTGATCACTGTCTAGGGTTTTATCTATAACGGCTAGATTATTTTGTTGGTTTAAATTATATAACATATCTACCATCCTGAAAAGCAATCATTAGCTTGATTGTCTAGATATTATGTTTCTTTTCATACTTAGTGCTGTATCAATTGGGTTTGATCTACTAGATCGTGTTTAGAACAATAATCTCTAACCTACTTTATGATTGTCAATAGGAATAATGTCGGGGTTTCAGCCGATCTTATCCGATATAGTTGTTTTACTTTACTTTTATCTTGCTTAACAGGTTATATATGCCCCTTATATCGGAATCTCAACTTTCTAAATATATTAAATTTAAGCTTATCATCAATCTTGTTAGATTAATCTAACACTAGATTAATATATGTTTAATATATTTATATTAGAGTGATATTCCAATATAAGATTGTATCGGAACTATAGTCGATACATGCTTAAATTTACCCATCGGTTATGACATTAACTCATATAATCTTTACTTTGTGTAACTTTGGATATAAGTGGTTTATACTATCCCGGTTAGATCCCATCTATCCTGATCACTATTATTTAAAGTTATTTAAAGTAATATCGATTTATGGATTATATAATGTTAATCTCTACAGCCGATGAAGTGTGTTTACGATTTATTTTATCATTACACATTACAGCCGATCCAGTCCGGATTGCATCAGCTAGGTTAAAGACGATATGTCATCGGCTCTCCAGCCGATCGGCTATCGTTTATGGATTTAACTGTTTATCTTGTTTTTGTTGGTTGCAGGATCAAACTAACTGGTACGCTCTAGAACCCGAAAGCAAGTTTTTGGACCTGCACTAAAGTTAAATAAATCTCTCATGTTAGTGTATGTTTTTCTCATCGACACTAGTGCGCCTTTATTTATGATTTAGATTAATTTACAAAGTGTATTAACTAATTGGTGCTCTACGAGCGTGGCATCGCCAACATTCCAAAATGGAGTGAGCTAATGTGTTTATTAATTAATTGGATTCAAACATTGTTCTTTCGTTCGCTAAATAATTTCCTATGTAACATGCATGTATTTACAAATCGCCCTAGGTCTTGATATAGAGAGTAAATTTGAAACAATTTAAAATTGGTAACTATTTGAAAAAATATTATACTTTTCTAAGGACTCCGATTACCCAAAAAAACACTAAACCAGACTCCGAACGTAACATATTTCCTGAAATCACACTATTGTTCACTAACTTAACTATGTATTACAAACCACCTATTTTGTGGAAACCTGAAAACTACCGTTATATCTAAAAGACATCTGATATTTGCCCATATCACCCAGGGTAAAAATTTTACACCTATTAAAATTTTTACTGATGGTTAAATATGGGAGTACAATTTTTACTATACGTGATATGGATAAATCTCAGGTGTCATTTTTTAATCCAACGATAATTTTCAGATTTTGACTACCTTCACTGCATATGTGGTTTTGCTATTGATGGGCTAACAAAATCGAGGTCTCTCTTGTTTCCTCCGACAAACTAGCCAAATATTTCAGGCCAGCACAGTAGAAGGAATAATTTTCACACTTAAATATGCTAAATCGCTGATCGCTGTGCTTTAAAGAATTTTGGTGAAATTCACGCGAGCGTCAACCCTGTTCAACCTGGTGCAGTGCAGGACGATATACATAGGGTGAGATGTAACGGAACAGGTTGACGCTGGAGTTTTAATTTGACAGAAACAGTAGAAGAGACTGGAATTTGTGTTTTGTTTCTATGCGACAGGGTTTGCCTGCATAAAAGAGACCCTATGTGCAGTGTTGTGTACTATTACTATACTACCTAGTAGAAACTATGGGTCTATTTAAGAAGTTTCTTGTAGCTGCAGTTTTTCCTAGAATTTTACATTTATCAGCTCCTCCAAACAGTTTAGATTTTCATCAAGATTCTTAGAACCTTTAGTTGTAGAATCCAGAAAATGAACTAGAAACCAGAAGCTGGAAAACCCAACTTTTCCATACACTAGCACGGAATAGCTCATCTATATCGGGCGAGAGGCCTCATCTGTGTCGTCGAGGGGGTCCCATCACGAACGAAAGATCAGTGATGTGAAAAGTCATCTATATCGGATCCCTTACCGTCACCGATGACAATTATCTTTGTCGAGCCTAAATAAAAGATCATCACGGATGACTCTCATCCGTGACGGATGCTAGTTATGATCCGTCACGTGATATATGAATGCATGACATACATGGGATTCGAAACTAAGACCTCCTAACACATGCAAACTAATCTTACCATCCCACCTATAGACCACATATTGATAGGTTATAACATGTTATTTTTTTTATTTATTCTTGTCCAAATATGAAACCCAAATTACTCTAGATGACTTCAAATGAGAATGCTTTCAACTACAAAGTTACAGATCTCGTCAAGCTCTACAACTTTAGTGTAGGGTATGTCTTCATCCAAGGTCATCTGAAAAAATCACAAAATATGTTGTAAATAGAACACATCACTTATAACACATATTCGGGGATGAAAATAATCTTAAATGAAAATTTGTCAAGTAGAAAGTTATAGATCCCATCAAAAGCTTGGACTTTGATATAGGGTATGTCTCTATCCGAGGTTGTTTGAAAATTTCAAAAATTTGAATTTTTCCTCATCCGTAAGGTTTATAACTACCACCCTTCATGGATAACTTTATCCGTGAAGGGTGGTAATTAAAACCCGTCACGGATGACATGTTATCCGTGAAGAGGCATGATTGTGATCCATTATAGGTCATCTGTGACGTGTTATAACTACGACCCGATAAATATGACCTTATATCGGTGACGGGGCATGGTTGTGACCCGTTATAGGTCATCCGTGACGGTTAGAACTACGACCCGATAAAGATAATCTTATATTGGTGACAGGGCATCCCCCGTAGTCATATCTTAAATGGGATAGTTTTTGAACATGAGTCATCCGTAACGGGTTGCATTAGTCCGATACGAATGATTTGTCGCGGATGCTAAGATCTGTACTAGTGAGATTCTCACCAACTGCTTATCAAAATCTTATGCTCCTCAAACAAACCCTACATATGCAGCCATGCCATGCCCAACAAAAACAAAGTTCTCATGAATAATAACATGAAGAAAGCAACGCTTGTACTATACATGGTCGTAGCAGAAGTATTCGCATGCAAATGCAATGCATCGATCTGCATTCAACTATTTATCCTATACTATCTTTGTTTTTTTAATAAATAACACCGTTAACTTTTTTCACACGTTTAACCATTTATTTTACTAAAAAAATTTACGTAATTATAATTTATTTTGTTGTGAGTTATTTTATCACTCAAAGTTTAAGCATGACTTTTATGTTTTACATTTGTATAAAATTTTTAAATAAGATAAATAGTTAAACATGTATTCAACAGTTAACAGCGTTATTTATTTAAAAAACGGAAGGAGTATATATCTTCCCTCCTCGATCTTCTGCCAAATAAGTTCAGGTCAGGTCTCACGAAATCTACTATATATCCAAGGCTGTCCGCGCAATCGTCGTTTGGCTGAAATAGAGTATTGTTAGTTAACGGCTTACCGTTGCGGATAGTGAGTGAGACTTTTGGAGGGAAACAAAATGGTTAAGCGGGGCGGTGGCGGCGTACTCGGTGGGAGAAGAGCAAACATAATAATAAGTTATAATTGAGCTATATTTATACTTATGTGGAAGAGAGAGATAAAGAAAAGTGAGCAATATTTATGTGGAAGAGAGAGATAAAGAAAAGTGAGCAGTGTTAGCTCTTATGTAAGAGCTAGCTCAACGTAATTTTTAAGTATTATGTATTAAATTTATAGTGAGAGAAATAGAGAGGATGAAAACAATAAAACTAACTTTATAGCTAACCTATTATATATGTTAGCTCTAAAATTAATTTATAGGAAGTAATAAGTTCTACTGTTAAATTTGCTCAAAGCTAAGGAAGCCCTTAGCCTATGACTCTACTTACAGCGGATCGAGTTAGAAAGCAAGCTAACCTAACCCCGTGTGCTTCTTAATCTCCTAATCTTTTGGCGTGCTCTTTATGTGATTCTTTTGGAGCAAAGTTAGTTGGTAATGGAGATGAGATATGTCCCTTGCCATATAGGGACAATCAAACCAGAATTGCTAAATAATTACAATGGAACACCAATAAATAGTCTTGTCTAGGGTTAATTCAAAAAACGAAATGTTGGTGTTTTAATTCATCGTTTATACTCAAGGTAATTACTCAAGCTATATTTTCTATTCAATCCGATATTCGCATTGATAAGGTTATTCTAGGTCCTGTGCACACCGAGGCTAAATTTATTGTAAATTTTAAAACTGACATAAATATCTGAATATTTGAGAAAGATTGTTTTCTCTTTTTTAAAAACTCAGTGCCGAATTTTTTTATTATTATTTTTCAATTACGATATACTCCGAACGTGCTAAACCTAGCAAATCCGTCCCATCGAAAGCTGTTCGTTCTGTTTCTAAAAAAAAAAGCCGTTGTTCTGTTTCTAAAAAAAACTGTCGTTCTGTAACAGACTGGCAACTAGAGAATACAATGGGCCGATATTACCCTGGTATTGGGCTACTGATGGGCTAACGAAATCAAATTGAGAGCTATCTTAGTTTCACATCAAAACAGATGGATTTTCACATTTTGAATATGCGAAACGCTGATGTTTTAACGAAAGGAATGTGGGTGAGATTCATGCGTTCAAACTCGTAAATCATGAAGACAAAGACGGAGACCTAAGTTACAGGTTGACACTTAGTTTGACAGGAACAGCAGAAACAGAGTGGAATTTGTTTTTGTGTGGCAGAGCTTGCCCTAGGTCTTGATATGGAAAGTAAATTTCAAAAAAATTAAAATTGGCAACTATTTGAGTAAAATTTTCTCTGTTTGTTTTGAACGAATGGGCGAGCCGCCAATTTTATTGAGTATAGAAAGAGCATACTGTACAAAAGAAGGAAGTTGTTCATGCATAGGTCATTTGGTCTGGGCTAACTAAAAATTAAGCCAATCATAGAGACTTCTCGCGTCCGCCAAGGTCCAAGTTTTATCCTCCTCCTCCTTGACCTTCTCTGTTTTTTTACGAGGACACCAGTTACCAAAAAACCAGTAACTAAACCCGGCCTCTTAACGTAACATATTTTCTGAAGGAATAACTTCACTTTAGACCTTCATCTCCTGTTGACATTAAGTTTGACTCATATCCCTCAACCGTAATAATAAAGTGTTTTAACGAAAGAAAAATTTGGGTGAAACTCATGCATACGTCCAAACTAACTCCTAAAATCATGCACACAGCTGCTTTGCTCTTCAACCTGCACAACAGGAGAGGAAGACAGAGACCGGCACGGAGCGGAACAGTTGACAGTTAATTTGACAGTAACAGCAGAAACAGAGTGGATTAGTGGAACGTGTTTTTTTTTTTTTTTTGGTGACAGAGCTCTAGTGTAGTTTAGAGTAGCACTGGACTATGTACTACTGTATGCCATGTCCAACAAAGTTCCCGTGAGTAAGATGGAGAAAGCAACACTCGCATGCAATGGATGCAGTGGCACGGTCACATCACCACTTCACGCCAAGCAGCTGCATGAACTGCAACTAACCTTTGAATCATCAGTTGGGGTCAGGCCTCACAAAAGCTAGCCTTGGCTGGCCACCCAATCGCGTCGCCGGCCGGCTAGAGTACTCCTTCTCAAAGATACAGTACGATTATTTGGTCCGGACACATACATTCGAGTACTACGAATTAATATAATTAAATATTTAGATTTATGATACTTAGATATACACCTCTCTAATAAAAAAACTTAAATCCTAGTTATGAATATGAACAAGCTGTTCAGATTTATGGTTAGTGATGACTCTGTATCACATTCTATATTAGATTTAGAGAGCAGTAGTACTGTACTCCCTCCGTCCTAAAATATAAGGGTGTTGGGTGAATAAGACGTATTCTGGTACTACGAATCTGAATCTAATGTGTTTCTATTTAGATTTGTAGTATTAGAATGTGTTTCATTTATTAAAAAAATTTATATTTTACGAGGGATAGAGTACTAACCAGTGGTAAAGCCATCGTGTAAGCACATGGAGCTGAGTGCTGAGTGTGACCTCGTGCTGCATCTGCTGGTGGTGGTGCAGAAAGTGAGAGATTTTTAATTTGGGAGGGAAACAAAATGGTTAGGTTTGACTGGAGATTTGACCGGACTGAGCGACGGCCGGCAGATCAAGGTTGAAGCATGCATGGATGTTGGAGCCAACAAGCTAGAAATAAAATGGAGTCCCCAACAACGGAATCAATCGGAATCCCAACGCAACGCCCAGTGAGCAACAGTGGCAGTAGTGTGCATTGTCTGTCTCTCAGCGATATCCAATCGACGATTTCTGTGATTTCATATCGTGCCAAGACACAGGACCAGCTTACTTTGGTGTATTAGTGTTTTTTTAATCCGACAATACAACTTCTTACATTAGTACAGTACTATACTAGTACTAATAGTACAGCTATTAGCTCAATCTTGATTGTTGGGAGGAGCTTTTGGTATCTGCGCTTCTTTTAAATAAAAACTCTTCCAAACAATCCATTTTTAATTTAGAAAAAAATAAATTAGAAAAAAGAAGCTTTTAGCTACCAACCAATTTCTTCTTAAAATCTTAAACTCTTTCAAACATAACCTTAAAGTTACTAAGAGTGCTAAATAAGGCTAAGTTCTTTCCCTAATTCACCTCACTCGTGTTCCGCGCGCACGCTTTTCAAACTGATAAATGGTGTATTTTTGGGAAAAAAATTGTATATGAAAATTGCTTTAAAAATCATATTAATACATTTTCTAAAAGAATAGTAATTAATCATAAGAAAAAGTGTTCCTCCGTTTCATGTGCACGGGAGGTGAGTTCCCAACCTCACCTCCTGAACACAGCCTAACTGTTGTTAGTTGAATATGTTTGGTCAAGTTGGAGAGTCTACTTAGTACTCTCTCCGTCCCATAAAAAATCAACCTAATACCATATATTGACATATCATATTACTACAAATTTGGATAGAGGCATATCTATATCCGTGTACTACGATATATCAACATATGATATTAGATTGGTTTTATGATATGTCAATATCACTTACAAGGGATGTTGGAAGTACTCCTCGAGAGATTTATGGCTACAAGTGCAATACTCACCCTGTCCTAAAATATAAATACAAGTGCAATACTCACCCTGTCCTAAAATATAAATAATTTTGTGTGGATGTAACGAGGATTAGGAATTTAAATAGATGGTAGGATGAGTCATGCTTCACAGAATCTCTTATATACTGGAAATGAGGGAGTAATAGTAGTGAGTACAGTAACATGATTGTTGCGGTGGTTGGATTGGACGAGACGGAGGGACGGCCACGTCAGACGCGTGAGTTGGCAGTACACAGAGCGGGGCAGCAATCCTACCTGCGAACACGATGCAATGCCAGGTTGGCGGCAGTCACCCGGTCGCCCTCACCTCGTCACTCGCGCCGCCACGCCACTTTTCACCACTACTGCTCGATCCTATGCTACATCCAACTTAGATTATTTTTTGAGAGCACCGGAGTGAAACTAATTGAAGTGATCACATTGATCTTGCATGCACCAGCTGGTGAGTCAACTGTCAACGTGTACCGGGTCAAGCGAAGCAGTGATAAATAGAATCAAGAAAGAGAGAAGTAATGGTAGAGACTCACCAACTTTTGTGCGCTCAAAACTGGACGGGAACAAGTGCACGTACTAGCAGTAACTCGATCCACGGTGTACGTACAGATGGTAGCAGGTGCAAATTGAACAGTGGATCGATGCTTAATTCCAACCCTTTTCCTTATAATCATGCATATCATTGCTGCGTACCTCGCCGGCCGCCCCACTCTCTTCATATGCATGCATGCCGACAACCTACACTCCTCCACCCATCGTACGTACCCTACTACTACCTTCCTTTCATATTATAAATCGTTTGTTTTTTTCTAATTAAATTTTGTTAAGTTCATAGAAAAAACAGTAGCATGTAAAATATCAAATTAGTTTTATTAAATTTAATATTGAATATATTTTGATAATATGTTTGGTTTGTGTTGAAAATATAAATTTGATCAAACTTAAAAAGTTTTATTAAAAAAACAAACGACTTGTAATATGAGATGGGAGGAAACAAACGACTTGTAATATGAGATGGGAGGAGTACTGAATTACTCCTACTAGAGCATGTAGCATATGTTGCTCTCGTTACGGAAGATCGATCGATCGGCTCTGATATAACTCCTGCTAGGCCGGAGTATCTTTGTTACTGTTCGATTAGCCGCCCAGTGTCCCTCATGAATCATGATCCTGTCCGATCATATCCATTCATTAAGCATGAAAACCGGCGGGACGAGCTAGGTTGGTAGCGGCTGCGATGAACACACATCATGATGGAGAAGTGGAAGGGAAACCCCATTCGATCTACTAAAAGTGGTTTTTAATTTGATGGGACCAAATAGGTTAACCTGGCCTATTATTTTATTCATCGTCGGCTATACTCGCATGACCTCAAGCAACACCTGCGCATGAACAATAAAAGAAACTCCATATCTGAGTACAAGTTCACACCAACTTGACTCATATCAGCATACAATAGTATCATATACGAATATAAATCATCTAGAAGTCATATCCATAAAGCAATCTAGAAATTCCACGAAAACAATCCATATCCGACTCTCTCCTGGAATCTCCCGGTCAGACCATCGAGCCACCCCGGTCAGACCGGCCACATACCTTCGGTCTGACCGGCACCTAGTACCGACCGCACTGTTCACCGTTAGAAATCACATCACACTGTATTTTCATAAACACTCACCTTTGATAATTACTTATCACCAAGATTGATCATCATATGATTCTACATATTCACATTGAGTGTCAAGATGAGAGGACGTCAATGGTGTGATAAAAGTGATATGGAGCCACAATTTGAAGCAGGAGCTGCCAGTGCTAGGGTTCTAGGCAAATCCCATGTCCTTTCTCCCCATTATATGTTCTCTTCATATTTTCTAGCTCTGTCCCGATGATGTTTTGGGGTCACCATACATATAGCTTCTTAAGGCAAAGAGATGCCGGTGAGCTCCATGGTATCTTAGCGATGTCTTAATAACAATCGCTGAAGTTGATGACTAAATTAATTGAACAAAATTTGATTGGTTGAAGACCGAGGCTCTTATCGGTTGCCCATATTCCCTAATGAGTTAAAATGATTTATTAGGGAATAAAAATTAGAGTAAAACTTTTATGTGTGTTCTTTATGATTTAAAATCCAATGCTAAAAAGAACCACATTGAGAATATTTTAGAATAACTTAAAAATTAAGTTTGAAAATTTAAAATTTGATTTTTCACTTTGATTTATTAGAGCAACCAATGGGATTCGACATCGATTTTGTGACCGAATTTTCTCGATACCGGTTTATTGTGGTTCGGCTCGTCGGTGTCGGTTATTTTTTCCGACCCCCCACCCCTGGGAGGGCGTCGAAAGCGATTGAAACGTGGAATCACATCATAAGGATGAGATGCAGAGTTGCAGGTGCGCAGTGGATTGGACAAACTCAACTGCGTCCCCGTGCCAAAAAAAAGAAAAAAAACCAAACCTGTCACCCCAAAAGCGAAAAGGCCCCCCAATATGGGCCCCACCTGCCAGCCAGTCGCGTGAGTCGTCGTCTCCGCCACTCTCTTCAGTCTTCACTGAGGCAGCATGAGAGTAGTTTTTAATGGCTCCACATAAAAGGCGCGGCAGCAGCGGCAGCGCGTGAGCCATGAGAGCCACTGCAATAATACCACCCGCGCGCCCGTTGCGACACTAGCTACCGATGGGGAAGAAGGGCGGCGCCACCTCCTCCTGGCTCACCGCCGTCAAGCGCGCCTTCCGCTCCCCCTCTAAGGACGACACCCCCACCAACAACAAGGCCGCCCGCCTCCGCCACGACACCGACGACGACAAGGTCGCCACCGCCGCCACATTTCTTCAAACACCTTCTCTTCTCCGCTCACTTCTCTCTCTTTCTCTCTCCCGCCGCGCCTTTCAGGGCAAGAGGGAGCGCCGGAGATGGCTCTTCAGGAAGTCCTCGTCTCCGGCTCCGTCTCCCGCGCTGCCGCAGCAGCAGGAGCAGCAATCGACGGCGGCGGCCGTGACGGAGGAGCAGCGCCACGCCATCGCGCTTGCCGTGGCGACGGCGGCGACCGCGGAGGCGGCGGTGGCGACGGCGCAGGCGGCGGCGGAGGTGGTCCGCCTGACGCGGCCCAACTCCAGCTTCGTCCGCGAGCACTACGCCGCCATCGTCATCCAGACCGCGTTCCGCGGGTACCTTGCGCGGCGCGCGCTCCGGGCGCTCAAGGGGCTCGTCAAGCTGCAGGCGCTGGTCCGCGGCCACAACGTGCGGAAGCAGGCCAACATGACGCTCCGCTGCATGCAGGCGCTGGTGCGCGTCCAGGCCCGCGTCCGCGACCAGCGGATGCGCCTCTCCCAGGACTCCATGTCCTTGTCCGGCGCCGTCGCCGCCGCCGCGCCGTGCGGCAGCAGCAAGTCCTCCTACAGCGTCGACACCTCCACCTTCTGGGACTCCAAGTACACCCAGGACTTCGCCGCCGACCGCCGCTCCCTCGTCCGTTCCCTTCTCAGTTCTCACCTCCTCCCACATTGCCTCTCCCGTCGTATTGCAAGTTCCTTATCGGTTTGTTTGTTTGCAGGAGCGGTCGCGAGACGGCAGCAGCTTCGCCGCCGCCGACGACTGGGACGACCGGCCGCGGACGATAGAGGAGATCCAGGCGATGCTGCAGACGAGGAAGGACGCCGCGCTCAAGCGTGAGAGGGCGCTCTCCTACGCCTTCTCCCATCAAGTAATAACACATTTTCTCTTTCTGACATTTTCGCAAACGAGTGGTGTTCGTGCTCCATCTCATTGGTGGTGGTGTAATGTGGTAGATTTGGAGGAACCCGGCGCCGTCGGTGGAGGAGGAGATGGACGTCGACGGGCAGCCGAGGTGGGCGGAGAGATGGATGGCGTCGCGCGCGTCGTTCGACACCAGCAGGAGCACCGTCCGCGCCTCCGCGGCGGCGGCGCCTGGGCGCGCGTCCACCGACCACCGTGACCAGGTCAAGACGCTCGAGATCGACACCGCGCGGCCCTTCTCCTACTCCACGCCACGCCGGCAAGGCAACGCGGCGTACCACCCGTCGTCGTCGCCAATGCACCGCGCGCACCACGGCCACCACCACTCGCCGGTCACGCCGTCGCCATCCAAGGCGCGGCCACCGATCCAGGTGCGGTCGGCGAGCCCGCGTGTGGAGCGCGGCGGCGGCGGCGGCGGCGGCGGGGGAGGGAGCTACACCCCGAGCCTTCACTCACACCGCCACAACGCGTCGTCGGGTGGCGCGGCCGCGGTGCCGAACTACATGGCGGCGACGGAGTCCGCCAAGGCGCGGGTGCGTTCCCAGAGTGCGCCGCGGCAGCGGCCGGCGACGCCAGAGCGTGACAGGATGTCATTCGGCAGCGGCGGCGCCGGAGCGAAGAAGCGGCTGTCGTTCCCCGTCCCCATCGACCCGTACGGCGCGTACGCGCAGAGCCTCCGGAGCCCGAGCTTCAAGAGCGCGGCGGGGAGGTTCTCGTCGGAGCAGCGGTCAAACGTGTCGTCGTCCTGCGCGGAGAGCCTCGGCGGGGACGTGGTCTCTCCGTCATCCACCACCGACCTCCGCCGCTGGTTGCGTTAATCCGCCGCCGTCGGCGGCGTCGGCGAGGTGTTCGCTGTAATGCCCGTGAGGTGTTCGCTGTAATGTATTCTTTTTTTTTTTTTACCACGACCTCGTAATTCATCCATGGCTTTTTTGGTGTCAGAGAGTTTGTGGTGGGGCCCACGTGTCGGTGACGGTAGGGCAGGCTGGAGGTAACTGGAAAGCGTAGTTGGTTCGTTGGAATTGGGTTGGAGTTCGGGAAAGGCTACATTTGCTTTTACGTGCGTTGGGCAGTGAAGGCGCCTTTTTCCTTTTCCCGTCTTCCATGAGTGAGTGGTTTAACAACCCTACTGCACTTGTGCCGCTGCAAAAAAATAAATTACTACTACTAGTATAGTTATAAATATAGTCAGCGGCTGATAGTTTTTTTGGAAATGTCTCCTACGAAATCATTGGAATAGAATTGAGGTGTAACCCTTTTCTTTTTGGTGGTACGTGGTTAGATAGATACGAGTAGGGTATAATGTTGAGATAAGATTGGTTTGTCTTGACATTGTGATCTGGACAAGAAGAGTACAAGAGGATGCATGAAAGATTCCTTGGATTGATATATAGATGTGGCTGGCTGTGTTGAGGATTGGGTGTACGTGTCGGAGAAAAGAGAAAAGTTTTTGTGTTATCCGACCGGGAGAGAGTGAGTGATACACTGATACTCCTACTACTATTTAGCTAAAGTCCAACTAATATAAGTGAGATAAGTAGTAATAATTGTATAGATCTGGATCTGCAAGGCTTGAACGAATCCGGACATGCAATGCAACGGCTATTTTTGGAGTACACCGTACTACTGCTACTAATCATGCATCCCAGGTCAAAACGAGTTCGTGCATGCAAACACACGCAAGAATTTGGATTGTTCAAGGCGGTCTTGAACACCAAGAATTTTATCCTTATATACTTCCTCCTTCCCATATTAAGTTTGTTTCTAGCTTTTTCTATTTATCTTCAAATAAGTTCATACTTAGAGCAACAATTACCTGGAGTTTATGAAAATACTGAATAGTTGTACTATTAGGAGAAGATAAAGTAAGTTGATATTTGATAAAGTAAATGTATTCTAGTCTTTTTGTTTTGTATTAGTATGTGTGAGATGGGTGAAAAATTAATTTATTTGAGAACGGAGCTACCAGTAGAGATTGGTTTGATATCTCTAGCACTTTTTGCGAAATTCCATTTGTTCCAAAAGATTACAAGAAAATAATTTCGTT
The DNA here is from genome assembly GCA_000573905.2 of Oryza punctata. Taxonomy (NCBI): domain Eukaryota; kingdom Viridiplantae; phylum Streptophyta; class Magnoliopsida; order Poales; family Poaceae; genus Oryza; species Oryza punctata. The sequence continues at coordinate 970,949 of CM002495.2, read as the reverse complement.
GTATCTCGAACAATGCTGGTGGTAGTAGTAGCAGCAATAGAATGGCAATGCATGTGAGTGAGGGGTGGGTGGGGCAGTGGATGGATTTGACGTTCACGTGGCTGCCGCCTTGCCGGAGGCACACACCAGTGGCGCGCAGCACCCTACCACTCCACTCTCCCTCCACCAGTGAAGTAGTAGACCAACTGATTCTTTTGTCATCTTAGTACTAAACAAAACAGTAGTAGGATTCTATGGTTCCTCTAAAAAAAATCTTTATTAATATAAAAAATACCAGTTCATTAAATATGAAAGTTTTCTGATACTTTAGATTTGTATATCCTACGGTTTATATTAAGAATTGAATCTGCTCTGTAATTAGCGATCCCACCTATAGTAAGCAACTGTTAGAAAAAAAAAAATCGACCGCCGGAGCCGCTCGCCTCGTGCTAGCGCGCGCCCGCCGCCTCCGCTTCCCTGCTCGCGCCGCGACGGAGAGGAAGGAGAGCTGGGGTCTGCCGGAGATGGAGCCGAGGTCTTCCCCAACGCCATGCTCGCTCTTCCGGTCTCCCAACGCTGTCGAGCTCCCGCCAACACCACCACTACGTCCATCGCGCTCGCTCTTCCCTTGCCACCCCCGACGCCGGCGCTGGCCCGGTCTCATGTAGGCATCTTGCGAGGGGAATCCATGGAGCTCGGCCACATGCCCACATCGTCGCCTTCGCTACACCACCATCGCGGCGCTCGCTGGCCGCTCTACCACCGAGCCCACCGCTGTGAAGCAGATACGGCAAGTTCCGCCAAGAGGCCATTGTCTGCCCCACGGCCGAGGCTGTTGCCCCAGGCCCATCCATGTCTGCCTGACGGCCATCTCCATCAACAGTACTCCATGGAATGTATCTATGTGAGCTTGTGCATGCTGTAAGTCTTAATTTTAATTTAGGTTAAAACATATTTGTTCTGTCAGGCAACAGTGAAGATGGGACCAATCTTGAACATCTGGAAGTTTGATTTAGAGAATGCCATGTAATGTGGCAAACAACTGACACCGAGGAAAGAGTGAAGCAATTTAGCTAAGGTAAATTAGGTCATCCAATGCATAAGAGATTTACACACACATCATTGGCCCATTGATTGAATTCACAGCTAAGTAGTACAGTAGTGGTAGCTTGACATGCATGAATGCTTGGTCCCCGATCCAAATTTTATATTATCTCCTTCCATTGCATATAATAATTTTAGAAGGTTATACTAATGTAACAGCATTAGGCCAAATGTACATGTTGCCGATTTGGTGGTAGTTTCGAACAAATCAATCTTCCCTTATTTCGACTCATTTTCTCCTACGTTCCAATCAATGCATGTTATCTATGAAGAATATACATTCAGTTTCAGGTAAAGCACAAAGAAAGCTGTTCTTCATTTGGGTGAAAGCTATAAAGTAATTCCCTGGTTGTGATTGTGACCCAGCACCAATTCAACAGTTCCCTATCCTTGGCTAACATGAATGTTTTACTCTTCAGTGATGTATATGTTGCTATTATGTGTGCTGATTAAAATTAAGTCAAACCTACCACCAATCATTTATTTTGCTTCCCTTATACCTTACTTTGGTTGACCAATTGGACCTGAATGCGTCAGATTTCTTCTTCGTAAAATTTATTTCTGATGAAATGGATGGAGTACCAAAGGTTGTTGCATCAGGGTAATTTATTCAATAATCAATATATTTGCCCTCAATCCTATGTACTATCTTTTCCTGATAAACCTTGTACTTTTCAAATTAGAATCATGTCTAATTATTTCTTTATATATGTGAATCATTTTTCCTTAAAGACACAGAAGTTTACACTGATGTACCATGTTATCATGGGGGATGATCCAGACCTGAAGACTGGCAAGCCATCTCCTAATATATTTCTAGCTTGCTGATATGAGGAGGTTTGAGGTGTTTCCGTATAAGTGTTATTTCCTTTAGAATGTTCTTAATTTGGACTGAAATATAGTATTATAACTTCATCTTATGCAAGTGCACTGCATGTTGTGCATGTTGTTCAGGGCAATGTATAACCAGGTAATTGCCTGGTATTTCAAGATGCTGAAATGTTGGTACATGTACCTGTTGTAGCAGCAGTAAAAAAATGCTGGAATACAAGTGTCTTGTTACATGTGTATGAAGTGTGAACAATCCTGACTATGAGCAAACACTTCTTCCACTATAAAAAAGGTAAAGGAAATTCAGCCAATGTTCAGGTATGCAGGAACAAATGGGCACGTGTTTTTTTTTTAATTGAGAAACACCATTTCTTCTTGTGAACAGAGTTTTACACGATCAGACTCTCCAGTGCCACCCTCTTATCTAGGTACAAGATTATTTTGGAACAGAAAACAAAAATATAGTACAGAAAACAAAAATATAGTTACTTGTTATTGTTTTTTGCCCTTCTTGCAGAGGAATATATCTGAGCACTCAACGTGAGGAACAGAGTTTGTGAAGACCGGAGACATACAAAACCCTTTAGTTGCACAGATGTTGTACATCCTGTTCATTGAAAATTTTCATACCACTACAATGTTTTAGCTCTTTTTCCATCAGTTCAGTTGTTATAAAACATAGAAAATTGTAAGCCTTTATTTATGACCTGTTATCTACAATGTTAAGCTTTGTTTAAACTGCTATGTTTATCTTATATAATATAAAATAAATGATCTGCCACTATTTCAATAGAGATTTTGTGTTCTTATTTGCATGATACATGGGTTTGAAATGTATGTATAGTTCCTTTGTTTTTGTTTCATGTGATGGAAATTTCATGCACATACAATTATCGTTGTTATATTACAATTAGTGTGCGTTGGGATTACATATTGGCGGTCTTGCCGATGGTACTCTGCGCATGTTTGAGGAGTTAATGATAGCTGTAACTTCTCCCAAAACTAAAAACTACTTAAACGGTTCAACTGTTCATCCATATTCTCAGAAGTTTTAATTACAAAATTCATAAAATGAACTGAAAACCAACTTCTCCAACTCTTCTAAACCAGGCTAGTGTGTGTGTGACCTCCTTCAGAAATCCCTTCAATTTGCTACCAGTAGTACAGTTCTACCTTCCCTGATTTTCTTTTCTTTCTTTCTTTCTTTCTTTATTTTGAAGTTTTTTTTTTCACACGGACAATCTCCTGTGGTGTGTCTGAGAGGAGGGGAAAAACAACATATGTAAAACGAGGTAAGCCACTATCTTGTGATTTTATAATTCCAAAATGGATTAATATGGGTTTATAAAGGAACTTTCCTATAGAATTTCTTTTAGAAAAAAACACATTATTTAGTAGTCCAGGAAATGTGCGTGCGAAAACCGAGGAAATTTTCTCACCCTTTCTTGCTCACTCAAACGCTTGCCTAATCATTGCATTCTTTAATCCATACTACTAGTAGTGTATATATAGTAGTAAAAAGTAACTTTATTTTTCACCCATCCCATATACTATTACAAATTCAAAAGAAGACATAATACCCTCCAATTTGTCAAATCCCAATACAATTATTTCTCACTTTTACATACTCCAATGCAATAATTGCTCAAAGATGAACTTATTTTGGGATAAATAAAAGGAGGCAAAGATAGTAGTTTCTAAAAATTCAGCCATATGGAAATTTTCTCATACATTTTTCATCACATGTCTACTACTGATGTAGTAGCTAGTAACGTTCAAATACCAAATTTCAACATTGTGTATTTATTACCAAGTTAAGATTTAGAGATTCAGCTACACATATTCTTAAATATCGTATATTTTGGAATAAAGGAAGTATTTGTAAGTATAAACCACTACAGGCATACTTTTTTTTCAGCAAAAAAACTATAGTTAGTAGCGGTTCTGATCCATACATGTGAAATGGGCTGATTATTTACATTGTGGGCTGGGCAACACTGAAGGGCCAACCTACCATGGAATATCACCCCTGCGGCCTGCTCATCCAGCTTAATTAACTGGGCCTCATCTTACATTGGCTACATATATACTGGGCCCGCATCTTGAAACATGGCCCAACACGCAGTTAACACACACTGTTTTTGTCCATCAAGGCAATCAGATAAACAGAGTTACAGAGCCTATCCATAAATTACTCTAGTCAACTGGGAAGTACTCCTAACTTGGACTACACCTTTTCCTTTTCTTTAATGAAAGACCTATTAGTAAAAGCAAACTTGTGAATTCTGAACATTCCAATATTCCATGATGGCTGATTAAAAAAAAAGTTAGCCGGCGCTGTTTTATAAAATTATTAATGTATCAGCAACAACTGATACACATTAATATATAATGTGCAAACTTTCAACTGCGACATGCACGACATATACTATTACAAGTCCTACGTTTGTTTTTGATGGCGCATATATATACGGCACTATATTGTACTAAGCTAAAGCCTGCAGGCTACAGCAAGTTTTGCTTAATTAGTTAAGACAGACGTGTTGGTTTCATTTTGTTTCCCGGTATCATCTGCTCCCATTTGTCTGCGTGCTCATGGTTGCTTCGACCTCTAGCTAGTAGGAGTATAATTAATTCAGACTTCAACTCGATGCATGGCTTGATGACTGGCTTAATTGAGAGAAAAAATCTCTCATTATTTTCCATCCGTACGTTTTCCGAACTAATATATATATATATATATTTAAAATTTTCTATAAAAAAGTTACTTTAAAAATATATTAATCCATTTTACGTTTAAAATAATTAATACTTAATTAATCATATGCTAATAGCTAACATCATTTTGCGTATCTTCTCCTTTCCTCTCCCCTCAAACACACACTAATATTCTTGTTAGATTTATAAATAAATAATACAACATGCAGAAATATCCAACGATCGATATTTTTCACATACAGAAGAAAAAATTTAAATTTGATTTGTTTTAATCAACTTGCCGTAGTTTGATTCGTTGAGTAGAAGTATATATTGTGACATACATGTGCAATTAATTAATCTCTTTGCACATGCATATATATATATGTATAGACCGGAACATGTTTTGGGCTGGCTTCAAACTAATGGGGATAGCATATTGCACCAGTTGTGTAGTGTAGCCAGTGTTTTTTTTTTCTTTGCTTAGCAGTAGGTTTACTTTCTGAACTCTGCAATGAACCTTTCTTTTCCATTAATGAAAGAGGGAGAAGCCTGGTTTTTCTGTTGTAAAAAAACGTGGCGTATATATCGACGGTGAAATGATTGTGCTGGTTTTGTCAATATAAAGGTATGTCAGCACATTCTTTTTTAGGTGCTTACAGGGGTAAATGTATGTGTTTGCATTTATAGGGAGTGAATTTGCTGGTGTGTATAATGTCTATGGTGTTTTGAGAAAAAAGAAATAGCTTTTTTTAATGGGAAAAATAAAGAGAAAGTACTAGCTTGCTGTCTGTGCTAAATGGTTATAACTCCATACATGTGAATGGGTTGGTTACAGACGGTGTGGGCAGTACTGCAGGTCCAACCAACCATGGAATTACTATTACTACTCCTTTTTTTTAAAAGGTAAAATCTAAAAGGAGTTGCCTCTCTATTTAGTTTTAATAGGAGATACCAGATACAACTACACATACTCTTTTCTATTATATCATAATTTTTTTTACTTCTTATCAAATTTTCTCAAAAAATTATCTATCCGATCTACGATCCGATTACATTATTGTGTTCGTTGCAATTAAATCTCTATAACAAGATCTTACATGATTATATTATGATGAAAAAATATCTATATTTGTAAATTACTTTTATTATATATGTAAGTTACTTTTATCATATAAATAAATTACTTTTTATACATTCATAATGCTCTGAGTTAACTATTTTTATTGTTGTTTTTAGTCAATTCTATAATTTGTGCTGATTAAATTTAATTTCTAGACATACTCATGTTTTTATCTCTACGACATATTTACATCTGATGTTGTAACAACTTACTTTCATTTTGTGCTAAGTTACTTTTATGATTTATATAAATTAATTTCCTACTTTATTGAATTTACTTTCATAAATGTATTTACTTGAAAATATTCTCTACACTTTGCTTATAAATTTACTCCACACAGTTTCTTACTTCAACTCAGTCATAATGTAATTATTTTTAATGTTATAGAGAGTTATTTCTATTGCATATATAAGTTACTTCTATAATTTAAATAAATTACTTTTAAATTAATAAAATGTTTGAATATATTCAACATAGATCTCGTTTTATCACATATTTTGAGTAGAGTACAATGATACAAATAGATCTTAAAAATAATATGTGATTTAAAAGATATAAATTATTAAAGAGGTAAAAAATGTACCATAAACTAAAGGGAGATTTATATATGGGATGGAGTGATCTCCGATTAGGACTAATACGCTACTCTGTACTATCTAGTCGCATCATTTCAGGAAACATGACCCAATAACACAGTTACACGCATTGTTTTGTCCAACAAGGCAATCAGATAAATTTCATTGATCAGAGCCCAGCTAAATTACTACTAACTAGTCAACGGGGAGGCTAATTGGTCAGCACTTTTTTCCTTTTTAAAATGAAAATATTAGAAAAACCATCTTTCTGAGTTTTGACCATTCCAGTATTCCATCACCGCAGCCGCGGTTTTGTAAAATTATAAAATGCATTCAGCAACAACTTCAGCAGGGGGCTATCTTTTCAATTATGCTTATCAGCTAAAATTTAAAATTTTAACCTGATTTTAGAGTTTTTTCATCGAAATTTATTTTTCAGTCTCTACTTTTAGAAAGTAGATTTCTAAGAGCACGTATATAAAAATTTTATTCTCAAACTACTTTCTATTTTTAAATATGGCGTTTGACTTATTCTATATTCTATGGATAAGCGAAACGATGGTACTTGTACTACATTTCAACCGGAACCTGCACATATACTACTACACATTTTTTTGACCGGCACATATATTGATATATACATATACATGTGCTACATTTGAGTATACAGGCTACAGCTAGCTAGCTTTGCTTAGTTACTACTACTATTAATTAAGTTATCACAAACGTGTGCGTTAGTTTCAATTTGTTTGCAGTACTATCATCTCCAAATTTGTCTGCTAGCTCACGTACGGTTGCTTCTCTAGCTAGTTTAATTAGTTCAGACTTTAATTAGCTCGATGCATGGCTTGATGACCCGGCTAAGTGTCTTGTCAGAGATTGATAATACAACATGCAGAATAATCCACCGATCGATATGATCAACGACTCTCCTGGGATCGCCCGCGTATCGGTGAGAGAAAAAAAGGGATCCGGTTTTGTGTTAATCATGCATATCCCTTTAATTTAGATATGTTATTGTTAGATTTAATTGGATAATTGATCCATTTAAATCAATTAAATCAAATAAATTTCAAGATTTATTATACTAGGAGTTTAATAAGAATTTATGTGTGTTTATTCTCTTACGGGATATTAATGGGATGAAAAGTTTTTTTAAGAATGAATCCATTTGATTAATGAATTGGTAACCTATATCAATGACTCCTAATTGATGGTTGGTTGATGATAGTGTAGTGGAAGAGTTGATGGCTAGTTGATAACAATTAATTACTCTATTCCTCTTCCTATTCCATTATTCTCTTACTCTTCATCTTCCATTTTTTCTCATATAAAACGAGAATGGATTTGATCTCCCACGTAAGAAGAACAACACACTTTTCATCTATTTCCACGATTGTTGCTACGGTAATCCCATCCCGACGAGTGTGTGCACACGCATTGGGAGAGTAGGCCTCCAAAACCACGCCCTGCTGCGACGTTTGCACGGACGGACGGGCAATCAGGTTTTTGGGGAGCGCAAGACGCGACTACTCACTATTCGTCAACGTCTACTTCATCTTCATCAACATTCGACTGGTGGAGGCGTGAATAGTGGACGAAGCGAGAACGACAAAACCAATGGAGACAACAGCAACAATACCTCATTCTCAGGTATATTACTCTATTCACTTTAGTGTTAAATATGTTACTAGATGATACTATTACTGTTACTAGCATGTTCATGTTTAGCACTATAACTAGATCATTTTGTTTTTCACGTGTCATGTATATTATCTTGTTTTTCTGGATTAAAATATACCGAATTATGATCATATTTCCAACAGTTATTAGCTTAATTAGTATGCATGCATAAAGTAGGTAGGCCGTTTAATTTTCTTCTAATTGTAAGGCAGCATTATAATTGGCTTTGGGCCGTCCTAAGAGACTGGCTGATGTGACTGGCCAAATTAAGCCGTTCGTCCATAACAATTTGGTAATAATGTTTAGAAAATGATTAGAAATTGATTAAGTCAACGTTCTGAATTGGAAGAGAAACCTGCAGGCTGGTGGATGGTGATAGCTTCATCTTTGAACAATTGATCGATGACAAAAGTTCTATCTCAAAATAACTTCATTTTTCATTCATCCCATGTATATCATTAAAAAAATACAATACCTTATACTTCATCAAATCTCAATACGATTATTTCCCACTTTATCCAGTAATCCCAACATGCATTTGCCTATAAAAGGTACACTTTCAAAACCCTAATGTAAAAATAACTTTATCGTACTTGAAAAGGTACATGATAGATATGATATTTTATAGTGTAAAACTTATACATTTAGATACAAGGTATCTTGATTTGTCAAAATTTTTAGTATAAAAATTTGATACCTAGTGATACTTTTCTTAATGAATGTAAAATTTCTCCTAATTTAATCATTGCTTAAAGATAAAGTTATTTTGAGGTAAATAAGATTGTTTTAAATAAAGTAGCTAGAGAGAATCCATTATATTTCGGAATTTTTATCTAATTTTTGGAAGTTTTTATCCTATGAGTATTTTGGTCATTTAGATAAAATTATATACTACTAACAATGGTAAATCGTACCAGTTAAGTAAAAGTTAATGATATATTATAGAACGTGATAAAGTTAGCGACAAATTATAGAATTAGGCTAAAGTTAATGGTATATGATAGATTTTCTCAAGTTATTTTGTGACGGATCATATCGAAGGATTGTAAGAGGCAAAATGAAAGTCTTGAAAGAAAACGTATATGGCAAGTAATTCGGATCGGACTAGCTGCAGGCGGCTAGTCAAGCTCTTTTTTCTTTTCTCTGGGAGAGAATATGTAGCTTCGAGTGTTTCCTATATGATCTTTTCAAGCTAATAATATGTGTTTATATATAGAAGATGAAGCTCCGCGCATGCTGATAGCGCGGTCTAGAACTTTAGATGATAAAGTTCCACATGGCTAGGCCTAGTGTATTTCCTTTCATTTGTACAAATTAATTTTCAGCACCCTCTATAAAGGTAAAACGTAATGTTGTTCAAAGTTACCAATTAATCCTTCATGACGGATGATATCCCTGTAAGTATTGTTTAATAAGTTTTTCGGGTACTCCCTTCATCCCAAAATATATAAAAAAATTATTGGATAAGATATATCATAGTATTATGAATCTGAACAGATATCATGCATAGATTCATAGTACTAAGATTTGTCCCATCCAATCAAAACTTTTTATATTTTGAGACGGGGGAATATATCATTTTTTTGTTGTAGAAAATATACGTGTAACATTATTTATTAAAATCCACGCAAGACACGTCCCTTTGTCACGTATGATTTTGGAAATTTTTTAACCATTAATGTATTTTATGAACGTCAATAAACCATGTGTATATATATATATATATATATATATATATATATATATATATATATATATATATATATATATATATATATATATATACCCCCTCTCCCTCCCTCCACCCCCTTATCCTTTTTCTTTTTTTCTCCCCCCGCACCCCTTCCGCTTCTCTTTTTCTCTTTTTTTTAGCTCCCTCCCTCCTCCCCTCCCGCTCCCGGCGCCCCTCCTCCCGCTTCTTTTTTTTCGCTCCCTCCCCCCTCCCCCTCCCCCTTCTGATCTCTCCTCCCTTCCTAATCTCTCTCTTTTTTTAGAGAGAAAAAATAAAATAACAATTTGCAATCAATAGGATTTGAACACAAGACCTTCAACTAAATCAACATAAGAACAACCACTAGACTATATCTCACTTGTTAAACTAGGAATTAAAGCAAAAATATATAGGTTAAAACCTCACATGCTAACCATATAGTTGTTACTGCACAAAAGTATATGTGTTACTATAAGATAGGTACATGTTACCACTTCCAAGTAGCTATGTTACTGCACAATAATTGTAGTTTTACTATGTCATTTTTACGAGATGAAAATCGAATAGGTGGGCTATAGGTAAAGTCTGTAGGTGGCTTTGAGCGAGGTCTGATTGATATAAGAGTGTTTTGAACAATTTTATATATTTGGTAAAACCATGTTACTGTATGCATATGCCATTGTTACTACAAATTACACATTCTGTTGTTGCATGTGGAGGGTTAAAGTTCAAAATATCAATCTCGAAAAGCAATATCTCACCAGAGATGTATTATTTTTTAAAGCCGTTTTCACCATGATGCTATAGTGTTACTGCATGGGAGGGTTAAATTTCAAAATGCATCTACGTACTCCCCTCCTCAAGAAACCGTTCTTCCTCCCTCTTCTCAAGAAACCGGTCTCCTTCCTCCAATATAGTGTTATTGCATGCATGTATATGACGTTACTGCACTTTTGATAGTAGTATTATGGTGAATTGCAGTAAATCAGGAATTGAAAAAAATATATGGGTTCAAAGTCTCAGATGATAACCATATACTTGTTACTGCACAAAAGTAAAAGTGTTACTGCACGACAGATACACGTTACCACCTGACAGTTATACATTACCGCATGTTTATGCAGTAACACTATCCAAGAATTACAGTAAAACACTTTTTTACTGTAGAACATATAGAGCGTTACTACACCTTTGGCAGTAACATTGTGGTGAGATTGCAGTAAACTAGGAATCAAAAAAAATATAGGTTAAAAGTCTCACATGCTAAATATAATTGTTACCGCACAAAGTGGAATTGTTACTACATGGCAGGTATACGTTACCACATGTTTATGCAGTAACACTATTCAAGAATTGCAGTAAGACGCATTGTTACTACAAAACTTATGGTCTTTACTGCACACCTACAGTAACGTCGTGATGGGATTGTAGTAAAACGCACAATAGATAGTAGTAACTAATGCTGTAGTATTACTACTTGTGGAGAGTCAAGATCCAAAAAAACCCAAGCTTCGAACAACAATATCTCTCACATGATGTATGATTTTTTTAAACCATTTGCACCATGTTGTTAGAAAAAAAGTGCTTATCAAAAGTAGATCCGTCATGGCTATATTTCAACTAAATTTGAATGTTGTTACTGCACGTAAGATATAACGTTACTGCACAATGGCTGTCGCATTACTGCACCATTCCGCAAGACGAGAGCTGAGAAGAGGTGGGTGGTGGAGGGAGTTGGTAGGTAGTTTGACCGGGCTTTGACCGACGTGGGGGTGCTTTGACTGAGGTGGGAAGTGGGTTTTAAGCCCTTAGAAGGGAGGGGGTATAGAATAGCTATTCTATACCCGGGTGTAAAATAGTTTATATATATATATATATATATATATATATATATATATATATATATATATATATATATATATATATGATGGTTTATACAGAACGAGGCTTCTTTTTAGCCTTCTTGGTTAGGACTTAGGCGTACATTCTTCTAGGAATTTACAGGAATAACCTATTATCATGGTTACGGATAAGACATACCCAATTATATTAGGTTGAGCTCAGCGGAGCCTATTATATACCAAGTCTTATACGGGATCATACCCCATATATGGAAGGTGTTCCGGATAAAGAACGAGAAATAGAGTTCAAGTTGGAAACTACCGGGACTACTCGGATCGTATATATAATTATCTCTCTAGTTCTACTTGGACAAGAGAGTATCCAGGATATAAATACAAGACCCCCTAGAAGGAGATGGGACAAGCCAATAGAGATCAACAAACATTGAGATGAGGGATAAACCTAGACAGACCCTCCAATCGGAGCCACAAAAGCCACATAAGGGAATCTAGCGCTACCCTCTATCTCGCTGAGTTCGTATTCGAGGAATAAGACCACCCCGTCGTCGACTACCCTGTCGTCGACTACGTGTGGAGAACTTTGCCGTCAAGTCAACAACAACTAGATTATGTTACCCCAAGTATTATACTCGAGTGATACTGATATATAAGAGTAACACCGGCTCCAGCCAACAGGGTTAGGGCTATTACCTAACAATTGAAAGGCCTGAACCTGTATAAAAATTCTTGTCTTTGTCTCTTTTACCTCAATCTCGCATATACCCTAGCACCAACGATCTCTATACTCTACAAGTACTGTAGTCACAGTCTACTCCGTCGACACCTATATAGTAGCTATTAGTAGCTATCACGGATGACCAACACAACAATTAAGTTGGATTTTATCATACCAAAAGGTATCATATTTTTTATCGTAAAATTTAAGTATATTTTATCTTGCATATATGATGTGATAAAATTTGATTAGAAATTAGTTCCTTCTGGTACTTAAGAAACAGTAAAATCTCTCATGCATATTCTGAGGTTCAGATAATTTAGCTACTGTGTGATGGATGCATACATGACGTGTAGGAAAAAAACTGCACTTTGTTCGTGAGATCTATCTTTATACATGCAGTGACGTTGTGACATGCTTTTCTGAGAAAGACCTGACCAAATGCAGAAGCCATTGTCCAATGCGATTAGATTGAAATTAGACCTAACTAGCAAGAACGATGTATCACCCCTGCAGTATCTCGTGGCCTCAAGTAACCTACAGTATCGATCTTAATTGGAATTGGAATTGAGACTAAGTAGAGCCGGTCTGACTTAATAATTACTTTCTCCGTCCTAAAGAAAACCAATATATCGATATGATAATATTTAGAAAATTAAATCTAGATATACATTATTTTAGGTGGTATCACATCCCATCTAGGTTAGTTTTTTTTAACTTTTTATTACGGAGAGAGTATATCAAAACTTGATTTGACACAAGCTACTCAAAACTCCGTGTTTCTATTAAAGAAAAATTTCGTACTGTACGTCTAGCTTAGACGCTTTCAGAATCGCTACGTTACAATGAAAAGAAGGCCACAAGCACGTGATCAAATTGAATCCTCTCGCTATGACGCTATATATCGTTTTCCAGCTCGTTGCGTGTAAACATCTGAATTAATTAAGCTCGAAGACATGTGTACAGATCAACTTGACTATTTAGAAATATATCTGAATAGTACTAGCTAGCTAGTAATTAATTTTGTGGCCCGGAAAAAAGGGACCCTCCTAGGCAAAATTCATGAGGCAATAAAGAGCGAATAGGTAATCGTCATTATTATGTCTTATATTTTTTCACAAGGGTCATTAATTGTCTTGTGTTGACCAATAGTATATTATGCCGGCCGGGTGATATATCTTCTCTCTATCTCTTTTAGAAAAAAAAACACTAGTAGCGCGCTTGAATTATGCAGAATATATGGAGTATATGAGGTACTCTAAATAAGAAAGACAAGAGAGAGGAAAAAGACATTAATATTTCAACAATCAAGATCCAACTACCCAGACATGCATGCATGCATAATATTACTTCACTCATCCAAAAATATAACAAGTTTTGAACGGATACGATATAGTCATAGGATATGTCTCATCGGTTCAAAGGTTGCTATATTTTAGGATAGAGGGAGTAGTTGATATAGGCCCCATTAAATTGTAATTTTATCTTGATTTTTGTTAGCACGTATTTTAGACTGTTAAATGTTGTAATTCGTGTAAAAGCTTTCTTTATAAAAATTGCTCTAACCAATATCGCATAAGTTTATTTTTCAAGTTTATAATAATTAAAATTTAATTAATTATACGTTAATAACTTTCTTATTTTACGCGTTTGTCTTCATTCGTCGCTACGTCAAACGGGGCCAGATAGTGTCGACACATATATAATTATTATAGTGTTCTTTTTAATCAACAATGAAATATAGTCTCTTGCATACACTTGCAATCGTGGGTGGTAGCTAAAACGATATATTGACACGTCATCGATCGAGCAACGAGAAAGATGGATACCTCCAAATTAAATGTCATCACATTCATATCCATAGACAGATTCTTATTGTAATTAATTAATTTGCTTCTGGCACTACTGTTGATCAGGTGGTCAGTTGTATGAAAATCGTATAGATGACTTTCTATGATCAGAAGATAATTAAGAACGCGCGCATACATGCGCAGTCATCCGATGTAGTATATACATGCCTCTAATAACTAATTTTATGGTTCAAGGCTTGAACCGCATGCCCATAAGACGTGGCCAAAGTCTTCCATAATAATTAATTCCATACGAATGTTTAGGAAAATGTAGATAGCGAGTTTAAATTAACCTACTGGAATTAATACTAGGAAGGTATTAAAGTTAAGTTACGAGGTAGCTGACAGACAATAGTGATCTTTGAACATTGACTATGATTATTATAAAGGGGTACTACCTTTCTCTCAAAATAAGTTTATTTTTACCACATCTTGTTTATCAAAAATAAATTAATCTTTGAGCAATCATTACATTATAATTTGATGAAGTTTTAAGATAAAAGTGAAGAGTATTCGTCTAATCTTTTTATTTTATATTGATATGTGTGGAATGGATGAAAATTAAAATAAATTTATTTTAGAACGGAGGTAGCTAGTAAGTCTTAGTTTAAGCTGTAAGTTATATATCAGAAACAATTCAGAGTAGATAAAGTTGTATGTGCAGATATTTTCCCTCCAATCCCGAATATAAGTCATGTTAGGCTCTTTAACTTCTATCCTAGTTGCAAGTCGTTTTAGAACTTCTAGCCACGTTTTCATCTATCTTATCTTTCATTGTTTAGCCATACCGAATCATTAAATGCTACTCCCCACATAATTAAATAATCCTTTTTTAATGTTATACAAATCAAGAACAAGGTTATTTGAACTAAATTCATAT
The DNA here is from genome assembly GCA_000573905.2 of Oryza punctata. NCBI lineage: Eukaryota > Viridiplantae > Streptophyta > Magnoliopsida > Poales > Poaceae > Oryza > Oryza punctata. Next base: position 955,939 of record CM002495.2, on the reverse strand, counting down.
TATTAGCTAAAATTACTTACATTTAGTATCATATAGAGTAACATCATAAATAATTTGTACTATTAGCTAACCAATATTGTTCTCTTGTGAACGATTCAAGCATGATTATAACTAGCTTGTTACAATTAATATGTGTTCATGTGTTCCAGACTTTCATGTGTGGAACTCTAACATATTGGAACATGCTAGTTATGATGCTGAATTATAACATATTGGAGTATTGCTGATCATGCCACATCATTTGTTCATGTGGCAGGTCGATTTGTCTACCCTAGTTGGTAGGAGACTACTGTATCTTAGTTGACGCAATGCAAATTATAGTCGAGATAATATCATGCCCATGCTTGCAGTACGTGATCAAATTGAAGACCTTCACTAGCTACTCGCTACAAATCGTTTTTGCGCTCGATGCGTGCATGTGAACATCGCAATTAAGATCCAGTTAATCTCATTTAATTACTGACTTGACTGTTGTTCGATCTGTTCAAAGTTCTGAAACCTCGACCTGGCGAAAAAGTTTTGAAACATCTAGTCAATCCAAACCTGATTTTTTTAAAAAAAATTTACAGATTTACCGGATATATTGGAATGAATACAAGACCATGACGACCTTAGAGACAGAAAAAGAAAAACAAAACAGGGTTAGCTCACATTATGCTAGCTAGCCTTGCTATTCAAACCTGATTTGACAGTACATATAAACACATCCAAAACGGGCCGTATCTTTTATTGAAAAAGAAGTTGAAAAAAAATTGCATCGATCGATTGATCTGTACATGCTTTAATTTCAGGTTAATTGTTCAACGACACATTGCAGTACGCACGTCATATGGAATTATATGGATAGAAGATGTGTGGTTGAGTTGTTTTGAAAACTTTGCATAGATGTTGAACCACATTTTGACAGCGCGCAGTGAAGTACAATTATTATTAATTAATTCCACTTGATCGCACAAGAAAATTGTGATGCTAATTTCGTGTGTGAATGGATCAAGATCGAGGAAGTTGCGCCATGGATGATCGATCGACTTAACTAGCTATAGCTTTGATTTCTATTTAAGACCTTGACATTAACGCATGGTATATGCCTCCATTGCAATTGTGACCGAGGAAGAAGACGACCATGAGAGATCTCCTTGTCATGATGCTTCTTCCTCTCCTCGTTTTGCTGGTCGGGCTCCGGCTCGCCGGCTCGAGCCCTCCGCCGCAGCCGGTGGCCTGCACCAGCGGCACGACGGACTGCACGGTGACCAACGTGTACGGCTCATTCCCGGACCGCACCATCTGCCGCGCCGCCAACGCGTCGTTCCCGCGCACGGAGGAGGAGCTCGTGGCGGCCGTGGCGGCGGCGGCGGCGGCGAGGCGGAAGGTGAAGGTGGCGACGAGGCACTCCCACAGCTTCCCGAAGCTGGCATGCCCCGGCGGCCGCGACGGCACCATCATCAGCACCAGGTTCCTCAACCGCACGGTGAGCGTCGACGCGGCGGCGCGGCGGATCACGGTGGAGAGCGGCATGGTGCTCCGTGACCTCATCAGGGCCGCCGCCGCCGCCGGCCTCGCGTTGCCGCACTCCCCCTACTGGTACGGCATCACCGTCGGCGGCCTCCTCGCCACCGGCGCACACGGCAGCTCGCTCTGGGGCAAGGGCAGCGCCGTGCACGAGTACGTCGTCGGGCTACGCATCGTCACCCCCGCCCCAGCGAGCCAGGGGTTCGCCGTCGTCAGGGAGCTCGTCGCCGGCGACCCCGACCTCGACGCCGCCAAGGTCTCCCTCGGCGTCCTCGGAGTCATCTCTCAGGTACATGTTCAACGTTAATTACACCATTTTCCGTACGTGCATGCATGCATGCATGCATGCAATTACACCATTTTCTGTAACCGCATATGGATCTGTACTTGATTGTCCTCTTTGCTTTGGATCTTGTCATGAATTAATACTACTACTACTACTAACTGCCTCTTGTTGTTGCATCCATGGAGATTAATTACTTTATCCTGCCTTCAAGTAAAAGATAAGCTAGAACATGAGAATTTGACATAAAAATTTGAAGAATCATTTGATTGACATGACATGAAAGAAACGATGTGATTTTTGTGTGTGCAGGTGACACTGGAGTTGCAGCCGCAGTTCAAGCGGTCGGTGAAGTTCGTGACACGCGACGACTCGGACTTCGCGGAGAAGGTGGCGGTGTGGGGCGGCGTCCACGAGTTCGGCGACATGGCGTGGCTGCCGCGGCAGCGCAAGGTGATCTACCGGGAAGACGACCGTGTCGACGTCACCACGCCGGGGAACGGCCTCAACGACTACCTCGGCTTCCGTGCCCAGCCGACGCTGGGCCTCATCACCGCCAGGGCCGCCGAGGAGCGGCTCGAGAAGAACGGCACCGACATCGCCCGGTGCCTGGCGGCGCGGCTGCCGGCGTCGCTGTTCGAGCTCCAGGCCTACGGCTTCACCAATGACGGCGTGTTCTTCACCGGCTGGCCGGTGGTCGGATTCCAGCACCGGATCCAGGCCTCCGGGACGTGCATCAGCTCGCCGGAGGACGGCCTCCTCTCCTCCTGCACTTGGGACCCTCGAATCCGGGGACCCTTCTTGTACAACTCCGGCTTCAGCATCGCGCTGTCCAAGGCGGCGGCGTTCGTCGCCGACATGAAGCGGCTGCGCGACCTCAACCCTCGGGCCTTCTGCGACATCGACGCCAAGCTCGGCATCCTCATGCGATACGTCAAGGCGAGCTCCGCCTACCTCGGCAAGCCGGAGGACTGCGTCGACTTCGACGTCACCTACTACCGGAACTACGCCGACGGCGAGCCGCGGCCGCACTCCGACGTGTTCGACGAGCTGGAGCAGATGGCGCTGCGCAAGTACGGCGCCGTCCCGCACTGGGGCAAGAACCGCAACTTCGCCTTCGACGGCGCCGCCGCCAAGTACCCGAAATCCGGCGAGTTCATCAAGGTGAAGGACAGGTACGACCCCGACGGCATCTTCTCCAGCGAGTGGAGCGACCAGGTGCTCGGCATCAACGGGAGCCCTAACATCATCGGCAAGCGCTGCGCCATTGAAGGCCTCTGCGTCTGCTCCGACGACTCGCATTGCGCGCCGGAGCTCGGCTACTTCTGCCGGCCGGGGAAGGTCTTCAAGGAGGCCAGGGTCTGCTCCGACGAGAAATCGGCCGCCGGTGATGATCTCATCGATGAACTGTGATTAATTGATCGAATTCAATTCGTTCAAGTCAATACATGCGTGCATGCATGGCTCTGCATGAAATGCAAATTAAATTTAATTAATCAACAAAAAATAAGCACGAATAATCCTGCTAGATTGGGATGATTTGTACGTAGGTGATATTATAATGTTAATACGTTCATGGCTGCGTGTTGGTATACGTACTCTTAATTTCTTGGAGAGAATTTATTTCTATATGTTGAATTGGTTGGTGTGATTGGAGATGTATGCATGGTTGGTGCTTTAATGTAGACAGTGTGCTTTAAAATTTCTATTTGGTTTTGGAACGAGTTGAACTGTTTGGAAGGAAATTATGGATTAATAGCCGAAGAATATTCCAGTAAGAGTCAATATCTCATGTGCAGGTGGTGCATACATATTAGCCAATGGGAGGCCGGAACGAGTTCAGTACGTCTTAGCTGTTGCTTTCGCTTTTCATATGTGACAGTAAAACCTCTCCTCTCTGTGTTTATCGTCCTCTTCTTCGTTGAACGGCCAGAGCACCTGTCGCGTTCTTCTTTACAATAAGATGAATTTTGTCAAAAGGTATAGATAGGTTAAACTTTGGTTCTCGGTTTTATCATGAAGAATTCAGACTAGTTGCCAACCGTGCAGGCTATTGTGATTGGCATTATAAAAATTAAATTAATCGTATGCAAAATATATATATATATATATATATATAACTTTTTAAATAAATATCTTCCACTGCCGTTTATATTTAACGCGGATTATTAACAAAATCAAATGTCATTATATTGCAATATATATTAGCTAATAATCGTAATTTTATCCGATTGGCCTCACCCACTAGAATTTATATCCTAGTACCACAAATACTATACACAATGTTTTGAGATTAATAGTATCTCTCAGTAAAGATCTAGTCAAGCACGAATACAATCCTGCTAGATTGGGATGACGTACGTTGTAGGAGATAATGTCAATACGAGCATAAAGTGGTTGGTGTGATTTGAGATGCATGGTACGTTGCCACTTTAATGTGGATAGTGTCAGTGGTTTGGAAAATTGTATATTTAATTTGGGTTGGAAAAACAAGTTGAACTGTTTGGAAAGGTAAGGACTATAATATAATAGTCGAAGAATTATAGGAGATTAGCCAATGGGAGGAGCTAGCGCGTTCAGTCTTAATCAGCTGTTGCTTTCGTTTTTCAATATGTGACTATATATAAACCTCTCTCTGTGTGTTGCTTGTCATTTTCTTCGTTGAGTAGGCAGAACTCCTACCGTTGAATACCTAGGTAAGTGTTAAACTTTGGTTCTTGATGGTTTTATCCACTTATCCTGAATTGAAGCTACATGCATGGTTTACTATTTCAGACTAGCTGTCAACCCGGCCCGTATATTGCACATGTTATTGTGACTGACATTATAAATACTAAATCAATCATATATCAAATATATAGATTATTTTAAAAACAATATCTAGAGCTCATACAGATATACCACGCCGTATACAAATTATTATATTTTAGAACTCAATGTTCAAATATGTTAAATCATCTCGATCCCCATCATTATCTTAATATTGCAACATATATATCTATCCATTATTTTTAAAATACTTAATGTATTACCTTCATCCACGTACGTATTCCGTGCAACCGGCCGGCAAAGCCCGCAGTATCATCTAATATCATTAAGGAGATTAGCCAATGCAAATTGACTATAAAGGGATGAATAATTACGTTTTATTGGTTTCTTGCATTTTTCTACACGTAACTCTAAACCTCTCTGTGCATCTCTTCGTATATATTCTTTGTAACTTAATCGGCACAGCTAACTCCTGCCTTTTTTCTCTTTTCACCGTTGAACTGTTTGTTTGTCAAAGGTAGGAAGTTAAATTAATTAAGGCTCCTATTATCACTATATATGAAGCTACATGGTTTCTAATTATGATGTTGGGTTGTAATTATTGTCATCATGCATGACATTACCCTATGTACTATTCATCACAACATGTGTGCGCAGCGCGCGGCAGCTTATTGAGGGTTGACAGAGAGATTATGTCATTTTGTCGTTCATGGCATCGAATCGCTACAGTTAAGGGATTTTTTTTTAAGTAGTTGAATGGAGGTCTCAATCATTTATGCATGGGGTATATACTAATGCAACTCATTTTTTGATGACTAACGCAATGTCTTTTAAAATGACCACTCCTAAATACTAGAACTATATCTTTTACACGATCTTCTATTGCATACTTTGACCATAAATTTATTATAGGTTATATTCCAATGAATATGAAATTAACATCACGTAAAAATACTTTAAAATATAAATTTAATAATATAACATGCATAATACTTAGTATTGATATGGTTAGAATATGGTTAGAATGATTATTAGTTAAAAATTATCGAGTTTAATTTTTCTTAAAAAAAAAGTTATCCTATAATTTGGGACTGAGGGTGTATATTCTTATGGAAACAGGGGCATCAATTAATTAAGTTGGGAGAATGACTAATTAATTTGGCCTAGCTTGGCCTATAATTTTTTTATGGTGTTGTATTATATGAAGGTGCTTTTCCTATTTATATCATAATTGTGTGTATTTAGCAGATGCAAATGTCATTTAAATAGGTCCACCACTAGTATCCACAGTTCCTTATGGGCTTGGTACGGCTACAGCTGTGGTGCATTTACAGGATCGATAACAACAGATTTTGAGCCGCAGCAAATTAAAGCTGAACTGATCAGGCCCTATATTATCTTATCTGCAGTTGCATCTGTTGGTGATAGCCAAAGCATCAAGCATGAGTTGATGGCATTCTAACTGCAGTTTAACCAAGTGTGTAGCAAATGTCATGCGGTGATCACAAATTGAACTGGCCCTGTACGAGTACGACCAAGCCTTTGTCCGTTTACAGCCCAGTGCGACAAAATTACGAGTAATTGCCACGAGTTCCCACCCACGTACGCTCGTCAACCGGGCCAATTATCCGACGAACGTGAAAAATGTTGGCCCACATAGCCCAGTAAGTTCAAATCCCAGCCCAGTAATGGCCTATTCAAGCGAAATTACTGCCCATGTAAGATAGTAAAGGGAAAAGTACACCAGAGGTCCTTGAACTTGTCACCGAGATACGAAAACGTCCTTAACCGCAATACCAGACACCCGAGGTCCCCTAACTATACAAAACCGGTCACCCGAGGTCCCTTGGTGGTTTTGACCGCGGTTTTGGTCGACGTGGCGGTTGAGTCAGCGTGGGACCCATGTGGGCCCCACATGTCATATGTCCACGTCACCCTCTCTCTTCCCCCTTTCTCTTTCTCTGTTTCTCTTTCCTTCCTCTCGCTCTCTGCTCGCACTCGCAGGGACGACGCCGCGGAGGCGGTCGGGAGGGAGCAGCGGGGCACGTCGTCGATGCGGCGACGAAGGAATAGGAGGACGCCGACAGTGAAGGGCGGTGGCCAGCCCGGAGCTCAGCGGGGCGAGGCAGGAGAGGCGGCCCTATCCATGACGGGGAGCATGGCGGCGGCGACGGCCCCATCGCTACCCGGAGGCACCGCCGACGACGAAGCCGAGCGCCGTATCCCTACCCGAGCCGCCGCCGACGACGAGGCCGAGCGCCGCCACTCCCCATTCGCGGCGGCAGCCCGTGGGAGGAGGACATGGCGGCGCCGTGATGCGGGAGTAGGAGGCGGCATCTCCCCTGCCGGCCGAGCGCTGCCACTCCCCATGCGCTCTCCCCTTGCCGGCCGCCGCGCGCCTCCTACCGACGGGCACCGCTGTCGCCGCCCTCCTCCTCCTCTCCCGCCTCGCATTGCCGGCCTCAGCAGACTCGCAGTCGCAGAGAACGGAGAGAGAGAGATGAGATGGGAGAGAAGAGAGGAAAAGAGAAAGAAGGCTGATGTGGCAATACTGACAGGTGGGGCCCACGCTGACTCACCCGCCACGTCAGACAAAACCGGGGTCAAAACCACTAGAGGACCTCAAGCGAACGGTTTTGTTAATTGAGGGACCTCCGGTATCTGGTTTTACGGTTGGGGGATGATTTTGTAACTCGATGATAAGTTGAGGGACCTTCGGTGTACTTTTCCCGATAGTAAAAGTACCGTACCACTAAAGGCCTAGTAATACAACCCCGCAAAACAGGCCCAGTAATACAAAATCAAGGCCCGGCCCGTTTATATTACAAGTGCATTACGGCCCAATGACGACACAGTAAATCAAATACGGCCTATTAAAAAGACAGTACGGCCCAGTAAAGGCCCATTAATATGAAATCCCAGCCCACTAAAGCCCCCTTATGGACATTGCATGGTACAAAAGAATACATTAAAAAGCATGGTACAAAAATACATTGAAAATGCGTGGTACCCAAAATCAGCAAAAGCATAAGTGAAAAAATGAGGCCCGTATACCGCCTGGACTCAAACTTATCAGTTCATTGAGACTTTGAGGCTGACGTTGTTATTACTATTTTACAATAGGAGATTCAGTGGATTCTTAATAAAAGGGATGGCATTCTAGTGGTGTAACTATCAGTGTTCTATAGATTCTAAAAAAACTGCTGCATCAACAGTATATATTACTGTGCTATTTTGAGTGTGTGACTGCTGCTATTAATTAACTTGTTTGTACTTGGAATTCCAAGTGGCAAGTATAATTGAAAAAAATATGTCATCCCATAAATAGGTGGATATATGCAGAGCAGCCGAGGTATAACTGAATGAGAGTTATTGCTAGGAAGGCATGCTATGAAAATGCATATCGAAAAATTGTAAATAATCTTCAATTTCAGACACAAGAACGTATTGCCTGAATTAGTGAACATGCAAACTGCTATTTTGATATTGAAATGAGAATGTTGCTGGTGTTACCAAAAATTGTATCGGTACCAAATCTCGGCCCTTCATTCTACCCGATCGGATGGTGGGCAAGAATGCCGTGGGGGCGCAGATGCGGCGGCGCGACTCCGGAGATGAGATTCGAAACCCATCGGAGACTGCTAGTTAGTTGTGGACAAACCCGTTGATTGCTTCAGTAACAACTATCACAGACCACAGCTGTACAGCAAGCAAAAGACAACATTTCCTACCACTCTGAAACTTGCAATGAAAAATTAAGCAGCAAAATCATTCAATACGTAAGCAGGAGCACGAAAATATTCAACTGGCATTATCCAAAATCACTTAACAGCTTATTTTAAGTTGAATGATTATTATCCCACCGCAAAAGTTAAGCTTTCGGGGGAAGAAACTTTGCAAATCCATGTACAAAACATTCACGCATGAACAGAAAGTAATCACAATGCTCTACCAAAGCAACAGAAAACTGAAACCATTTCTGAAGCCAATTAATTCTAAACCCAATTAGAACTATTGAACATGTAGTACAAATCACGAGCACTGTAAGCAAACCATGAATGCGTGATCAATGGTTCACATTTCTGAAACTGTTTCATTCACATCAGAAACCATTTCTCAATTGGAAGCGAGCCGAGACGAGCAGCGATTTCAACAAGTACACCGTACACGGCTCCGTATAGAGACGAGACAAGCGTACAATCGTACGTACTCCGTGCAAATACTGTTGCGTCGAATACACGACGAAAAAAGTCAACGATACAGCCTGGCGGGGGAGCTCATTGACTCTACTCGATCTCCTCGCGCTCCCGCACTGCCACGTCACACTCCCTAGTCCCTACGGCCCTACTTGGTCGTTCCGGCGAAGTAGGCGAGCGCGCCGACGAGCGGCGCGTTGATGTAGGTGGCCGGCTCCGACTGCGCGAAGTTGCCGCGGTCGTCGGCGAACGCGTCGCGGCTGTCCGGCCCGCCGACCACCGCGCCGACCAGCACGTTCGGGTTGGGCTCGCCGGAGTGGAGGTACCCGAAGCCGGCGTCGCAGGAGATGCGCCCCGGGTGGGCGCGCACCGACGGCATGGACGCGCCGCGGTGGTGCGCGTGCCTCGGGTACCTGCACCCGAACCCCACCATGTACGACATCCCCGCCGGGTTCTTCCCCAGGATGTAGTCCACCTGCCGCTTCGCCACCGCCACCAGCTCCGCCGGCGACACCTCCCCCCTCGCTCCGCCGTCGCCGCACGACACGGTGGCGCCGCTCGACCGGAGGTACTTGGCGTACGCCAGCATCAGGAACGTCGCCGTCGTCACGTACTGCATGTTGCTCTCCCCCTCCCTGTACAGGAGGCCGCCGGGGGTGTACTGCGACTGGAACCTCGCCGTGCCGGGCACCAGCGAGCAGATGTAGCTGTCGGAGTGCGCCTTGTAGAGCTCCAGACCCTGGAGGCGGTTGCGGAGGAAGCCCTTGGCGAGGAGCACCTTGGTGCCCACCCGCTTGTCGTCCCAGCTGAAGGAGTAGTCGTCGTCTCCGCCGCCGAGCTGCATCCCGTTCGCCTCCACGTACGACATGAACGACACGTTCTTCGACGCGCGGTGCAGCCACGACGCGCCCCACAGGAGCTCGTCGTGGTAGCCGGAGTAGGAGCAGTAGAAGGGGCACACGAAGGATGCCAGCGAGTCGCTGTAGGAGCCACGGTGGCGGTCGGCGAAGTCGAACACCTGCATCGCGGCGTGGAGGAGGCGGGCGGAGTACGCCGGGTCGGTGCGGCGGAACACCATGGATGACGCGGCGAGCGCGGCGGCCGTCTCGCCGGCGACGTCGGAGCCTGGCTTGTCGGCGGTGACGCGGTAGACGCTGCGGGGTGTGTCCATGTCCTCGGGCCGCTCCCAGCAGCGGTGGTCCTGGTTGGGGTCGGCGACCTGGACGTAGAGCGCGCCCGGCGTGGCGGTGGCGGCCTTGAGGAGGTAGTCGGCGCCCCAGCGCACGGCGGCGCGGGCGTTCGGCAGCTCGGCGCCCATGAACTTGCCGAAGTCGAGCACGCTCCACGCCAGCATCGTCGTCGAGAACGCCATGGGAAGACCGAACTTGACGTTGTCGCCGGCGTCGTAGTACCCGCCCACCAAATCCACCTGAAACACGCCGGAATCAAGAACTCCTCTTCGCCGGAAACAAGGAAGAAAGGAAAGAGAGAGGCGGCGCACGTACATTGTACTGGGCGCCATCAGTGAGGCCGGAGTCGGCGCGCCACGGCATGCGGTTGCCGGGCGGGAGCTTGCCGGAGCGCTGGCCCTCGAAGAAGATGATGGACTTGGCGAGGGCGTCGGCGTAGTTGAACGCCATGGCGGAGCGCGGAGCAAGGAGCAGCAGGTGGAGCACGAGCAGCCGCAGGCGAATGCCGGCGCCGCCGCAGCTGCTGCTCTTTGGCTCCATTGCTGCTGCCTCGGCGAAGTGTGAGAGTGAGACTGACCAACTGCCCATTAATATAGTGTGAAAAGCAATGGCCGTTAAGTTAGTTAATTTGGCCGGTGCTGGAATTTGCTGCGAGAAACCGGGAAGTTGGGGGGACAGAATTTGCACGAGTTGAGAGGAAAAGAAATCGAAATTCCAATTTCCTAGTGCGAATTTCTTTTTCCCTTTTTGACTGACAATGTCTTATGGCTTTGGGATTTGTATAACGATATAAAATGGATGAAATGCTGGCTTTTAAATAGTAGCACTTGCTAAACTGGAGTTCAACAGAGAGTTTGCAGAAGCTTAAGCTATCATGTGACAAGCACACAACAATTTGTTGGTTGGGTAGTATTTCTGAAACCAAATTATCGTATTTTTTCTTAAGATGAACAAAAATCACCTGCTTTGGTACAATCCTGTTCCTTTGAGATTCACTGGAGAAAATAATTTGATGTACACTCACACGTGACGTGACCACAAACTGTATCATCTGAATTCTCACCAATGAAACGGGAAAGCCAAAGCGTCCGGTTAGCTAGGCCGGTGCAGAGCAGAGCGTAGGCAGGCTGGGGAATTCGGCGACTGGTCGGCTTTTTGAAAGCCAAAGCAAAAGCATGCAGCGACATGGACGACCGTCTCTGCTCAGCTTCAGCTACTGGTACTGGTACACTCCTCTTCTTGTCTTTGTCTCTTTTTACCTTTTTCTTTCTTTACAATCTTCAAGGCAGCCATCCATTCCTCCAGTTGCATCAAGTCATGAACATTCATATCAATTGCATTTTGATCTTCAGTAATGGTACTAATTACCTGCAGGAGAATGGCATTAAGAAGGCTAGAAGAGCATGCTTACCTGGTGGAATGAATGAACGCTCCACTCCAAGTGCAATTGGCAATGATGATGTTCTCTCCAGTCTCCACTCCATAATACTATGAGCTGAAGTTAATTGCAGAGCTCGAGGATGGCAGATGCATTTGTTGTGTTCCATCCATACAAGACCCCTCTGCTTGATCCAGCACATGTGTAGCTTTCCTTTTGTCTTACTCCAATCTCAAGTGCAATCCTACTATCACTTCAGAAAAAAAAATCATCAAAGTAAAGCAGAGATAATGTAGTGCTACTACTGTTCCACCATCAAGGAAGAAATTACTCTAGTATCATAACTGCTTTTCCTTTGTCCTACTGCAATCTCAACTTATCAAGTGCAGTCCTACTTCACATAAAATGCTCCATTCCAAAGTGCACTGGGGACAATGTACTAGTACCATCAAGGAAATTTATCAACACTAAATTTAACAGAAGCTGTAAATTTGATTTTTAGGCTTGACAATTGCCATGCTTTGATAAGACTGGTTACACTCGACGCTGTGACCACTGATGTTTACCGAACTGTTCACATGCAGCGTGCAGAGGCCGGCCTGAGAAACAGGTGAAGAACTGTAAAATAAAAGAAAGGCTGGTCAATTCTGCAGAGTGGTCAAGACTGACAAACATGCGTTGCGTTGCAGCTAAAAGTAAGGGCTTGGCTTTGCATGGCAGGCACTGGCCTTCATCACAGAGAATCCTATTCCTAGGGTACTGTACTATACTTGCTATGACCAGAACAGTTTCATCAGTGAACAAAGATGACAGTAGAAACACACACAGGAAAGAAACCAGTTATGCTGCATGAAAAAAAGTCTAAGCAAATCTAGTGGGTTTAATGCAAACTGGAAATAATTTGTGTTGGTCTGTTCCTTTTTCAACTCCCGTTCATAACCGAGGGCAAGTGACAGTAATACCAATTCGTTGAACGAATTGGGCTGGTTGCGAGTGCGAGATGCTATTTTGTGCACTGTAAAGTTCAGAAATGCAGCTGGGCTTTCTTATAAAGCTGGATCATTTATAAATGCATAGAGTCTAAAAAAAGGACGTTCAGAAATGCAGACAGATTCAGCAGAAAAATTCTGCTGCACAATTGCTGAAGAACAGACGTGCTTTTGTTCCTTTGAGAAATTAACTTCAGAGTTGTTGGTACTGAATTCTCACAGTCAGTCACAGTCTGAAGAACGCAACCTGAAACACTTGTGATTCAGATAAGAGTTCACACAAATACTACACAATACCTGCAGTTTTGCTCATGATCGACTCGGGCTATTGGTCAATCAAACAGCAGCAAATTCAGAAGCATTTGCACCAATCAGGACTACTTTACCCTATTACCCAATTACAACTAGCATTTCAAACGAAATGCATCTGTATTGAGACCTAACAGGGAAAAAATCGCAAATTATAGCAAAGTAATTTGAAGGGAAACAAAAGGCGTCCCGGCCTCAACTCAGACGGCGATTCAACAAGAGATCGAACAACCTCACGCCATCGTCGCCTCACCCCGCCGCCGCCGCTGCCGCCAACGACGACGATCGCCGGGCTCCACCTCGGGGAACGGCCCTGTCACGCCTAAAGGAGATAAGCCAGGCGCGCCATCGACAAGCGTGAGTGAAATAGCAGATTAGAGTCGTGGGCCGATGGGCTGTGTATTGGGTGTTGGGCCTGCGTGCTCGTTTGAGTATGGAGTACGTTTTATCGGATTATAAATAGTACGGAGAACAACTGGAAGGGAATGGAAAAAAAAGTGGATCAAACAATCTCTCTCTCTCTCGAAATCTTCTTTCCCTTTTCCCAAGTCTAGTTCTTCTCCTTCCTCTGTGCCAATCTCTCTCTCTCCTCTGATTTCTGAGTTAATCTTGGTGGTGACGGTGGCGGGGCGTTACAGGCCCGCGATCGCACAGTATTCATCTGACGGCCCACCATTGCAAAAAAAAGTGGGCCGATTTGCTCGACGACACCCTCTTAAACGGGCCAGTCTTTTTTGCTAGCCTGTATACTTAGGGGGCTCGGAGACAAAATCTCCGAAACCCAACTTCTCTGATCGTTTAGCTCCTGAATCACTGTAAAAATATTTAGCCGCGCTTAACTATTGATGATTTCTAATTCGTAGGCCAAATTATCTCAAAGGCAATGCCTTAACCCAGATAAAGAAATCGTTGATGATTTTCTGATAAACCTAAAAACGGTCAGGATTTGAACTCCAGCAGCAGCATGCTCTCTCTATATCTGAATTTTTGGGACAGATTGGCACTGAGGCCTTCGACAAGACATCTGAAAAAGCATCAACAAGAACAAGCAGCATTATCTGGAACAAGCGTGCCTTGATCTACCTAGATTCTGCATTCTCAGTCTGAATAATCGCAAAAAGGAAAAAAATGAATTGTCAGTCTGAACATGGAAGAACAGAGGACATTTGTGTTCCTGTCAAAGTGTCAATACCAGCGTCAGATATTCATCAAACAAACAGGTTCATCCCATCAAAACAAATTAGAAGTTTACAAGCACAAAATTAAAAGTTTAGAAGCAAATTTCAAGGTAGAATTGTTACAAGAGAAGATGGCATCTAACAAACCTTCCTTAGGTAGTAACCTTCCTCATCATCTTACCGTAAAACAAACAACATAATAAACTGAAACAGAACACTTGAATTTTGATTTGATTGGGGGTGCGCCAAGCCCAGGCTGTAGTGCAATGCCTGAGCGACACACGAGGCCCTAGCGGCAAGCCACTTTGGTGGATCCTCCCCCCACAAAAAATAAATTTAATATCAAAGTGGATACATGATCCACGTATCAGATATTAAACTGATAAGAACAGATACTACACTTGATCTTAGCCAAAAGGCCGAGAAAGGTATGAGGTGCAATGCTGGCTACCCCCGGCTTTTGTAGCCTCTCCGTACGGCTCCTCGTCTTGATCACACGATGTGGTACTAAACTGCGACAATGAACGAACAAACGGGAGAGGGCATGCGATGCGGGCTCATGTGGGCCGCTGGCTCGGCGAAACCCTCAAATGGGCCGGCCTTTTCAAATGCCTGTACGTCAAGGGGGTTCGGAGTCAAAATCTCTGAACCCCCCCGTTCTCCGACCGTTTCGCCCCATCATGTTGCAGTAAAACTATTTGAAAGGCATGATAAATTGATTACCTAGCTGTTATATCAACTATACGAGGAGAAATTTTAAGTTAAATACGTGTTTGCATTACCTTGCATTTGTTTTTCTCAATTCTCATGATTTATTTTTCCTAGAAACCTGTTATGTTCATCTTGATGTTAAGCTTCAGAACACAAAGAAATTGTATGCTGCAGTAAACATGATCAAGATCTGAACTCCAGATCGACCTCCAACAACGTGCTCTTTCCTTTAAGTCTGTAGTTTGGGACAAATTGCTGTGGAGAGCGTCCGCAGTCGACCTGAACAACACATCAATTGGCTCTTTTGGTTGTGTTACTCTACTTAGTTCTGCCCCCTGTTATTATTGATCAATACACACATCAAAAGGCGGCAAATTCAGAACCATCTGGATCGATTTTGAGTAGTATTACTCCATTCAGGTTAATACTAGAATTACGATTGCAGCACGAATTAGCAAAGAGATTCAAAGGGATGTGAAACAAATTAAAGAGACAATCACGAGCGAAATAATCTGGCACACAATCCCTGCCATTGGTTGCGATCCAAGCCAAATTTGGTTTGGTTTGGTTTGGTGCTACGGAATACTATCTGATCAAAACAATTTCCGACCCCCTTCTCTGATCAAAATTTACTCACTGAAAGCGATCAAAATGAATTTACTCCAGACCTCTGTTCTTTCTTGGAGTCTAAAGTTTGGAACAAATTGGTGTGGAGAGCATCGATGAATTGACCTGAATTAAAACATTTAGAGAGACATGTATCTGGGATCAAGTGTGCTTTGATCTTGTATCTATTCGCTCTTTGATTTTATTACTGTACTTAGTTCTGAATTTTCAGTCTGAAGATCACAAAAAACCGGAACTTTTTTTTTTGTGCAGAGAACAGAAACAATTGTGCTCCAGTAGTTGTATCCCTGCTTTGGATCTGTTATGAGCACACACCTAATAGAATTACGAACGTCCGAACGCATGCATCTGTAGCGCGAAGTAACAATTACATAAACATTTTCCATTTGCACTACATTATAGACCATGGTGAATCTTTACTTACATGTACTGGGCATAAACAATGATTACAGTACACAACAACTTGTTTTTTTGCCGGGTCGGCCAGTACACAACAACTGTACTGTCTACATTCTGAACAAGGGTTCTTAGATGCAACTGTCCACTGTACTTTGCAAGAAGAATTCTTAAGCTCAAGGCAAGGCCTTAATTAACCCAGAGAAGGAAATCATTGATGATTTGTTTATCGCTATGTACATACACAAATGATAAAACAGAAAACGATCAGGATTGGAACTGTTGCTTTGTGCTCTATCTACATGATCTGAAGTTTGGCACGAATTCTCACCTAGGCATCTAACAAGAGACCTGAAAGAAAAATAACAGAGATTGAGCAACATGGCATCTGGGAACAGCCGTGCTTTCATCTAATCATCTTGTATCTATTGGCTCCTTGATTTTGTTAGATACTGTACTTTGTTCTGAATTGTCAGTCTGAATATATTCAAACATAAAAAGATTTGTCAGTATATATTTTGAAGAACAGATTTGTGCTCCTAACAATAGTGCTATTTAGCAATCAAAGAAACCATCAAAAGAGACTCAAAAGTTTAAAGGGAAATTTCATTCCCTTAAGCAAAGAGCTTGGATAAATTGGGTTTAACAAGTTCAATTCAGTTTTTGGTTGGGGTGCGCCGGCCAAGGCTGTAGTGCAACGCCTCGGCGACACACGAGGCGTGGCAAGCCACTTTGGTGGACCCTCCCCCATAAAAAATAAATTTAATATCAAAGTAGACACATGGCCCACATATCAGATATTAAACTGATAAGAACAGATACTACACTTGATCTTAGCCAAAAGGCCGAGAAAGGTATGAGTTGCAATGTTGGCTACCCCCGGCTTTTGTAGCCTCTCCCTTCTACTACTCCCTTGATCCTGATCCTGCGATGTGGTACTAAACGAAGACCACGTTAGCGTTTGCTGTGCCTGTGTGGGCCGCTGGCTCGTCGAGGCCTTCTCAAATGGGCCGGCCTTCTTGTTTGCAAGCCTGTTTACTAGGGATTCGGAGAAAAAATCTCCGACCCCTCTCAGTCCTTAACATCGCTGCAAGCTCGAACTAGAAATTGCGTCTCTGAATTTGATTCTTTGACTGATTATGAAGATTGCAGGTGTGAGTACATCAAAAAATCGATCGAACAGGCATTGCAGTTTTGTATAAAGGTTACATCGAAGCAAAATGTAAGACGCTGCAATTTGATATAATTTGACTGACGATGCTAGCTAGATTGGTCAGATTCTTCAGTCTTATAGCTATTTGGATGAACTCACATAGTCTTCAAATGCAAAATGTAAAAGTATCTCCAGGAACTCTTGTATATCCCGTTGGCTAGCTAAAAAAGAGGAAAGAGAGAAAAAATTGCATCCAACAGACTAGCCAACTGGATAGCCATCTTTTCACGCTAGCTATCTCCTCCCCTTCGCTAGCTATCTTTACTTAGTCAGACGGACTCTCCATTCACGTTCGCCAATTTTAAAGAGTCTGTTGGTTTACCTCTGCTTTTGGGAAGCTTTTTATTTTTTAGCTAGTCTCTTGTTCTTTAAATTTAACTAAAATTATTGCTAGTCTCTTGGAGATGCTCTAAGACGCTGCAATTTGATATAATTAGTTAGAAAGCACCAAGAACATGGCTATGAATCTGTGGTGCTAGGCGTTTTCATAAGGAACTGAAAACAATCAAGACCTGAACTCCAGACCTCCAACAACCGTGTTCTTTTTTATAAAAATATATATGAAGTTTTGGACAAATTTCGTTCACAATCGACCAGACTAAACACTTCAAGAGCGACATGTATATGGGAACAATAATCGTGCTTTGGATATTGTTTCTATTGGCTCTTTGGTTTTGTTACTCTACTCAATCCTGAAGTTTCTAACTGGCATATATAAACGGTGAAAAATTTGAAGCAAAATATGAAAATTGCTTTGCCATTTTCTTTCATGTTTTTTTCCCTAGCCTTTGAGTGTCATCTTGATGACGCAAGATTCGAAAGAAAAATGTAAGGCGCTTCAGTTTGGGTGATAATTTGAAATAAGCGAGAACATTTGCACTGCATTTTAGAGCGTGATGAGACCTTGACTTGCATTGCATGTGCTGGGAGTAAACAATTTCAGTAAAAACCAACTGTATTATTTACATTCTGGATAATGGTTCTTGTTGATTAGGGGGTTCGGAGTTAAAAATACCGACCATCACTCAGATCATTTAATCATCGATGATCTCTGGATTATAGGCGAGCCAGATCGATCGATCAGCCTGAGCTTCTCCGACACCCCATCTCTGATCGTTTAGCCCCCGCTGACACTGAATCATTGATGATTTATGATTTACGTACAAGCTCAAGACGAGGCCTTAATTAACCCAATCCGGAAAATCGTTGATGATTCCTTATATGTGTATCGAGTATCGACATGTTATACCAACCAAACGATAAAACTGAGAACTTTCACAATGTCTGACAAGAGAACTGAAAAAACAGCAATGCAATACATGTACTATCTGGGAACAAGCGTGTGCTTTCATCTTGTATCTATTGGCTCTTTGGATTTGTTACTGTACTTACTTCTGAATTAGTGGACCTGATAATTGCAAAAAAGGAAATTGTCAGTCTGAACTTCAAAGAGAAGAGGAACGCTAACTGGAACATTTGTGCTACAGACAATGGATGTGCCAATGCTATTAATCAATCAAACAGTCTTCACCTATATCAAAATAAAATATGGAGTGTGAAAGAAAATTTCAAGGTGGTATAAACCCTGCACATTCTATGTCCCAGGAAAGAACATTGCCTCAGAAAACATAGGTTCAAGAGTAAACATAAGCATACCATAAACATCTTTCATCAACGGAACAAAAAATAACTTCAAAAACACTTGAATTTGATTCAACTGAACCAAAACAAAGACATCAAATAAAAAAACACTTGAATTTTGATTTGATTGGGGGTGCGCCAAGCCCAAGCTGTAGTGCAACGCCTGAGCGACACACGAGGGCCCTAGCGGCAAGCCACTTTGGTGGATCCTCCCCCACAAAAAATAAATTTAATATCAAAGTGGATACATGATCCACGTATCAGATATTAAACTGATAAGAACAGATACTACACTTGATCTTAGCCAAAAGGCCGAGAAAGGTATGAGGTGCAATGCTGGCTACCCCCGGCTTTTGTAGCCTCTTCTTGCTAAACCCTCTTCCTCGTCGCGCGATGTGGTACTAAACAAGACCATCTTAGGAGCATTCGTTGCTGTGTTTATTCTCAAATGGGCTGTCGGCCTGCATAATATTAGGCCCACGAAAGGCCGAAAACATCATTGTACGCGGACGGCCCAGACCGGCCCGGCCCGGCCCACCAGCGCCCGAAGAAAGCAACCTCATCTTCTCCTCTCATCCCCTTCCTCTCTCTCGCGAGAACAAGGCAATTTCTTGGAGGTCGGAGAAGAGGAGAGGTCGAGGTCGAGGTCGAGGTCGATGGCGCGGAAGAGGAAAGAGCTGCTGTCCTCGGCGCCGTGGAGGACGGGGGAGGCGGCGGAGGAGGACGACGAGGCGGCGAGGCTGTCCCGCGAGGGCAAGGTGAGCGTCACCAGCAACCCCGGCGAGACGCCCACCATGCACGTCCCGCGCAACAAGCGCCAGGACCTTGACCTCGCCGTCGACGACTTCGACGAGGACGAGATCGACCCCGAGCTCCGCTACTCCTTCCAGCGCAACTCCAGGGTATCCCATCCATCTATCTCTTCTTCTCCCCCCGCGATCTTTTTTTTTCTTTTTTATCTCTTAGTATCTGGTGAGACGTGGGAAGGACGTCGCGCTATTTATTGATGGTTGTACAATTATACAATTGCTTGCTATCGATTGAAATTGTAAATTCAAAAATATTCGTCAAGAAAAAATGACAAATTTTTAGGGTTCGATCGACTGGTGATACCTGAAACTTTTTGCACAAACATAATAATGCCCAAATTAAAATATGTGAAATATATTGTCTCAAGACAACAAGATTCACTTTATTACTACCCTCGCGGCCCTAACCACAGTAATTGAGCTAGAGGATTAACCGGATTTCTGTTAATTGCCGCAGAAACTTATAAACTGTAATCCCCTGAAGGGAATCACGCGATTCCATGTAGCCTTTAGTCCCTAACAATGGTGAGCTCTGTATATGCCCTCTTGATGTTTTTATCTTCATGGAAGTACATGGATATGGACTTTTGCTCTCCAGCCACAGTTTTCAATTTCATGTAATGTCTCGTGTGATTTATTTTCTCAGTACTGTGTTCCTGAAAATCTTTAGTTAACTCATGGTCGGTGCTATCGCTACCCTTTTGTCTCCTTTTAGCAATGCTATTTATATATATTGCCAAATATGCTATCTATGTATCATGTGCATGTTGTTTACTTGTATTAGATCGAAAGGCCATGTCCTGCATACTATACCATGTATCGTGTGGTACTTATTGCAGTTATGAATTATCATCAAAATTTATGCTCCTTTGTTCACTATAATCCCTAATCGCCTTGTTTGTTGTTACTTGAACTACTATCATCAGAACCTGAAAACAAGCATTTAGGTATCTGTTTTTCCTCAAGCCCTCAGAATGGATTTTTGCCTTTTTGTCCGCTAAATTCTGCTGTGACGTACTCATCCATTTTCGCGCAAGCTCTATGCGCTTCGCACAGTCTGAAAGCCACCAATCACATATGTTGGCCCCAATGGACAACATATGTGTTTGTAGGTCTACAACCAGAAAGGCAAAAGTGCCACTTGGATAGTAACACCATGGTACCACAGTGCATTGTAACTAGTTCCAACCATGGTCCATGACATATGGTCCTTGATGTTTTATAGCCAACTGTGTTTGTTATTGCACACAACATATATTAAACCACCTTGTTAGGAAAAGAGTACTTATTTGCATGCTTATATTCTTTTTTCGCGGTGTACTCTTAAGTGTTTAGGATCATTTTAAAAGTTTAAATGATATTACTGCATTTGTTTAGGATAATGCAGCAGGGTAAGCAATTACAGGCTTTTTAAGTCTTAGTGGCAGTACTTCCATTACATGTTGAATTGTTGTGCATGGGTTGTATTCAGTAGTACTTCCATTTTATAATCCTATGTAGAAGCAGAACCGTGATAATAAATAAATAAATATAAAACGTCTTCCTTATTGGGGACAATTACTTATTCTGAATACTTATTGCCTCTTCAGTGACTTCATCAGTTCTTGGTTGCCGTAAGTAATAATATATAGTGCATATTTGTTGCATTATCTGACAGGAAGACTGCTATTTTTGCAGTTTCTGCGGAGAGTATTTAGTGTGGATACACTTGTCAAGCCTCTTCCTCCTGTGATGGCATACAGTGTTTCTCGCAATGTGAACTTTTTCTTCAAGATCTTCACACAGTTCTGGGGTAAGCTCTGTCAAATTTTGTTAGCAGTATAGCATTGGGTGAATGCTACTGGTGCTCCCTGTTTATTCTTCTGGTCCTATTATGCTTGCTGATTTGTTTATTGTAACTTGTTTGCCTTGGAATTCCCATGTCTTCTTAAAAATAAGGGACAGAAGGAACTAAAGTTCTTTTGTTCACTGAGCTGAGAGCATTCTATAATGTCTGGACTATTTGAGATAAATCTGCTTATAGTTAAATATATTATTGATGTCCTTTTCCAAATCCCAAGGGAAAAATATTTCATAAGCAAATGTCACTTACTATTCTTGATTTCACTGATTTGTTGTTTGCAGATCAATATGTAGTATACTAGCATATTCTATATCTATACTCCTTTAAGAGTCCCTAGTGGTGGCAGTGAATCTGCCACCCATCACTGTTTTTAGTAATTGGCTCCTGATATCTTTTGATATTATGGAATAGTCCAAATATTCGGTTCGAACAAGTAAACAAGTGATACTAACATATTCGACAATTTTTTAATATTTATTACATATTATAATATATTTTCTTTTATCCATAGCAAAGCATGGGTGTTTTGCTAGTATGTGTGAGAAATCAGGGATTCCTGCATCTAGCCCACTTCTACAAAGCCCACCACGATGTGTACTAGTGCATCATTTTTTTTTGTTTCTTGTTAAATCTTTTGGTGCATACAAAGCCCACCACCTTGTCTAGTAGATCATCAATTTTTTTTCGCTTGTTGAATCTTTTGGTGCATCTCTTGCAGATGAAGAGGGAATCGCCAATGCACAGAAGTCCCTTGGACTGGGGAATGAGGATGGCTCCCGGCGGGTCCGTTGATTACCATTCTGTAGCAAAACCAAGTTATACATTGAGAGATCTTACGCTATATTCTGGAGGCCTTTGTTGTATGCCTCAAATAACACTTGGTGTGGTCTGTCTAAGTTTGGTTCTAGTGTTTGCGTCTTGCATTTTGTGCTAGTAAAGCTGGTTGCATCATATATTCAGATGTTGTAAACTTCAAGACTTATACTCAGAAATCTCTTTCTTGCTTCTGTTTAAAAAGTTGAAAAGGGGAATTAATGGCGTGTGGTTCATTTCCTATTATGATTTCTGAACCAGATTTTTTTTATCAATCTGAGTTTAGGTGTCATATTTTCCAAATCTTCAGTTTCTGCTGATCCTTCATGTCAGTTTGCTCCCTGGGCATGTTATGCTGTGTTTTTGGGCGTCAATATAAAAAAAATGCTAATATGTGCACAAGTGCATTGTGCTTCATATATATCGTGTGTGCAGAAATGTTGAGAACGTCTCTTACGTCCCTGATGGTTGCATCAATTAAAGTTTTAAAATGCTGAGCGGAATAAAGCTAGAGTTTCTATTGATTCGGGCATTTCTAGAGCTTAGTTTCTCTAGCTGGTGACTATAGTATAGCTGCATAGGACAGACTAAATTCAATGAAACTAAAAAATATCCTGGGAAGTTCAGTCAAAACTGAAGAGCTGGAGACTAGTGAAGAGCTAAAGACCAAAGTAGTCTAGGGCAGACTGAATTCAATGAAACGAAAAAAAAAAAGGATTCTGGGCGTTTCTGTTTCTTAGTTTTTTTTTTCTGTCTAACAATTTCTGTTTCTTAGTCAAATCAAAGAAGATCATTTCGCTTTTTCTTTTTTCCTTTTTGTTCTCTAAAAAATGGTTGAGGGGCAAATCATATTGTCCACATTTGTTGGACCAGCAAGACTCTCTAACTAGAAAAGCTAAACTATCAGCATAAATCATTCATTATAAGGGATCAGATCATCGCCAATTCTGCATTTCATAGGCAGGCATTTTTTTTTCTGCTTTGTACTAATTAACCGACCCTGCAACTTAACAAGCCCTGCATTGGCTGCTTTTGGTGTTCCAAGATTCAGAGCAGCCAAAGGCAGTGGTCCTGAATGGTTATGCACTCTCTGCCTTTGCATCCTAGAAAAAGGCCCTCTCTTTCAGTCTTTGCAAGGCCAATCACTCACTAGGTTTTGCTGTCATGTCTTGTACCATTGTACGTCGATCATGCATAACAAAGATTGGAGAAAATTCAGTGTACTATGGCAGACATTAGTGAGTGTGCCACTAGCAATACTGGCAAATCTTTGTTTGTTTATGTAGGGAGATTAGACTAGGTTATAGGTCCTTGTGGATTGTGCATGTGATTGATCCATCATTTACCTTTACTCCTTGCATAGAGAACTCACAAGATGAGAAACTACAATGTAATATAAGGATCAATGGACGGCATATAATATAGTAGAAGATTATATATGCTAGTGGCACAATGCAAGGTGACTACATACAGGTCATTTAACTTTATACCTTGAAAGTTGACTAGTTTATTACATAATTAGCAAAAGTTTGATGCATTTTTAGTATGCTTTAGAAATCGTACTATCACAGTTTGATCCAAACAGAAGTAGGAAAATGAAAAGATAGCTAGACCTAACAGAGCGAAATGTTTATAAGTTATAATTGTTACGCAAAACAACTGCAGATTATATGTTCAAGGTTTTCGTCAGTTAAAACAAAGTTGCATGATTCTTGTTAGGTGAGTTAAGGTATTGTTTATGAAGCTAGCTTGGTTAGGCTCATACAGAAAAAAAATCGAAAGAAAACAGAGTCAGGTGCATTTGTTCTTCTATGATATTGCTATACAAGATGCTCCATTAAATTTGAGCTCCAAGCCTCCAACTATAAGAATCTTGGAGGGCTTCATTGATGGATTATTTCACGCTGTTGCGCATCTCAGTTATGAATTAAGCACTAGTGCAAATGTTATGATTAGCACAGAAACATAATATTTATAATGCAATGTACTTTTTTCTCCCATTGTAGAATAATCTGTAGACATGAAGCCATGAACTCTACTTTTGAAGATATAATCAATAGATTTCACTTTCCTGATAATGTTACCTAATATGATTGGCTGGACTTGGCTCTTGATTCTCTCTCAATGTTCTTGTATAATAAGACTTGATTTTTGAATTCACTTTCTTCGCTGGACACTGCTCTTGATTCTCTCTTGTTGTTCTGGTATAATAATGCCGGTTTTTGTATTTACTTGTGTGGAGAGGGCTATACTTCTGGAGAACCAAAGCTATATTCTTTTGAAGACTCTTTCCAACTATAAATACTGGTGTTGCGTATTTGTGACAAAATGCACTTTATTTGAGTACCATTTAAAATATATGTGTTCAAACAATCTTGTTGTTGGAGACTCTAGTTATATACGTATATGGAATCATAGATAGCCTAGATTGGTACCATGCATTTTTAATACAAACTAATCATCATCAGCTTTACCTTACAAGTTACAACATTCACCAAGTACTACTGCCAAAGACAGTAACTAGCACAATATTAACATATCCATTGAAGCTAGGTAGGAGTATAGATGGATCTTTAACTGAGGATGGATGGAACATGCATGCTGATGGATAGAGAACACTGAAAAGATTGAGCTAGCATCTAAAAGGCCTCAAGTGTCATAAGCCAAACATGCAGGGAAGAGATGGCAGCAATCTTTCTTTTGGGAATGTCCAATGAGCACTCACTCACTCATTCACTCTGCTTTTTTCTGCCTTTGCCTTTCATTAAGCAAAAGCCAATTGGAATCTGGCCATGCTTTATGCCCAAAACCACTAGCATCTACTATGAAGCATCCCACAATGAGATGTCCCCCTCATCTCCTAGTCCACCAGGTGGCAGCTTCTCAAGGCGTCCCCATTTCAGAAATGAATCAGGGCTGACATCTGGGAACGTGGTGATTTGCACACTTCATAATTTTCCCCTCTGGTTAAGTAATTTCTATAGTAAGCAGTAACTTTAATCTTGCCAATTGTAAATTGTTTTGAAGGGAAAAAAAAGATTGGTAGAAAAAATATACTACTCCTGTATATCTGAAGGTTTGCACATTCAGTCATATAGATATGAGCCCCCACAAAGTTCTGGATTCAGATTTTTTTTTTCAGGAGAGAATTTGTTGCTATCCCCAAACAACAGAATTATATGTTGACACATATCAAAGACCTTTTAATCTACTATGCCGAGCAAACCGTGCTTGTGAGTTGTGACTCATCATAGAAACAATGTGCTTCTTTTTAAGCTCATCATTTAAAAAAAAAAAAAAAACTCGCTCACTCCAGATTCATCCCCATCTCCAACCCTCAGCTAACTAACAAGGACACCTTTCTAGAACTGGTGCCACTTTATATTGATACATATTGTAAGATATAAAAACCTACTTTATGTTCATGTCAGGATGTATTTTCGACGAGGAAACATCATTTTCATGGACAAGGTACTCTCTTCCACAGAATGCCCTGTCAATGTATTCCTGTCAAGTTCAAGCTGTAGTTTTTTTCAGTGAGTACTTATGCCATTTCCTGTGGGCCAAAAGGGAAATTTGCCACGGGTGATAGAGATGAAAACCTTGTGAGAGCACTAACAATTGAAGGATTTTAAATGGCAGAGAATCATTTGGGATTGCAAATTGTTGGGTAAAGATGCTTTGTGCAGCAAAAGAGAGAGAGGGGAGGAGAAAAAAGAGGGGTTATTGACATGACACCAAATGGGCATCATGTTTTAATTAAGCTAGCAAAGCTAGCCATCTTTCTAACAAGACAAATGGTCGTAAAGCAAAATGGAGGAGGAATTTTGTAGCCATTAGCCACCCAATTTCAATTTTATTGTGCGGCTATAAAGCCAACAAAATCACAATACCAAGGCGCCCCTGGCTCTTATCTCAATTTTCTTTTGTTTCAAGTTCTTTATTTCTTGTCTTAATCTAAGCTTCATCAGCACATTAGGTCCAAGATTTATTTTATCTCCGCATTTATGTAACAGGTTTAGCTGATTTCTTGCATTAAGAATACCTAATTTACATGCAACTCCTGAGCCTGAAGTTTTATTCAGGAATTGAACTGCACTACTAGCCGGTTACCCATCAGATACTAGAACATAATTAAGCTCTAACCAACTTGTTAGCATCAAATTAATCAACCAATGACAATCTCTCAAAACTATGCGGACTCAATGATTGAGCTGCTAAGTGCTAACTGGCTAGTTAAACACCTGGTCCTGGTGCACAACACAAAAGAGCATAAATGATGTGTTTCTGAATCCAATTGCACACATGATATGCAGGGGACCATCAGAAGTTGCAGTCATCTCATCTGAACTGAAACCTTTCATTGAACGATGCTGTCATCTGAAACCTTCGATCCCAATTCCCAACTTGTATACATGTTTGTAAATGAATGCATCTTGACCTGATGAGCTATTTGCTAGATGTTCCCATCCACACGTCCCGTCCAATGGACGGACCAGATCGGATGATTTTTAGCTATCAGGAAAGCAGCATGATGCATGCATGGTGCTTGTGCAAATGTGCAATGCAAAAGTTGGCTGCAAGAACAACACATACATATATACTACCTCCAGTTCCCTAGCTAGCTATCGCCAAGTGTAAAGCTAGAAATATATGCTTGCATCGTCCCGACCAAAAACAAATAATATTCTCCATTTTCCATTTCCCTGGACAGAGAAAGAGGGAGAATTGTAGTGTGAGTTCAGTGAGATAGTGTGTGGAGCATCTGCTATATAAAAGGGAGAGTTGTAGTGAGAGTTGTGGTAAGCAAGAGGTAGGAAGAAGGGGCAGAGGAGGAAGGAGGTGTAGGGAGAAACCGGAGCAACCTCGAAGCTAGTCCAAACTAGTGGGAGGTTGTCTTTCCGGCAAGCCGGAGCCCGGAGCTATCAAGCTTTCTACCCCGACGACGACGAAGAAGAAGACGACTGATCAATTGATCAAACCGCCGCCATCAGGGAGGAGCTAGCTAGCTAGGCCAGGAGGAGGAAGAAGAAGAGGAGGAGGAGACTTAGCTTGATCGATGGCGAGAGGCAAGGTCCAGCTCCGTCGCATCGAGAACCCGGTTCACCGGCAGGTGACCTTCTGCAAGCGCCGCGCCGGCCTGCTGAAGAAGGCCAGGGAGCTCTCCGTCCTCTGCGACGCCGACATCGGCATCATCATCTTCTCCGCCCACGGCAAGCTCTACGACCTCGCCACCACCGGGTACCTTCACCTAGCTTCAGCTTCTTCTCCATCAAATCAAATTAAAAAAGGTTTTGAGCTTAGCTCTGACATACCATGGAGGTTAATTGATTTCTTGAACAGAACCATGGAGGAGCTGATCGAGAGGTACAAGAGTGCAAGTGGCGAACAGGCCAACGCCTGCGGCGATCAGAGAATGGTTAGTGATTATAATTACTCTTTCTCCCTGTTTCTGTCAGTTGTTCTTTTTTGTGTGTCCGTTTCAGTTGTTGTTAGATAGCCCCCACTTCGAAGAGAAAAGTTAATTTGCATCAGTTTCTCATTATTTTGGTCTAGTGCAATATTCAGTTTGAACTTTAAACATGTAAATTAAGCATCAGGTGCTGCTAGTGATGAAGAAAAAAAACTGAAAATAATGTTAGTTGTATCTGAAAAATATGAACTGCTAGGCAACAGACATGGTTAAAGCTGAAACTAAAAACTCCATGTGCTAGCCCATAACTATATGGAAATGGGAATCCTCTGTCTGAAATTTTTACACTATTGTTTCTGCAATATATCAAATATTATGCAATAGTATAGAAACCTGATATGCATATCTCACAGATGACAAGTAGTTAGTTGCAACTTTACAGTATCGCCTCCATTTTAACTCATGCTCCCTTGTTATTTATAACTGGAGCATGTATGACCAGGACCCAAAACAGGAGGCAATGGTGCTCAAACAAGAAATCAATTTACTGCAGAAGGGCCTGAGGTAACTAACTATTCACAGCAAATATATCCAAGTTTGATTTCATAAACAAACATAACAATTATGTCTAGTTAGTAAGTTCACGCCACGGCACGTATGCAATGCTGTCTATGACTTGGTCCATATTTACGATATTTTTCAAGCAACAGTATTATACATGAAAGTGTTACAAAGACAAACTATTGAGCGCACATTAAGAGCTTCAATGCACCAAACCAAACTGTTTACTCAACAAAAATGTTGTAACAAGAATTCATCATATGTCATTCATATTCCAGTGAATTCCGGTACTTACTCTTGATAAAATTGAAACCCATGGCAGGTACATCTATGGGAACAGCGCAAATGAACACATGACTGTTGAAGAGCTGAATGCCCTAGAGAGGTACTTAGAAATATGGATGTACAACATTCGCTCCGCAAAGGTAACTCATAGAAAGTCTTAGATTTCATAAATAACAAATTGTTGCAGAGATCTAAAATCTTTAATCTAACAGATGCAGATAATGATCCAAGAGATCCAAGCACTAAAGAGCAAGGCAAGTCAAACAATCTTGTTTAACTCTCTAAACATCCAATAAAATGATGGATAACTTACTAAAAGTATAGCTTATCTCTAATCATGCAGGAAGGCATGTTGAAAGCTGCTAACGAAATTCTCCAAGAAAAGGTACTGGCAGTCGATTGACATAGAACTGTGCACTTGCCAGTTTTAAAAATGAAGATAGAATGTTGCAACATGCCACAAACTGATGTCCGATGTGCACTTTTTCTTGCAGATAGTAGAACAGAATGGTCTGATCGACGTAGGCATGATGGTAGCAGATCAACAGAATGGGCATTTTAGTACAGTCCCACTGTTAGAAGAGATCACTAACCCACTGACTATACTGAGTGGCTATTCTACTTGTAGGGGCTCAGAGATGGGCTATTCCTTCTAACACTAATAATGTCCTGGGGGATACTTGTGTTCATTATTAGTGTGTAATATGGTTAATAATGCTTGTGTTGCTGTTTGCTTTGCTACTCTGATGTACCTTATTTAGACAAGTTCCCTCAGGAGTGTCTTTTAGTATTGTATTTGTCTTGGGGTGTGGTGCTTTATTTTCCCTAAAGAACCCTTGAGGAGCTCTCTTGTCGAACCATTTCAAGTATTTGAGACTATTGTTTCCTGGAACGTTTATTACATTTGTAGAATTAAGCCATGTTTATCTGGTTTCAGTAGTTTAAGCTCGCAAAATATATCTACAAATAATAACCGTAAATATCAAGGCGATGAGATCATGCTAGGAAAACTATTAATGCTGTCAAATTGAGCTGAAACTCGATGCTTATATCACCTTTCCAGTGCCCTCCTTCCATATTATACCAAGAACTAACTCTAACAATAAGTATGGTACAGAAAATAGAACAAGATGTACAATCAAGATCAGAAAATGAACTACTCAAGTCCTAGGCAGCACCTACATATGAAATACTGATGCTTACACATTATTGCTCAGGATGCAGCACAATGCCATGATAGCAACATAACATTGTATTGAAAGAATGGAACAAAAATGTATGCATTTTTAACACCATGCAAGAAATAGTAATTCCAGCTCTGTACCACCATACACTAATGGCCGATCTTTATTGAAATCAAGATCATTGATGCATTGGAAGTAACTACAACGTCAAAAGTTTAGCCCCTCATAACCGATGATCACTTAGGATGTGTTGAGATAGGCTAACAGGAGAATAACAACTTTGATCACATTATGAAGCCTTTATTATCTTTAAAATAAAGCAGTACTTCCAAGATGCAATTTAACCATTCGTGCAAAGTTGTTTTAGGCTGTGAACAGATAGAGCTCACAGTAGTAGCAAATGGAAGCACACTCCGTCTGCATGATTACAAAATACAACCAACACACACTTCATTTGAAAACTACTAGGAATGAGATCCCATAGGAGACACCAATGATCACTTAGGAATTAGGATGCATTGAGAAAGACCAACAGGGGGAAAT
Source organism: Oryza punctata (assembly GCA_000573905.2). Classification (NCBI taxonomy): domain Eukaryota; kingdom Viridiplantae; phylum Streptophyta; class Magnoliopsida; order Poales; family Poaceae; genus Oryza; species Oryza punctata. The sequence continues at coordinate 926,099 of CM002495.2, read as the reverse complement.
TGGTTACGTTGTGTAGTCTTATTGTCTTCAAGGTAAAGCAGTACTTACAATATGCAAAGTAATCTTTAATGGACAAAGATCAACAGATACTGGTAAAGATCGGCATTTAGTTTGTGAAACATTCAGAGCACAAAAGTTGTTGTTGAGGCTGTGAACAGACAGAGCTCACAGTAGTAGCAAAAGGAAACATACTCCATCTGTGTAATCGTCACAACCAATACACACCTTATTTGGAAATACTAGGAATGAGCAACTAAAAATCCCTGGGTGGAGGACATCACTCTTGCCAATCTGCTGCACGAAATAGACACCATTCAACTTTTCTGGTTTCCTGTTCACAAAAGCACAAAAAAAATCCAACACGGTTAGAAGGAGGCCTTCAAATGTGATGTATCTACTAGCTAGCTGAATGGAATAACATCATGCAGTCACTTTATCATGATCAGTCATGTATTAACAACTGTCAACAAACCAAAACGGACACAACTTCGTCGTATTTTTGAAATGTTTGTAAGTTACTCGAACAACATAGAGTCGACACCTCACATTCACAACTCGATATTCCTAGCCCACTCCAACTGTATTATAGACTATCTCATGATTGCAAAATTAATATTCCCAATTCACTAAAGGGGCGCAATATTGATACCTCATAATTACTACAAAATTTACATCGGAAATCAACTACAGGAATCATCGTTGGCATGTAGTGTTCACTTGCGGAGGTAATAAGCACTTGTTTGAAAGGAAATGACTGATCGAATTAGAGTAAGTAAAGCACATGAGATTAGAAGAAGAAGGGACGAAGAAGGTATGATACCTGAGACCTTGTCCTCCCACCAGTAGATGAACCTTAGGTTGGCCCCCTGCTTGTCCGTCTTGTACAGCTCGTACCAGTGCTCCGCCACCTCCGATCCGACGACGGCGCCGCAGATCGCCCCGAAGCCGGTGGCCAGGACCACACCTGCGGCGGCCAACCAAATCAGGCACAACACAGCACAAAGTTAAAAATTACTAGATAGGTCGTGATTGGTGATACCGTGCGGGGCCTTGGAGTACTTGAGGGCGATGCCGCCGAGGTGCGCGCCGCCGACGAGAGCCCCGCCGAGCGCGAACTTCCTTGATTCCCTCATCGCCTTGAGCTGCAACAACATAGCGGATCGGCAAATCCGCGTGTTTAGACGGGCGGCCGGACGAGCAGGAGATGGATTGGGCGCGGAGGAGGAGGAGGGTGACCTGCGGGCCGTAGACGGGATCGGAGGCGATGAACTCGTCGACGTCGGCGTCGGTCCACTTGGGGAGGGGCTTGTCCCGGCCGTAGACCTTCTTGAAGTAGTCGAGGAAGGCGAAGTTCTTCGCCCAGTGCGCCTTCACGCCCTCGAAGTGCTCGTCGATCCCCATCGCCGCCGCCGCCGCCGCCGCCGCCGCTGGGATTCGATGCGATTCGACGGTGAGGTGGGTTGGTTTCGCTTCGCGTTTGGCTTCTACCTGACATGGAGGAGGAAGGGGACGACTAGGAGTACTCACTAATGGGCCTTCTCACTTATGGGCCTCCGTTGGCCCAAAATACAGTGGAACTCAATATGGGCTGGCATGGTCAGTGTAAAAAACCAGACCGGACGGACGGTTCTGCCTCAGTTCCTATGAAAATGGACTATCATGAACCGGGCGGACCGGATGATCTTTCCCTAAAAAGAGACCTTAGATCGGGTGCATTTTGATAGGGCAAGCCAAATTTGACCTATACATACAATACTTAAAAGGTCTACAGGTGCAAGTAATAATATGAGTGAAAAGGAGAGGGAGTTTGGAACTGAACCTTGGTGGCCAAGGTGAAGACTTCCTCCCAATAAGAGGAAATGATGCTTCCTCTTAGGCTTTGTTCTTTCCTCCTTTTTCCCAACTATCTCTCTCATTTTCCACGCGCACGCTTTTCAAACTGCTAAACGGTGTGTTCTTTTAAAAAAATTTCTATACAAAAGTTACTTAAAAAATTAAATTAATCCATTTTTTAAAAAAAAATAGCTAAAACTTAATTAATCACACGCTAATGGATCGCTCCGTTTTCCGTATTTACTGTGCACGTTCGGAACAAGGAGCAGCGAACGCTGCCTTAGTGACTATATGAAAAATATATATACTATAGAACCGAGATCGAATCACTCAGTTTAGCGGTTTGACAGTCGACCCAGTGAATCGAGTGCAAGAACGAGTCAAGTGTCTTTCTCTTACTATAGCTCTATTGTGCATCTCGGCCTATCTGATGAAGGCAAAGATTAAGTTGACTTAAAATAAGTAAAATAAAAAAATCATTAGCATATGATTAATTAAGTTTTAATTATTAAAAACTTGATAAATATATATATTTAATATTTTAAAATAATTTATATAAAAAAAATTAGTTTTAAAACGTACCAACGATAAAATCTAAAAGGACAGTCTCGGCCTCCGTGTACTGCACGATTGAAGAAGCACTTTCACAATCCACGGTCGGTGACACGCCAATCAGAGTGGCAATATGACAGGAGTATGTCTATGGCACGGCACCGCATTTACTCCTCCTCGCCGGCCAAATTCAGTGGAACAAAGTAGGAGTAGTATGCTCATTTGCTCCACATATCTTAACTACCAACAGTTTATGAAATTGAAGTAAATTCAGAATTGGGGCATGTAAGCTACGCTGAGTTCTTTTCAAATTACTTTCATCGAATTATTAAAACAGATTATTTACTTTACGCTTCAAGAAATACATTTTCTAAAAAAAATTATTGTATTGCTTATTAAATCTATCTATTAGGTTTATTCATCAAATTTTATAATTTATTAACTAATAGAAGCCTCCACGTTCGCTCTCACGATCTAGAAATTCTCATATTAATCGGAGAAAAAGAAAAATAGAGTCTATATGAAAATACAATTTAAAAATAACTTAAATTCGGATTAAAAATTAAGGTATATTGGAAGATTTGATTAGAGTCCGTACATGTATACAATTTAGAATAAATTGAACTTTGCAATTAAAAATAAGAAAAATTAATAGTAGAGTTAATAATATACAATGCAATATGAATATTACATATTGGTTAGCTTAGCTTCATCAAGTTAGACAATTTAAAATTATATTATCATTTTAATATATTTTAATAATAAATATGAAAATATATATACTATTATATGAGAAAAATATAATAATATTAGCCGTACAATCTGCGTTGATCACTTTTATCTTTATAATTAAATAGATAATCCGCAACCAGAATTCGCTTGTTTGAAACTAAACTTTAAGTTTGTGAAAATGGAGTAAATGCAGCGTACCCACTCGCTTTATATTAACTCAGGCTACTGCCACTTGTTACTGCACCCAACCTGTCCAGTGTTGCGTTTCGCTTCCAAATGCTGATGTCTACGCTGCGTCCGGCGCCGGCGTCGATGGTCGTTCTCTGCGCGGTGGTCGTCGTCGGCGCACTCGTGGTGGCGGCGCAGGGTGGCGGCGAGGAGGCGGCGGCGGCGTCGACAGGGAAAGCAGCGTTGGTGCCGGCGTTGTTCGTGTTCGGCGACTCGCTGATAGACAACGGGAACAACAACAACCTGGCGTCGTTCGCAAAAGCAAACTACTACCCCTACGGCATCGACTTCGCCGGCGGCCCAACCGGCCGCTTCTGCAACGGCTACACCATCGTCGACGAGCTCGGTATGTTCATTATCTCACAAACTGCCTCTGCTAATCACCATTCACCACTGTCAGACAGTGTATTGATATCTCTAGCTAAGCTAATTAAACTCATCACAAAACGATCATGCATCAACGCAGTCGATTTCTTTTTGAACTAAGCTGAACATGGAGTTGTTTTGAACCATGTTGCAATGCAATCTGAAGATTCTTGAACGCCATTCCAAATTTCTAGCTAGAGTTTCAGAGTTCAGGCTCCTCCTTTTTTGAGCGAACAGAGTTCAGGTTTCAGGCTTGCTTTTTCTGCTTGTTGATTAGGCTGCTTACTGACTTATGATTAATTAGCCCACATTTTTTATTGTGATGAACATTGGTGATGTTTGCTGTACATCTTCTCACCGAGCATTGAACACAGATCCAACATCCTAGGTAGAGCACAATTTTACTACCAACACGCGACATCAAAACAGAGCCACAGAAATGGAGCACATCGCATTTATGAAACGTACCACGATATAGTTATCTCCTCCTCGCAGACCAATCTGCAGAAGTAGCAGTAACATTGCAACAGTTGGCATTTCCTGTTTGGAGCTTGCAAAATTTCGTGATTCTGCAGAATGGACTGGCTAGCTAGCGACCTGCACACATGCGCACAAGTCAGCAATGGTTCAGCGAATGAACTGAACAAAATAATGATGCATAAATATATAGGATTCATTTGGCTGACAATTTCATTTGTACTTAAATACTAGTAGTACTACAAAGGATGAATTATCAGTTTAATTTTGTTGGTTTACTAACCCACGTGTTATTAATTACCATTCTAAGAGACTTTTTTACATTTAAATTTGGCCAAGTTTGTAAAATAACATGCAACAACTGCAACACATAATTAGTTTTATTAAGTTCACCATTGAATATGTTTTTTTAGTATATTTATTTGAAATATTAATATATTTTTATATAAATTTAGTTAGAATATCTTATAATATGAAAAGAAAGGGTAATCAACTAATTGCAGCTGAGCTGCTTGGGCTGCCACTGGTGCCACCATACTCACAAGCGTCCGGGCACGGGCAGCAGCTTCTGAAGGGCGTCAACTTCGCCTCCGCCGCGGCCGGCATCCTCGACGAAAGCGGCGGAAACTTCGTAATTCACAATCAATCAATCCTCCTCCATGGATTATTCATGCAAGGACATGATCGAGAACTGATGTTGCGTTTGATTGCAACGTGATGCATGCGTGCAGGTGGGGCGGATTCCGTTCAACCAGCAGATCGACAACTTCGAGACCACGGTGGAGCAGATCGCCGGCGCCGTCGGCAAGGAGGCGGCGGCGTCCATGGTGGCGCGGTCCATCCTCTTCGTTGGGCTGGGAAGCAACGACTACCTCAACAACTACCTCATGCCCAACTACCACACCCGCCGCCGCTACAATCCCCGCCAGTTCGCCGACCTCCTCGCCGACCGCTACGCCGCTCAGCTCACCGTACGTAATTAGCCAGCCGCCATTGATCATCTTTGAGCGAGCTAGCTATAGCTAGATGAGCTTATCAATGTCAATGGATGCATGCAGAGGCTGTACAAGGCCGGGGCGAGGAAGTTTGTGGTGGCCGGAGTAGGGTCGATGGGGTGCATCCCGAACGTGCTGGCGCAGAGCATGGAGAGCCGGTGCTCGCCGGAGGTGGACGCCCTGGTGGTGCCGTTCAACGCCAACGTGAGGGCCATGCTGAACCGCCTCAACTCCGGCGGCCTCCCCGGCGCGAGATTGGTGTTCCTGGACAACTACGGCGTGTTCAAGGCCATCCTCAGCGACCCGGCGGCGTACGGGTTCGCCGTGGTGGACCGCGGCTGCTGCGGCATCGGGAGGAACAGCGGCCAGGTGACGTGCCTCCCGTTCATGCCGCCGTGCGACGGCCGCGAACGCTACGTGTTCTGGGACGCATTCCACCCGACGGCGGCGGTCAACGTGCTCATCGCCAAGGAGGCATTCTATGGCGGCGGCGACGTCGTCTCCCCCATCAACGTCCGCCGCCTCGCTGCTCTCTGAATCGATCTTGCATGTGTGTGGGATATGGATTTTCATTCCTCCACAGAAAATTCTCTCGTTATCCGCGTTTTATTTAAATAGTTATAAAAAATTTTTTAAAAAAATTAATAACATAAATTAATATAAAATATATCATTCCACAAACATGCAAGATCAAATTCACTTTTACAAGTTAAAAAAATAAATTAAACTTAAAAATATAGTTATAGTACATTCGTATCTGTATTTGTTATTTTTATTAGAATAGTTAAATTTTAATTTGCATGTTTGTGGAGTGATATATTTCATATTAATTTATCGTGCTAATTTTTTTAAAAAAATTTGATGACTATTAAGGTGGTATGTATGAAACGAGGGGATATTCGTTGAGGGATAAAATCACTTTCCCATGTGTGCGCGCGCGCATCGATCGATCGATGAAACCATCAATGTTAGCTAGCAATAAACGAATTAGATGATCATGCATGAGAGTGTGCTCACCTTCAGCTAAGCCACTGAGCTGATGCTACAAGTATTTGATCAGCTATTTATTTTTGCTCCCTTAACTCTGTCATGCTAAATGGCAGAAAATTAGTTGATAGATCACAAGTACTCCTAGCTAGCAATAAGCTAACTGGATCATGCTTATGCATGAGCAAAACATTGAAATGGTTGTTGCATCTTCGCACCGCTTGCGTGAACATGAGCAAACTATTAGGGCATGCTTGCCTGAACATCTTCACACCGCTTCGACTCCCTCATCCTCCTAATCTCTTGGCAGCTGTGAAAGGAGCATAACTCCAAGATCTTCAACTCTGCGCTCTAATCGATCTCCGTGGTTTTTGAGTTCATCCTCTCGGAGGGTCGCCTGTGGTCTTCCGTTGTTGCTTTTGGGGACTTTTTAGGAGTGTAGTTTCTGGCTCTGCTAGCCCTCCTGTTCTGTTTGTTTGTTGGGAGTAGCATTTTCTCTTAGGCTGTGTTTGTTCTTATGGGTTGAGAACCCATTTCCTCCGCACGGAAAACGGAGCGGTTCATTGGCGCGTGATTAATTAAGTATTAGCTAATTTTTTTTCAAAAATGGATTAATTTGATTTTTTAAGTAACTTTTGTATATAAATTTTTTGTAAAATGTACACCGTTTAATAGTTTGAAAAACGTGCGCGCGGAAAACGAAGAGGAGGGGTGTTGGGAACACGGTGAAAAGAACGCAACCTTAGTAGTTCTCCTGCCTAACTGTTTTTTCATTTCTTCATTTCCCATGGCATAGGCCGGTCTGGCCAATTATGTTGTGTAATAAAAACTCTTTTCCTTCTAATATATTGATGTGCAATTCTTTTGCGCGTTCGAAAAAAAAGTCTTAGGACTTTACCTGCTTGGTCTCTTTGTTTTTGCATGTCAATCTAAAAAGTTATTTATTTTTTTAAAAAAATTAACAAGATAGTTAATGTGTGATATATCACTTCACAAATATAAATATGTAAGTCCAAATTTATCTTATACAAATAAAAACAAAAATAGCAAATTTGGCAATCAAGTTTGTTATTTTTTTCTAATTACATATATGGATTGAGTTTGAACTTGTTTGTTTATAGAGTAGTATATCACATATTGATCCATATTATAATTTTTTTCAAAAGTTTTGATGACCTATTAGACAACATGCACAAAACAAATCCATCTCCGAAATGACAGTAATGTCATGGGCTCATGGCCAATTGGTCTGGAGTGACAGCCACTATTTGTCATGCAAACCCTTTTTCTTATAAGTAGCATTGCCTAATTTTCTCCTCTGCATTAGCGCATATATGCTACTAATATGCAGGAGCTAGTTCAGTGAAAAATATAGGTTTCTTCAGGTTTCAATTCATAGTACAAAGCAATGAAACAACCTGTCATTCAGATTTTCAGATTTCGCACGATGCTCAAACATCATATATATTTCAGATTGCATACTTTTTTTTTAGAAAGGTCACTGGGGGAGCTCGAATACGTACATGTACATATGGTGCATCATCTAATCAGTGAAACAAGAGAAAGGGGTAACTCGCCAGCATTCAGATTTTTCAGTATCACTAGCTTGATTCTAGTGATTAAACAACTACATATACAGGGCCTGACTTACATTAATAGCTAATTTTAAACAACTACATATATACATGGTTCTTACTTACATTACAAATATTTCCTCCGAACTGATAATATTTATTGTTTTAGATAAGGACAAGATCTTTAAAGAATACCTTTGACCACTATTTGTTATTACAATATATATAGACATATCAATAAATATATGATTTTATTATTGAAGTATTTTTTAAAGATCAATCTATACGTGTGATCAACATATTTTTAAGATAAATATTTTATATGTTATTTATAGTCAAAGTTTTTAAAGTTTAACGACAAGGATTATCAACCAAAGAGAGAATTTTTTTAATTCATAAGTTCACAAACATATATTCCTAGTGTGATAAACCCATCTCCATGATTACGTCCACATTGGAAATACTAATATTTTCCGTCCTTAGTCCTTGCAAAGTCAACTAAACATCAACCACATGTAAGATTATTCAGAGTTATCTCAACATTTCGCACGATGCTGAAACATATGATCCATGTACACTCCAATCAATGAATCAGTGAAACAACTTGATGGGATGACTCTCTCAGCATTCAGATTTTTCAGTATGATCACTACCTAGCTTAGTGGTAATGGCCTGTCTCTGCTAGTGATTCAACCACTAGTACAATATGCAGACAAATGCAGAGCTAGAGATTGTGGACTTAATGCCTTGGGCCTATCACATCTTGCATTGCTTGCACAGTATGGGAAAAGTCTATGCGATCTACCTATATACTACTAACTGAATAATGCTCAGTGACGCAGGCGCAGTTTGAGTGAATTGAAATCCATGGCGGCTGGCTATACCTTCCTGCACTACACTGCAATGCGCTGCATACGTAGAACTGTATGCTGAGATTACTGAATTTCCAGGCACGCACGCGTGCAATTGTTCATTCGGAAAGGGATTTTAAAGTGGATGAATCGAGAGTGACCCACTTCGCCGCTACGATGGCAACGTACGGCGACAGCGAGGTCGATCGATCGATCGATCAGGTGATGCATGGCATCTGGCCATGGATGCTAGCTGCAGAATGCAGATGCGACGCCCACGTACGTCTCATATTGCACACCATGACACCAATGCCACAGAAATATTGATTAAACAAAAGTTTCAGAGATTGTTCGTCGATTGATTGATTGCCCTGATGGCAATTTTATATGGTTAATATGATTCAGACATTCAGTTAGTTGCGTTTGCATGCATGAGTGACACTACATACGCCGCTATCTTCAGAGAGGCACAGAGAGCTTTTTTTGACTCTTGCTACGACACGATCTCTCCAGCGTTTAGTGCTCTGGTTTTGGATTCATCCATGTCGTGCACTACGTACATTTATATATGTTAAATAAATCACAGTAAAAATTATCAATTCTGCATAATTCAATCAATCGACATCGTTCATGTGCTTCAGCTTCAGCTATAAATACCACATCATAACATGTACTCACTCACCCACTCTCATCTTCTTCATCGCAAGCTAGATAGAGTGAATCGAAGATGATGGCCGCTGCGGCGAAGAAACTGGTGAGGCTGCTGATAATGGTGGAGGTGGTGGTCATGGTGACGGCGCCGCGGGGAGCGGCGGCGCTGAGCATGGACTACTATGGGATGAGCTGCCCGTTCGCGGAGATGGTGGTGAGGAGCGTGGTGAGCCAGGCGCTGATGGGCGACCCGTCCCTCGCCGCCAGCCTCCTCCGGCTTCACTTCCACGACTGCTTCGTCCAGGGCTGCGACGCCTCCGTCCTCCTCGACTCCACCCCGGACAACACCGCCGAGAAGGACGCGCTCGCCAACAAGAGCCTCCGCGGCTTCGAGGTCATCGACCGCATCAAGGATGCCCTCGAGTCGCGGTGCCCCGGCGTCGTCTCCTGCGCCGACATCCTCGCCCTCGCCGCCCGCGACGCCGTCATCATGGCCGGAGGGCCGTACTACGGCGTGGCGACGGGGAGGATGGACGGGAGGCGGTCGAACGCGGCGGACACGGTGGCGCTGCCGCCGCCGTTCATGAACGCGACGACGCTGATCCAGCTGTTCGCGACGCACGGGTTCACCGTGCAGGACATGGTGGCGCTGTCGGGCGGGCACACGCTGGGGAGGGCGCACTGCGCCAACTTCAAGAACCGGGTGGCGACGGAGACGACGACGATGGACGCGACGCTGGCGTCGTCGCTGGGCAGCACGTGCGCCTCCGGCGGGGACGCGGCGACGGCGACGTTCGACCGGACGAGCAATGTGTTCGACGGCGTCTACTTCCGTGAGCTGCAGCAGCGGCGGGGCCTGCTGACCTCCGACCAGACGCTGTTCGAGTCGCCGGAGACGAAGCGGCTGGTGAACATGTTCGCCATGAACCAGGCATACTTCTTCTATGCGTTCCAGCAAGGGATGCTCAAGATGGGCCAGCTCGATCTCAAAGAGGGCGACGCCGGCGAGGTCAGGGCATCTTGCAGGGTCGTCAACTAATTATACATACCAACAATCTATATATGTTGGAGTACTAGCGAATTGCCCGCCTTAACTCATCTGAGTTTATTGGTTGGTGCATGCAACTCAATAATATACTGTATACTCGACCGCGTCTTTGTGAACTTAAATTATACATTGGCATGGAGGCCATGTATACTACTAGTAGTGCTAAGTACCAAGCTTGCCAGAAATGCTACAGCTAGCAGCTGGTACAATTGTGGTACTGTATATGAAAGGTTGTAAAACAATTATACTCCCTCCATTCCAAAAAAAAAAATTAGCTGTGTATTTGGATTTTTTTAGACAGAGGGTGTACATGTCACTAAGTATATATAGATATGTATGCATGTACAATAATACTGTGATGCTCCAAACAAAGAAATAAACAAGGTTCTTGAACTCCAGTTACAAATCGATGCCGTTTTGGATTGATCGGAGAATCAGAGTATGAGTTTCTGTTAGGCTGAAACCGAGAAGGACGCAAATACACAAATGTTCGGAGACGGTTACCTGGCAGGCCGGCCCAGCAGCAAGGGAAGGCCCACATGAAAGATAGGCCGGCGGGAGCCCAAGTCTAGTTTGTCTCGATCGAGTCCGTGGGCCGTGGCTGCATGCAGAGTCGTCATCCTGACGAAATGGAAGGAAGGAGCAGAGTGGAATTTATTCTCGATCACTCGTCATCCTAGACTTATTAGAAACTGAACCTGGTTCCAGAATCCAATTTTTATCACCAGATCGCCTCATCACTCGAAAAGAATATACCCACACGCACGTAATGCAGCAAATCAAACTTTACCTTATTACTTATCAGCTTATGTACTACCTACTAGTATTATCCATGGTGCGTTTTGGATAGCCGCCGGCAATAATAATTTCTTTATTTCAAAATTTATTCGCCGTCCATTATCTTCAGTTGGTTGGTTCATCGATGGATCAACTGACTGCTCACCGTGCAGAGAAGAGAAATCTCAACCGATTTTGATTTGGAATTAATCAAGTGTTCTGTGCCCAACAGCAGCAGCAGATCGGATAGCTAGCAGTCTGGTCCAAACCACCGAACTTCATCTTCACAAAACCAGGGCAAAAAGTGCCACTTTACTTGTAAACAAATTCAAATAAACACATGTGTCGGTGTGTGCAACTCAAATCTCGATGAACTAGTACACAAACATATTTTGAAATAAACTCTACACAAATTAGTATGCACTCCAGATACACTAACAATATGTAATATATTTTCTAAAACCTCGAATTAAAAACCTAAAATGCGGCCACGCATGCGCCACGCATCTCTTTTCTTCTTTTCCAACACTGGTACTACTATAGATGATTAACGGCAAGTCAAAACAAATGTAGAATTATGTCATGAATAATTAACGGTATAAATCAAAAACCAAAAGTAGAATTATCTCATCTCGCCCCAGGAACAGGAGAAGCAGTTATGCATGACCCTTTTTTTCTGTCTCGCACCGAGTCAAAACTGGATATAAACGAACAGATAAATTTAGATAAAAGGAATGTAATTATCCCAAGTAGAAATACTTTGATAAAATACGAACAGATAATAAATAAATTTAGACAAAAGGATTACGCCAGTAATTATCCAGATATTCTTTTACTGCATGCACTATTATAATAGACAACAAAAGAGAATACGATTGGTAGTACTAATTCATTAACCCAATTATATCTGTTCAAGCAAAGTCAAAATCGAACTAATCGAGCATTAAAAAAAAGATGTAACTAATTGTCCAGCAAATTACGAGCACCCACCCATCAGAAGCAGGTGGCCCCACCAAATTGAACAAAAAATATCCTCACAAAAAAAAAAACACAAAACGTGATCCAGCCCACCCCCACCGACGCGCGGGCCCCACGCGCCACCAAACCCACGCAACCCGGACGGAGCCAAAGCGCACACCCTGTCACCATCCCACTGACCGGTGGGTCCCACCTCCACCCCCTGCCCCACGTGTCCGTGACTGAGGTACACCGTCCAATCGAGTCGGAGTTGCCTGAGCCGTTGAGTGAGTCGCGGGTAATTAGTAATTTTATTTTTACCCGGCGAGAAAAATCCAAATTCCGGTGAGATTATTACGGATCCGATGGGGGTAATTAGTCTCGGATTAATATTAATTAAGAGATAATCCCTCTTCGTCTCGGCTAAGCCTTATCGCCCAAGCCCTTTATAAACACCCCCTCCTCCTCTTCTTCCTCATCGCAAATCGCATCGATTCGATTCGTTCGTTCACGCTGCCGTTTGTTTGTTCGTGAGATTTTTGTTTTACTAGGTGGCAGTAGTAGCAATAGCAATGGCGCCTCTCGGTGATGGAGCAGCGGCGGCGGCGGCGGAGCCCAACCTGGTGGTGTCGTTCGGGGAGATGCTGATCGACTTCGTCCCCGACGTCGCCGGCGTCTCGCTCGCGGAGTCCGGCGGCTTCGTCAAGGCTCCCGGCGGCGCCCCCGCCAACGTCGCCTGCGCCATCTCCAAGCTCGGTGGCTCCTCCGCCTTCGTCGGCAAGGTAACAACAACTCACTCACACACTTCCGTTGTGTTCTTACTTACGTAGATCTGATCTAGTATGGTGGTCGTCGCCGTCGTCTTCTTCGCCGGCGAGGTTGGTCGCCGGTGAGGTCGTCGGCTAGATCCGGCGGGTATGGGGTTTGGAAAAGGTTAGATCCGGGAGGACGGGGCGTGGATCTCGCCGCCCCGATGGATCGGGGCGATGGGAGGATATGGGCCGTCGGATCGGTGATGGATGGTTGGGATTGTGGCGTTGAATTCTGCAGGAATGATTTGCTTGGCTCGGAAAAGGAAGTTCTCGTGGGCTTCGTGCGCGAGAACTATTTTGTCGTCACGTGACATCACTCTCGCTCTCACTCGTGCTGTGCTATGCTTAGCTATTTTTGTTTTTTTTTTCCTCCTGTTTTGTCTTCTGGTTAAATTTACCCTTTTGTACTATAATTATTTAAATTACTTATTATTCTTCCAAGGATAAAAATTTGGTGAAAACTTGATATATTGTGATTTTTTATTTTTACTTTTACTTTTTAAAATAATATTGTCTGCTAGGTTAGTCTTTATCCGTGGGCGTTAAAAGGTGGTTTCTTTCGGCCGAGTTGGCCCTTGGGATCACGTGCAATTACCTATAGTTGATTTATTTTTTTACTACTCCAGTATTATTATTTGTTTATTAATTTATTTACACGCATGGAACCTGACGATGTTGGTGCTGACACTGTGGGGCCCACTCTGTGTGCACTGTCGACGGGCCCCAGCTGAGTCGGATCTGACAGCGACGCGTCGACTCGTACCCGTTTTGGGGTGCGAGTGGGCCATCGTATCCAATAACCTGATACCGTGTATCTGCCACTGAATACTCTCCGTTGCTCTTGCCACTATAAGTAGAGTGGATAATTTATTCTCATCCTTTTTGTCTAAAGGATGCATCTTTAATCTAAAAAAAAGAATTCGTATTTCTAATTATTTCACTTAATACAGTCAAACTGAAAACTATTGTTGCGAAGCTGCTTCTTTCATTAATCTGAAGATATAAGTTATTCATTTTTGCTTGTCACTTGATTCAGATCAAATGCAGTTGTTGATTACACATGTTGTCAATGTCTAAAAAAATGTGTTCTTCTGTGTTGTAGTTTGGCGATGATGAGTTCGGGCACATGCTGGTGGACATTCTGAAGAAGAACGGGGTGAACGCGGAGGGATGCTTGTACGACCAGCACGCGCGCACGGCGCTCGCGTTCGTCACCCTCAAGAGCAATGGCGAGCGCGAGTTCATGTTCTACCGCAACCCCAGCGCCGACATGCTCCTGACCGAGGCCGAGCTCAACCTGGACCTCATCCGCCGCGCCAAGATCTTCCACTACGGCTCCATCTCCCTCATCACCGAGCCATGCCGCTCCGCCCACATCGCCGCCATGCGCGCTGCCAAGTCCGCCGGCATCCTCTGCTCCTACGACCCCAACGTCCGCCTCCCTCTCTGGCCATCCGAGGAGGCCGCCCGCGCCGGCATCCTCTCCATCTGGAAGGAGGCCGACTTCATCAAGGTGAGCGACGACGAGGTCGCGTTCCTCACCCAGGGCGACGCCAACGACGAGAAGAACGTGCTCTCGCTCTGGTTCGATGGCCTCAAGCTCCTCATCGTCACCGATGGAGAGAAGGGATGCAGGTACTTTACCAAGGACTTCAAGGGCTCCGTCCCTGGCTTCTCCGTCGACACCGTCGACACCACCGGCGCCGGCGACGCCTTCGTCGGCTCACTCCTCGTCAACGTCGCCAAGGACGACTCCCTCTTCCACGTAATTACTTTCTCAATCTCAAATCTCAAATATTTCTTTCAACACCATTGATTTCTTCTGCCTACTAACAAAATGTTGGTGTGATCAGAACGAGGAGAAGCTGAGGGAGGCGCTCAAGTTCTCGAACGCATGCGGAGCCATCTGCACCACCAAGAAGGGTGCCATCCCGGCGCTGCCCACCGTCGCCATCGCGCAGGAGCTCATCAGCAAGTCCGCCAACTAGAGCTCGTCGTCGTCGTCGTCGTGTCGATCGCCGCCATTGGGTTCCTCGGAATGTTAGGTCGATTTAATTTAGTTGCTGCTTTGGTTTAGGGGAGGAAGAGGAGGTCTTGGGTCTGTTCATGTCAGTCTTTTGTGTGCTAAGTTAGTTGCTTCCGTGTGAGAACTTTTGGCATTTATTATTATTATTATTATTATTAATAAGAAGCTCTTGGATTTGCGGTTCATATTTTGGTCTGAATTTGTGTAATGAGGCAGCTACTCGGCGAAATTTATTATTATGTTCTTTCTTTTTAAATGAACCAACGTGTTGAGAGGAAAAGAAATTTTTTTTCGTGTGCGCTGTTTGAAATCAGTCAACATGTAGTTTGGATTTAATTTTTTTCGCTAACTTCGCTCTCATCCTTACTTTGCATGTTTGATGTGCGGATCAACTAGTTCACTAACTTTGCCTTCATCCTTCGTTTCCTGTTGCATATGCATTTTATTCCTTGCTATGTTACTTGCATGGTCAAGTTATTCACCAGAGAAAACACGGTTCGATTATAAGATAATAGTTGAGCTCACTTCTTACTATTAGCATATCTTAAAGTAATATATATAATAGATTAGCTATAAGGTTGACTACAATTTTTTTCTCCTCTCTTTATCTCTCACTTATACATTTTATACATTTAGCTCTTGCATGAGAGTAAGACTCTTAATTTTTTATTACCTCTCTCCTTCACGTAAGGTTATAATAGATTTATAGCTCACTCTAACAAAGAAAAGCCAAACTTATACCAGGGTACTCTTGTTTTGTCCGAAAGAAATTTAACTTTTTGCATCATATGAACATTGTTTTCAGTGATAGAAATTCGAATAACTTTTAGCACTCTGGCGCGGCTTAAAAATTCGCATGTCAAACACAGTTAAATCTCACAGGATTATTTTCTGACGCGGCTATAAAATGCGTGTTCATTCGAACAATAAATACTGAAAACCGGTGTACTGTTGTGATGAATAATTGCTCAGCTCATGGTTTTTATTAGTACATTGGCATCCGACATGCGTGAGCTGCACTCTCCAACAATGCCATTATATTTTTAACACGGGAGATCATAAATTTCTTGGCAGTACAAAACTAGAGAAACGAGCATAACTACTTCCAACAGGAGCACGGGAGCTCAGTTCTAAGACAGCCACATCAGTTATATACACCGTTTCCCTGCAAACTACAAGTTCCTACACGACTTCAAGAAAATCCTTCCCTCCTTCAAACTAGAAAAAAGAAATGTTTCTAACAAGTTTGCTAATGATGTCTGGATTCTCCTGTGCTGATTATACTTATGCAGCTGGATGGATAGATTTCAATTTGAGGAGCCCAAAAGGTCACTGATTTTCGGTTCACCGAAGATGATGGATCCAGTTGAAAATTGTACCAATCTATGCATTAAGCCACCAGAAAAGTACATTACAGAAATCACGGAGTTTGATGGCAACATGGAGATCCACACACCTGCACACATTACAAGGAACCATGAATTAACCCAGATCCAGAACAATAAAAAAAAAAAACTGTCTGCATATGAGAAAGTTGGCATAGAAATATGCAAAGATGCAAACATTATTACAGCATGGTTCTGCAAGTTTGTTGTCCTTCAGATTTCATGTTGCTGCTGAGAAAAGGTACAATAGCCAATAGGTGCTTCAAATAGGCAACTTATGGTTCCGCAAGCGTTCTGTTCTTTTAGATTTGCAATTTCTTTAGACCAAAGACCTAAAAGATCGGTACTGCTTTAATAGGAAGCAAGGCAACAAGTGATTTGTGCGGTTACCAGCTGTACAAACATGCACAGCCCCGACAAACACCCAAAACGTAAGTTCTTTAGAATTATCCACAGCAAAGAAAAGTTAAACCAGGTATTTAAAACAATAAGGTCCATATGGTTATAGAGTGTCCTGTTCCTTAGAATTTCAGAAAAAGAATTACATGTTCTATCTTCTAACAGAGTAGTTTTCCATGCCCTTAAAGTAAATATTATGCATTTATGAACCTCTGTTTTGCCATGTAATTTCACCCATAAAATGGGTCACAACTCACAATTGAAATAAACTACTCCATTTCTTATGAGCATGCATCATAAGCAACATGACTAGCACTTTGGAATATAAATCCCAGATGAGGTGAACTAGTGGTCAGCAAGATCAAATATGTGGAACTAGCCACTTAAGAGGTCGTTCCTGAAGTCCCAGTTTAACATAATTTTAATCATTTTTTTTGTTGTTGAAAACGGGCGTATTTTTTTAGCAAATTGACAGGGATAGACCACCCCAACATCATTATCATGTAACCAGTACAAACAATAGCATAGTGTTCTGTGTTTATATTTATATGTTACATGCTTACATATATATACTGACACATGACAAGTTGAAAAAATAATAATTCCACCATGGATAAGGTATGATAGACCAAATGCAAAAGGACAACCTTTACTATCCTAAGCCATATAATGCCAGTTAACAAATAGCTATATATCTTGCAGCCAATGTACCAAAAGGAAACAAATCAATAGTGGGTGTCAGTAGGTAATGGGATTGACAATTCATTTATTCATGGCAAATGGCAAATTGGTTTTTACAAATGCAAGATAATAAACCTAGCAGATGATTGAGCATCGTCTGTGAAGATACCAAAAGAAAAGGGAAGAAGTAACCTGCCTATCAGCATCACTTCTTAAGTAAAAGGTTTCTGAACTCCTCATTTGATTTTAACTCTTCTGCACCAACATCTGATTTTTCATCCTTTTTTGTCCATCCAAGAGGTTTAACCACAGATCGTGGTGCAGCAAAGGTGTTCTTCCCTGTGATTTTTGGCTCATCTTTGGGAATTTCCTTGTCCGGCCTACTGGCAAATTCTGCCTTTTCACCATGATTGCCACTAGTACCTGGATAAGGAATATAGTACAAAATTCAGATTGATCATTGGTCAGAGTTCTGAAAGTATATGATGCATATCATCACCGAGACACCAAAAATGAGTTCAAAGGATTACTGCATGATCTCAATTTTAGTCTTACCCAAATCTCAAAAGATATCTAACGTGGAATAGTCAGAACAATGGGACAGTTTTACTCGTCTAGTATATGTATTGAAAAAGGAGCTGATGAGCTGATATGACAGGTAACTCAGGATATATAATCACAAGAGTTACTGATAATTCCAAGTTAAGTGCCAATACCAGTCGTTTTAGCTACAGTACTATATTACTTGTTGGTTTATAAATTAGTTATAGCCTTCAGGCTGATTAAATTCAGTAGCTTCAAAACACTACAGTTCCTATACACTAGCAAAATAACATAATTGACTGAAATTTGCTGACAGCCTGACAGGTAACAGCCAAAGAAAATACCTTGGTCTTTGGAGAAAGATCCTGCTTCACGGCTTTTCTTGCCCTTGCTTGGATCTGAACGAGCAACACTTACTTTCTTTGCAAGCAGTTTATGTTTGTTTTTTCTAATTGCTGCCTCAAGATGTTCATTGTCTGAAAAATCCACATACGCAATCCCCTGCAAAAAACAAAAACAAAAAAAAAAATTCAGGCAAAACAAATCAATACAAGAGAACAAATCAGTAGAGTTTTGATATTAAATCTTCTCCAGTTGAAAAAATCGCAAGAGGTAAGCATGATTGAAAAGCAATAGAGTAATAATCTAACGTTTTACTTTAATTTTTGAATGTGCTAAGCAGGACTCTAAAGAGTAATGATACCCAGAAAAATGAAGACTTGATAGACTAATATTTCTTGAACTGATATGCACCTATTAACCAACACAATGTACTGAGACAAATTGTGCTACTGGAGCAGCCTCATCTTTTCACTTATGCTTATGCTTATCAGCCAAAATTTGAATTTTAAACCTTAAATTTCGAGTTGATTTTGGGGTTTTTTTTCTATCGAAGTTTATTTTTCAGCCTTTGCTTTTAGATCACTAAGAACACATATATAAAAGTTCTATTCACAAATTATTTTTCGTTTGCAAATATGCCATTTGGCTTGAATAAGCCAAACGATGCGGCCGGAGGTGAATACATACCCTTGATTTTTTGGTGAACTTGTCCCTCAGCAACCTTATTGCTGTCACGCCACCAATATCAGAAAAGAAACGCCGGATGTGCTCTTCGTTTGCCTATAGAGAGAGCTAAGATGTTAGTTTATTGAAGTTCAGGAGCTACAACTTGAATGAGCATCAAGGGCAAGGAAAATGGCATACTGTCAAGTCTATGTTTGACATGTAAGCAGTGCATTTGTCACTGTAGAAGTTCGACTTTGATTCTTTTGAAGCTGTATTTTCTGTCCGGCTGCCACCCACCAGATTCACTTCCATAGATGCCTGAGTCTTTTCCCCTGAGAACTCTCCAGCTTTTACATGACCAGTGCTAATTTGTTCCTTTGATCCATGATCATCGGATAGCACAGCACTTTTTGGTGGGTTTTCTTTCTTTTTCTTAGCAGGAGGCTGCTGTTTAGTGGGCGTTTTACTTGGTTTTCTTTTCTGAGAGAAATCATTTCCTGTAGTTTCTTTGGGGACAGCATAAGTGTCAAACTTAACCTCCTGCTGAGCCTTGAACATCATAAGCTCCTTCAAACGAGGGTTGACCTGGTCAAAATAGGAAGATGATAAGTTCAACTATAGTTTACAGGATAACCTGCTATTCGACCAAATTAAGTCCAAAATGTTTACATAATACCCTACTGTGCCACCAAATTAAGTCAGTTATTAAATTATAAACATGTTTAGTTGTTTACATATCAAATATGATAGCAACTCACAAAGTTCAATACTAAATACTCCTATCAACATCTGCTGATTGCACATAGTATTAAGTTGTACATGTAAGCCTAGATGGATACCAAAATTTGCGGTGTGAAATTCCACAAAAGAGGCCAGTAATCTGCGGAAGTTCATTGCATTCTCAAATTCTTTGATGGATAATCAAGGAAGTGCAAAACAGCACGTTACACAAGCAGCTAGTTTGCTAGTTGGGATAAAGTGTGTTGAAACATCTGTCCCATGCATTTATCACCAATGGAAGGAGAATTCAGTCACATAAGCAGAACACCATAATGTTAACGAAACATGCAGCATCAAGCCAGTTCAAATTTTATTATCACAAAATGACCAGTTCAATGGAGCAACATACTTGTTGTCTTTACAAACACTGCAATCAAGTACTATCCTCCCATTTCTCCACGCGCTAAAAACTTGCCAAAGAAAACTCTCACCCAGAAGACAGGGCTCAGCAACCTCAACATATTTAAGAAACTAATAAGCACCCACCATCATAGGCTTCTAAATGCTGTTTAAGTTCAGAAGAAGAAAATTAACAGAAAACTAATAGGATAATAAAAATTGAACAGTTGAAGAAAATTTAGGTTGTAATGTCCAATCCAATAACTCTGCACTAAAGAAGATATTGTTCGGAAGTCAAAAGTAAGGAATTTCATCACTATTGCTAAGATTGCTTAAATTCAGCTGAAGAAAATTGACAGAGAGCAAAAGGCAAATGGACAGGTGAAACAAATTAAGGTATAATTTAAAAGGCATTGAGTAGCATACCTTTTTTACAGCAAGGTCATAATCTTCTAACGTGCCATACTCCCTTTCAAATCTTATCCACGCATGGCATATGTCCTAAAGTTGCAGCACATAACAATAAAAACCAAGTCATAATAATTCTTTTGCTTTGTCAAAGAAACTTATTAATGATGGTGCAAATAGAAGGAACAACGGAATTTAGCCTATCTATATGAAAGAATGAAGTTTGATTGCAAGAACAACAGTAAATGTAAGTCAAGCTTTAGTTCATCAATGTTAGTGTCATAATTATGATGAATAAACAGAAATAAGTAGAACTGTTAATCAGTATAGTTAGGTTCGACAACCAAGGAACATAATCAAATCAAGCATTAGTCCATGATGCTTGTGTTTGGTGGGCAATCTAGTGACTAATATATAAGCAATTTGTAAGATATGAACAAAATGGAAGTAGATCCAATTATGCAACGTGGAAAAAGAGTGAGTATACCAGAACATAAAAAATAACAAGAGAAGATATCATGTGATGCATGTCAATCATTGAAAATTGATACAAATACAATTTTGCTGCTGCTGTTGCAGATTGTAATTTATTTACCTAGTTGAGAATAGTTTGAATTAAAAAGCTAGGAGTCATTAATCTTAAATTCTTTTTTGTTCAATTCTATCATGTATAGGCCTGCATTCGTGATGAAGAACATCTACTCTCAGAATAACCCACAAATTCTCCTAGTTAATTGAAAAGAGCATACCTCTGATCCAGACCCAGAAAACCTTTTGGCATAACAGCGCTTATAAAGTGACCTAGCCTCATGAATATGCCCAGTTTCTATCTCCATTGCAATGTAGTGCTGCCATACTTCCAAAACAGAACCACTGGAATAAAAACAGAATTAAGTGAGACAGTGAGTACTGCACATGACAACAATGTACGAACTTGCACAAAACAAAAAACTAAACCTTTTCTTGAGAGTATTTTCCCAAACACCACGAGCTGCAGCTAGATCATTTCCAAGAGTACGCTCTAATTTGGCCCAGTATGCATGTAAGAGCAATAAATCTTCTGTTCCCATTTGGGGTGAAAGAAACTCAGTAGCATCCTGATATTATATACCCATACACCATAGTCAATTCCAGTAAAACATAAGAAATGCATAAATACAATGAGCTAATAGAGAACTTACCATGAATGTTTGCCTGATCAGTTGGAAATCCAAGCCGTCTGCTATCCTCCGTCTTAAACTATCAACTCGAGTAAGATAGATTTCGAGATACTGCGAAGGTGCAATCATCCCAATAAAAAGTAAATAAGCAGTCTTACTAGAACATTAACAGGTGATGGCCATGGGAGTGGGGCAGAAAGAATTCTCAAAATGAAGGTGCTAGTTTTTCCAGAAAATTGCAGCCACTGGGCTTATCAAAACAATCAGAAGTATTACAGTTATCGAGATTGGCTAGATAGTATTATTGCGCAAACAAATAAGTTGATAACCAAAAGGAGAAAAGGGGATAAGGCTGTATATATGTCACCTCTTTTATGCTTGGAAAAGAACACTGGAGAGCTTGCTCAAAGACCTGACAATGAGTACAAGAACATATATACATATATATATCAGTGTCTCCCTGATGTACACATAATTATATAAACAGAACAACAAGAGAGAGTGCCAAAAGATAATCTTTGTGAACTGCCAAAAAAAGTAATAGTAATGATGGGCAACAAAACAATAGCAGGTAGCACATTGACATTTCTTGACAAATTGACATAGTGTTCTCACTAGTCAGAATGTGCTCTGTTGGCTAATTACCAGGATGCTTTAGGATATTTGTACAGTAACACAACAAACAATAAAACCTCATAGGATACTCACAACTACTCGAGTAAAATCTCCTCTCTTGGTACAAAACTAAAGCAGATATCTAATGCTGGATCATACTGCAATATTTAACTTCTAAGAGAACAAATACAACATTGAAAGCACAAACATAGTCCTATTTCCTTTTAGTAATTTTCGTTGCCAACAAAAAAAAAGCAGCCTTGATGGACATAAGACTTATAATAAGCTCAGCAATTGGACTGTAAGTACTAAACAAGACTCTGGACAGTTAAAATTTTCATCTCCTTTGCATACAACTATGGCTCATAAGTATCTAAAAACAAAGCCTTAACCACATAACCAAGGAACTTACATGCCGCAGTTCTTCTTCTGATGCACGAATGCGTTCCAATGACAGCAAATAACGAACCCATAGTTCACTGATCCAAGTACAGTTTCTTGTGGCCCTGTGATAAACACTTTTGAGAACAGCAGGTACCTGCCATGGATATCAGAATTGAATAAGCAGCCATTGCTATTTAGAAGAAACATCATTGGATCTAAATGTATTGACATGTAGAAGTTTCTAAGAGGACCTTCAGGGTTTTGTCCAGGTAACTCGTGTATCCCATCCATAGATCAGTTGAAACAGGAAGCTCTGCAACAGCTCGTTCATACAAAACTTGAACACGAGCAGGGTCACCTGAAGACTCCTCAAATTTGATATATTTCTATTTCATAAAAAGTCATAATCACTTTACTAAGAACAAGGATTTGGCAAAGAGGATCTGAATGGACTGCATAATTATGATCGAAACAATCTCACAAAAAAAGAAAAGAAAACCGATGTCAGGACCATAAAAAATGTAAACCGACAAGTGGCAAAGGACCTAAGAAACTCCCACATATCATTTAGAAACAAAATAAGGGCCCATACAATTTAGTGTCCAAATACCTTCTACGAAAAAGCACAAATACAAAACCAAAAGGTGCATTTCTCTTTCTGCAGTGTGTTTTATAGTGATCACTGATCAATGCAAATGTGTGTATAGCTTTCTAAGACAAGAAATTGCAGGGGGTATGTCCCTTCTTGCTTGGGAAAAAAGAGCAGGCCACAGATGAAAACAAGTGGAATACAGTCTAAACTCAAAAGAAAGAGAAAATGTGACTACCATACTTTTCTAGAATGTCTGATAATGGAAGCGCATTTACATATAATGTTAATGAAGCAAGTCAAAATAACATATACAAGAATACAAGCAAAGAGAACTTGCAACAAAGATATAGCTATTTTCCAAATCTGATGGTATTACACCAGAAACTGCTCAAATAAACTGATCCAAAAACATTACAGGCAGGAAGAGTAACACCCAGCCATACTGTCAAACAAATAAATGAATGACAGATTTAAAATAAGAGTAAGGTAAAGCACTAAAAGATAATAAGAAGTGTTTTTTTTCTGTACCAGAAACTCCTCCAATTTGTCACCATCAGATGCATCTGCATTGCTCAGTTGATCCTCATATTGTTTCCGCACATTGTACATCTCATTGGCCTTTTTGTAGGCTGATACAGCATTTGAGGGAACACCATCAAAATTGGAAGTTGGGTCATTTGCATTACCTTGCTCTGCTTCCCAGCTCTTATACTCAGCAAGTATTGATTCCATGTCAACCAGAGGAACAGATAACTGGCGGTGAAAGATAACACGTATGCGCTGTACTTGCTTTGCCTTTTCCTCGTCATCGTCATCGATGATGGTGAGAATGGCCATTTCATATTCCCTGTATGCTTCCCATAGCTTGCCACCATCAGTCACATGCAGTCCCCCTGCAGTAATAGCACGTTCGAACAAATTCCTCATTTTTGTGAGGCCAGATGGTGAACATTGGGACACTGATTTATCATTCTCTTCAACAAAATCAAGGTAATCACGCCATAACCGGACAGACTGCATTATGATCACCAAAATAAGTGTCCACTCCATACAGTTGACTATTCAATCAATATTGCGCAAAGAACTACCTAACATACCAAATATTCCTGCACCCCACGTTCATAGAGCTTTTCAATATCCTCAAAAGATTCAGGCCTGTAACAACAAAGACAAGAACCAAAATACACGTTTGTGAACCTTCATTTTTCACAAAACTGATGTGGATTGTAATTAGTAAAGACAACATGAACACTACATGAAAGCGCTAAAACGGAAAATAAACACACCTCAACGAGGCCTCATCTTTCGTCCATTCCTGCCACATCTTAGGCGTAAGTGGGAAAGACCTGTTCATCTCTTCCCTTGCTGCACGAAGCTTCTCAATCTTGCCTGACTTCCTCAAACACTGTATATACTGCAAAAACCAGGGGCAGAACACTCATCAACACTAAGCTAGCCATACACTGCAAAGGTACTAGTACTACTAGCTATTAACGAACTAATGCATCTCCACAGCTTACAGATTCCACTTAGAGGAGCTCAGGCTCACAATAATCGTCATCCTAATGGCCAAAACTAGCGTAGAAAGGCTAAAATACGCACGAAAAACCTAAATTGGAATCTAGTGTGCAGACAACGTCGCGGAGCACGAACCAACACGGCGTCACAAAACCCACTCAAACCCCTAGTGAGCGAGCGATGCGAGAAATGGCAGCGCGCGACGCGCGAGAGAGGGAGGCGGGATGAGATCATGAGATGGTAGATACCTGTACGTGCGATTCGTAGTCGAGAGGCTGCTCCTGGAGGGCTTGCTCCAGGGCCTGGATGCGGAGCTCGTCCGCGGCGTCCCCGCCCTCCCCTCCGTCGTCGGAGTCCGAATCGGAGTCCGAGGGCGGGGAAGCGGGAGCCGGCGCGGGCTTCTCGCCGTCGCCGTCGCCCCCGGCGACTGCGGCGGCCGGCGGCGCGGGCCCCGCCGCCTCTGCCTCCGCCTTGGGCAGGTCCTCCTCCATGGGCGTCGCCATTGTGTGCGTTCTCAAGGAAAGTGAAGGGCTCGGGTTCGATGCGAAATAGACCGGTGTTTTTACCCCCTTTTTTTCTGTTAGAGTACTTTTTGCGCAAAAGCACACGTTTCCATAGTAGCAGATATGATATTCGCATGTAGTAGATATGATACCTACATACTATACTAACATCAGTTTCGTAATTATTATATTGACATTAGCTATTTCATTGGAACGGTATAGCGTTATGTAATATTCCTGTAGATGAAATTATGAAGGAATCCATAATTTCTTTGAAAAATGTCTTGGTAGAGTGAGTTGTAAGTGTATTTATTATTTACAGTTACACTTTGAACTTTCAAATAACTTGGGTGTTTTGAATTTAAATCTAAATTTATATTTTTAAAGATTAGGAACGTAAATAACACGACATGATAAGTTTTACTCTCTTCTTTACACTCTAATTGCATCCCTAAGTTTATGTATGGACTGTAAATACAAATGATATCCGACCCTGAATATAATTTCGAGAAAGAAATATAAAATAGGATACGAGATAGTGATAGGTTATCTTATATTATTCATATGCCCTTTTCTTTCTTTTTTTGTGGGGATATTCATATACCCTTTTCAACTCTATTAAAAACACAAATAAGATACGGGGAACGATATTATGATAAGGCTATTATATTTTCTAGTAGATGATATGGCTCTATAAAATACATATATAGATACCCTACCCGACCTAATTTCACGCTTACATGCATCTATAAGTTTTACGTTGAAGTCCTCAGACAGAGTAAAGTCAAGTCCAGGGGCCTAGATGCAAAAGCGCGCACCCCTTCGTTTCCAATGGCTTCTCCTGCCTTCTTCCAAAAAATTTCCCATCTCCAAACTTGCAATTTTCCAGAGGGAGGGAACAGCGAAGCCTCCAAGCGCACGCCACGATCTTCTACAACCGATTCGCCGCGCCGCCGCCTCCTCTCCCCTTCCCCGGAGCGAAGCCCAGCACGCCGGGGATGTCGCCGGCGGCGGACAGCGCGGCGTCGAAGCGGCAGGCGGAGCTGCTCAAGCAGGAGGGCAACGCCTTCTTCAAGAAGGACCGCATCAGCGCCGCCATCGACGCCTACACCGGGGTAAGGTCCCCGCTGCGGCATCAGCCCGCGTGATTCGTGCGTCTCTTACTTCTGGAACCAACCAACATTTGGACCCTTGAGGCACGATATTATATAGTACTTTTTTTCCCAGTGCTATATATGAGCATGTTATACAGTAAATTCTGTGAAAGCTTGTGAATCTCTCTATTGTAAATCATGTCAATTGCATACTGGATTATCCTGGCTGCTTGTCAGGCTCCCTGTTTCGGCGACGAGTCTAGATAATTTTCACTAGTTTGTTGATGTGCCTGGTTCTCTGAACATGCAAGTCCATGACATTGCCTGCTGACGTGTGCTTGCTTGTGAGCAGTTGAGTGATGCTTTTGCACATATGATTCCTGCCCTGCTTTTTTAGTTAGTTGAGAATTGCTGCTTTGTGCGGTGCCATCACATCGATGAGACGATGATCAAGGAGGAAATTTCTCAATGATGAACATCCTTGTTTTTAATTTAGCTAATGCCGATGCGCTGTTAAGGGGTTGCTGGTAGAGGGGAGGGATTGTTTGAGAGTGGATATACATATTGGTGTTATGTACCTTGCTGTACTAGTCTTAGTTCAGAGTGTGGAAATTAGAAACCTCATCTGCCTCCTTGTATCGTTAAAGTAAAGGCTACAGTTTAGTTCTAAATTAGCCCTCTAATTTTGCCTCTTTACATCATGGTGGTGGTGGTAAAAATAAATTCATCTGGTAAAAACATGTATCTTTGTATTGTTTAAGGTAAAGGCTACAATTTAGTTCTAGATTATCCCTCATGTTTGGTCTCTTTACATCATGGTGGTGGCGGTGGCGGCAATAAAAACATGTATCAGCCAACTTAGTCAACGATAGATTATATGAAAGCGCTCAAGACTTGAATTTTTGTATGGAAACCCTGTACAATTTGCACCTTCCGTGTTGATTGCACTCTCTATTTTGGTTGACAGGCCATAGCTCTCTGCCCAAAGGTTGCAGTATATTGGACCAACCGAGCACTTTGCTATAAGAGGCGGAAGTCTGTATAACTATTATTTCCTTCTCTCTCTCTCTCTCTATTTTTTTTGCTGCACATTAGGAGCAATTCATTCACATTATGTTGCTTACACCATACTTTGCTGTTATCTGAGTTTTGCAGTGAGTGGGTTAGGGTTGAGGAAGATTGTAGAACAGCTATTCAGCTTGACAGCCACTCTGTTAAGGTTGGTGTATTTACCTATCTTTAACAATTATTGTCTGGACTTGTTTTCTTGCAACTATCTCCTGGTGATGTGTTTTCTACTAAATTAAAAAGTAACGACTTTTGCTTTAGGACATAAATATTCTTTAAGAGAAACTGAATTCCATTTTCTATCTTTGTTACGTCTTGACCAAAGATGTTACAATTTTTTTTGTTTATTTCCTTTGAGAAACACTCCTGTAGACTGTAGCTGACATCTACCTGCTAGTTGATTTAGTCTCAACTTGTTATTGCATTGCCTTTTGAAGGTACTTTAATTTTCTGTTCTTTAAACACACCTACTTAACATCCTCTAATCTCGATTTAAAACAAAATTATGTTACACCCCTCTGTTTCGCATTTTTTTGTCCTTGGCCCACTGCAAGCACATAGTAAGGAAGCTTTGTTAAGATGCTGACCAGATGAATTACTTCCTCGCTCATTGAAAAAGATTGCAGAGCCTCCTAGATTCATTGGTTTCTGGAGTGTATGAACAATATCTTTGGTCTTGTTGAGGTTTCTGGGGTTTTTGGTATCTTTGGTTGGTGTTTTCGTCCTGTGGACACATGCTTGGCCATGCTCTTGTTTTGGGTTATGTTATTTTTCTGAAGTACACCTTGATGTGTCTTGTATGCGCTTCATGGTCTGTAAGCATTACTTCTTGTTCATAGATTGGATGCCTGAGGAGCTGTGCCCTTTGAATCTAAAAAGCAGAAGTTAATGATAAAACACCTTGCATACCCCTACCAAATTCATAATACAACCAATTTATCTCTTTCAAAGTATTTCATTAGGGGCAGAGAGTGAAAAATTTGCAATAACTATGTCTTGATCTCCTCAACGAGCACATACTTTGAAACACAGATTACTGGGAATGGGATAGTTTTCATTAGACATTACTGACTAGATTTTGCACTTAAACATAAATATGTCAAACTGGACATTAATCATATTAACAGGCAGATGTTGCCTGCTGTTTACCTCTTAGTTTGAATGTAAAGCTCATACTCTTTTGCTCACTTAGTTTTGAATTTTCTGAAAATATGATTTATCCATATCTTATGAAGGGCTCACATAGTTTTATGTTATGTTATTTGTATGTTACTCCACTTGGAAAGAATAGGGTTATAGCAAAATGACCTTCACTGCCAGTGATCTTGTTAATTGTTAGCACTTGAACATGAAGTGGATTTATGCTCATGTTAACTGATAACTCAATAATTAGCTTATCTTGTTTGACTCATGTGGCTTAAATCGAATATTTGACAGACCTGATTTCGCAACGAACAGGGTAGAAACTCCTCCTTTTGATACTGGTTATATTTAAAGCGC
The DNA here is from genome assembly GCA_000573905.2 of Oryza punctata. Classification (NCBI taxonomy): domain Eukaryota; kingdom Viridiplantae; phylum Streptophyta; class Magnoliopsida; order Poales; family Poaceae; genus Oryza; species Oryza punctata. The sequence goes on along the minus strand of CM002495.2, from coordinate 897,256 downwards.
TTGGACAGTTGGACGAATGGGGGCATTACCTCAAACTATAGAAAAATGTCCTAAGATACATCAGCAGTTCAATTCAAAATATGAATTTTACATATTATAAGGGGACCTACTGCGATGATTTACTGATGTTGTGTTCATTAGGATATGCTTCTAGTGCCTAAAAATTGTAAGTACGTTACTATTTCAGTTTGCTTTAGAAAGTGAGGCATTTGATATTTAAAATGCAATTTTTTTGGAGTCAGGAGAAAGAACTTGTCAAACACTACAATATCTGTTCTTTGCTTCCTTTGATCCATCTTAACCCACTTTTGGTATAGCCAGTTTGAAATGGGCTTGAACTTAAAGCCAAACTTGAGATGCCTCTGCAGGCAACAGATGTGTTTTCCCTAGTTGAGCTTAATTCCATCTTATCTTATTCTTTACAATAATACCTCTAGTTTTCTCAACTTATTGATTTTTTGCAGGCACATTACATGCTCGGGCTTGCACTTCTCAACAAGGACGAATTGGCTGAGGGAATAAAAGAACTAGAGAAGGTATATCACAAGTCCACACACATGCACACTCTTACGTAATAATGTTACGATGGTCTGACTTTGCCTTAAGCCTTTTTTTGCTCCTTCCTGCTACAAATGCCATGCGACACGGCTGCAATATTGATTTGGAGCAGAATTATGATTTTAAACTGTCTTAAGAATAGTTGAACTGGCAATGCCAACAGAAACAGGAAAATGCAATCTCATACGGGATCTACTTGTTTTTTATGCTTGTTCTTCTTGATGGTGCTATTTTAGTTGCAACTCAAATTCTGCTTACACCATTTCACTTATGATCCAATCTTTACTAATCCAGTCGTTGGAGCTTGGAAGGGGTGCACATCCAGCAAGTTACATGGTTGAAGAGATCTGGCAAGAGCTTTCTAAAGCAAAATACATAGAATGGGAAAATTTATCAAGCGAACGAGTCTGTCAATTGCATAAGCTGAAGTTTGTGAAAACCTTTTTCCATACATTACTCAATCAATATGACAGAGATATAATGTCCTAATTAAATAGTGTTTTCCCTTTTCCAGGGAAGCATGTAAAGAAGCTCTTAGGAATTATAACAGTCTTGACAATCCTGCTGCATATGTCCCCGAAGAACAGCTAAATGAGCTTGAGGAAGTTTTTCGGAAAGCCAGGACGTCTGATATTCCAACAGAAGTAACCTGCCTTCGACACTGCTTACTTCCGTGCCCTGACTGGCTTAATCTGAAAAGAAAATAACTATTTTATGTGCAGGTTCCTGATCATCTCTGCTGCAAAATTACACTTGATATTTTCAGAGACCCGGTGATAACCCCAAGTGGAATCACGTATGAGAGGGCGGTGATTCTTGATCATCTTCATAGGGTAACTGACAGAAGCGATAAAATGTCTTTGAATGCACTTTTGCTTTGCTCATAAAACTTACGATGAGCTTTCAAATTCGTAGGTGGGGAAGTTTGATCCTGTGACCCGTGAGGCACTTGAACCACACCAACTAGTTCCTAACCTTGCCATCAAGGAAGCTGTCCATGCATTTTTGAGTGAACATGGTTGGGCTTACAGGATGAGATGACTGCTTTGAATTACACCTGGGCTTGGAGCTTTGGAGGCTAGATTCAAAACATTGCAATATACATGTTTTGGTTAGTCAACTTGAATGTACCATTTTGTTTAGCTTTACATATTTATTGGTGGAAAAGGTTTTACCTGGGATGGCTGTGTACAGATTCCCCTTCTCTAGCTCTCTCTCATCTGTACTCTGTGCATATGTTATGCTTGCTATCAGATTATCACTTATCCACGGTAAAAGAAAATTAAAGTGGACTGTCATACTACTTCTGTTCAGATTATTGGTTTTTGGCACACTCGACACAACTCTACTTATCTAAAAACTAGAAATGCCTGTCCGCTAAAAGACATGAAGGAAAACCGAAAACAAACCAGTAAACTGTCAGGCGCATATTACTAATTCTAAATTTTTTAAGATATTGTTTTGAACACAACTAGTCTAGAATGTGTTGCTTCCTCTTCTTGGATATCAGTTGTTTTATACTTAAGACGAACAGTGTGAACTTAAGTTAAATATTACACCATCTGCTTCAAATAAATTTTCCACAAGATTCATCTTGTAGTAGTAATGCTAATAATACCATGCTTCGAGTTGTATTTTGAAAAACAACAAAACAAAGACGAACAAAAATGAAACACAGTTCTGTCACAAAAGATTACAAGTTTGTTTAGTGCGCATCAAATAATTCTTCCCTATAGTCTTCTCCTTGTTCATGTCATTGGTTTCTCGAGCAGTGCGGAGACCAGCTTCTTGCCGGTGTTCCATCGTAGCCTTCTGAACCCAACCCTGTCAACCATGGGCGCGAACGTCGCGTTCAGCTGCTCGCCGGGGAAGACGAAGTGGTCCAGCCAGAGCAAGCTCCCCGGCCTCAGCACCCGGTAGATGTCGAACAGCGCGAACTCCAGCGTCACGTCGGCGACCTGCTCCGGTGCCGTCCAGTGCACGATGTCGAGCGTGCCGTCGAAGAACGGCAGCCGGTGCGCCGGGCTGACGTGAACCGGCACGAGCCCCCGCGACGCGATCAGGCTGCCGGACGGCCCGCCGGAGTTCATGGCAGTGGTCACCACGGTCACACCGCGCTCGCGCATCCGCGCCGCGAACGTGCCGGACACGCCGCCGATGTCCAGCCCGATGCGCACCGTGCCGTTCGGCCTCGCCACGAGCACGCCGTCGATGGAGTAGGCGAGCGCGCCGTCGTCGCGCATCCACCGCCGCTTCTCCCGGCCGCGCAGGTCGAACTCGCCGTCACCGCCGTGCACCAGACACGAGTAGTTCTTGCACCGGTACGCGTCCCACACGACGGTGGTGTCGGGCGGGATGTCCCAGAGGCTCTTCGGCAGCGGCGCCGGCTGCACGTACCCCACCGGCGAACGCGGCCGGCACCGCCGCCGCGGCAGCGGGTCACAGCCGTTGACCATGAGCCGGCGCGCGAGCGGCTCGTCGGAGGGGCACTCGCCGCCGGGCGTGTACTTCATGTACAGCTCCAGGTCGTCCTGGAAGCGTGCGCACGCGTGCCCCACAGCCGGGAACACCGTCGCCTCGCCGGTGACGTTCCGGTGGGGCCCGACGGCGAGCTTGAGCTCGCCGGAGAGCTCGCGAGCCCACGACATACCGTCCCGCTGCTCGGCCGCCATGCCGGCGAGGAGCGTCTCGAGGAGCGAGTTGGCGGTGCCGAGGCGGGCGTGGAGGTCGGCGAGCTGGGCTTGGGTGTCGGCGAGCGCGGACTGCGTGGCGTTGAGGTCGTCGAGGAGCGCGGCGGAGTCATCCCAGGCCCAGAGGCGGACGGTGACTGGCTTGTAGCGGCGGAGGAGGAAGGCGCCGGCGCCGGATGAGAGGAGGACGGAGACGGAGTTGGTGACGACGAAGAGGAGCATCGTCAGCATGGTCGTGCTGCACCGGCAGTAGCGCCGCCGCCTCCCCATCGGCGGCGACTTCTTGCTCTTGCCGTCGCAGTACGGATCCATGGCAGCTAAGCTAGCTACTGGCGATCGATCTTGGGTGCAGCTTGGTAGCTAGCTCTGCACGATCAGTAGAGTAGAAGGAAGTAGCATATCCAGTGCATAATTTTTTTAAAAAACTTTTTAATTTTTAATTTTTTATAAAATAAATGTTTCTAAAACTTATTTCCAATATCTAAATCACATCAGTCCAGTAAAGTAACACTGACTCGTCAATCTGTAGTGGACGTGATAGTTTTGCGGGCTGGTGTGATGAAAATGTCTTAGATCTTTGAAATAAGTTTTAGAACAATTTATTTTTACAATTAAAAATTAAAAACATTAAAAAAATAAAAAAATATTCTGCAGAGTGCAGTGGGTTGCGTAGGAGGTGGAAAGGAGGAGGAAGAAACAGCTTCGAGATCCACCAATGGCGTGGACACTGCACGTTGGAGTTGCTTAGCCCGCTTGCAACGTGCAAGTGGACGGAGTCTGGGCGGCCCAAAGGGATGGACTTGGCAGGCCGTGGAATTTAAGGCCCAAAACATTCAGGCCCATGTAAATGACAGCCCAAAGCAGTTATAGAAGCTAAGCCCATGAAATTTATAGTCTGGACCAGGGGGAAAAGCAAGTAGGCCCAGGTAGGAGAGGAATGCATTTGGTGCGAGCGGTGGAGGCGGAGTAGGTGGCGAGCGCCACCGCCGGCCGGTGAGATGCGCCGGGCCGTACGCTCGTACTGGAGTATGCACGGAACTATTTTTCTAAAAGATAATGGATAAACATAAATAGGTACTTATAGCTAAACTTCACACGAGTAGATGCACTCTGAATCTTATATAACGACGACGACTTAAAGAACGATCAAACCCGATTGAATTGATTCTGATTATAGTCAGTACGTAGGATCTACGGTACGTTTACGATTCGAATTGAATCTGCTGAGATTTTAACCACCTTGCATGAGCAAATCTAGAGATCCATCCATGGGCCACTGGCCGGGGACGCGGCGGCCGTTGGTATCGAGTCAATTGCCTAGCTACAAGAGTACGTATATATGTACTGCACGCATGCGGCGGCGCCGGCGGTGGCGGCTGGCGGCGCGTGCAGTCGATCGATCGTGCACCAACTGGACCGAGCCCCAGTCAATGCATGCGGATCCTAGCAAGATAGCTGTAAACTAGAGGTGAACTGGAGGAAGAGATCGAAGGATTTAGTTAATTTGTATAGGTCGATCGACTGATTGGAGGAAGAGATCATCGAGGGAGTACGTAGTTTTCTCTGATGAAGAAATTCGGCCGGCCGGCCGGTGATGTCGTCGGTGACTGTATATGCGCTACTAGCTAGTTAGTATGAATTACTGCCTTGCTATACACACATTCAGCTAGCTCGCACCGCACGAATCAATTCAATCAAGCTAGCTAGCTCATGTCATTATGATTATCGATCACTGAACTCTCTCCAGAAACAAAAATCAGCTCGATAGCACACGACACACTTCTACACCATACACTGAGTAACACATATACTAATTACTTTGTTACTGTTTTTTTTCGAGAGAATACTTAATTACTGTTAATACTAGCATATATGTATGATATCCGTCCGTGCGTCGTCGATGTATCACGGCGATGAAATTGAGAAATCAAGAGAGAGCGCCATCAGCAGCAGGAATGCGCGAAAGAAAAACGAACTGGGATATATATATATATATGATCAATTAATCGATATATATATATAGAGAGAGAGAGAGAGACAGAATTAGCATGGAATGGGTCGGGGTGCAGCTAGCTAGCTGCTGGAAGATGTGATCGACCTGATCTGGTGGGACTTGTGCATTGGGAGCCATGGCCGGACCGGGACCAAACAGGAGGCCAACGTACATTCTTCGTCGTCCTCGCCGCGAGGGCATTTCATGCGGCGGCACGCGGCGCCGCATTTATAACCCTAGCCGACCTCTCTCCATCATCACAATCTCTCTCTCTCGCGCGCGATCTCTCTCTCTCACACACACAGCACACACAGCAGATCGAGTAGTTTGCACGTAGCAGTAAATTGCTTAACTAATTAATAATCACTCCATACTATTTGTTAATTATATACTCTTTCAACGACTTGTATTATTTGTATTATTTGTTAATATTTGTTGATTAAATCTGGGAACAAACTACAAAGATGTGAGGAGGATAGCAAACTCATGCATACTGTAAACCGTAATCTCTAAAGTCAACGGTTATACGGATATTCGCCAACTACGGATAGAGATTTACAAATAAGTTTCAATAAATGTTAGGTCTTTGTTGAGTGTTGGTGGTCATTAGTTTGTCCTTCACATTCTGTGTTTTTTTGTTCTTTGTGAACTACGATTAGTGCTCTTTGTTGAGCGGGTTTTTTAATAAGTGGATGTAGCTTGCTTGAAGCAAAGGCTGAAATTCCATTACCTAAAAAGCGACTTGTATTAATATTAATTTTTACTCGATCGTGTATATATACACATTAAGGAGAGTATATATATCAACCAACCATGTCACCGAACTCACTAAATTTGCAAAACCCCATATATATACGTCGTACGTATATACGTAGATCTATCACTCCCGTATAAACTTAAGTAGATATATACTTGCAAACTAGATTGACCTAGCTATAACTAGCTTCTTTTTAATTATTTCATATGCATCCCATGCATAATTTATTATTCCTGTCATCCTTGTATTAGCTCTATGCCTTCGATCAAAGATACGCGCGTATATTTTGTCCTGATTTTGTCCTTAACCAGTGTTACTGTAGCTAGACAATTCAATTGTAATTTTGTGTTTGCTTAATCGACCTAACTACCCAGTAGCATGCATGCCTGGGCAGAGGAGGAAAATGTGAAAGAAAATTTATACCAAGTTAGGCACATAACCTAGTTTGATACTTGTACGCATCAAATTAAAGGAGATACTAGCTCAAGACTGCATATGAAATCAGTTCTTCCCTCCAGAATAACTATTTCCTAAGTAGTTATCTTGACTAGCTACACACTATCAGTATACTTTCATATATTTAGTTTCTAGCTATTAATTAATTAGTTTATTTCTTCATCCCCATAAATTATTTTTCCACACGTATTAATATAAGTACATTTAGGTATAAAGCATGCATCATCGATCTTAGCTACCTCAAGATTTTAAATCAACAAGGTGCAACACAATGAGGGTGAAATTTTGACCAGCACATTCATGCAATTATTTAATTAATTAAGTTGTATATTCATCGTCATCTTTAATTTGGACCTGATCCATATATAGACCACTCCGCACCTATGTTGGTGATCTCTTTTACCCTTGGACAGATATATATAGGACAATTTTCGAAATAACAAAATGCACTATGTGCCAAGTACTACTAGCTAGATCACAATTTTTTTTCCAAATAACAAAATGGACTATGTGCCAAGTACCACTAGCTAGATCACAAAATTTTTCCAAATAACAAAATGCACTATGTTCCAAGTACCACTAGCTAGATCACAATTTTTTTCCAAATAAAAAAAATGCTCCATGTGCCAAGTACCTCTAGCTAGATCACATATATCAACCTCATGGTGAAACAAGGTAACTTTAATTTCACATGTTGCTCAATCAAAAAAAACATTCAATGCATACATTGAACTTGATATAATTTAATTAATTTCTTAGCTCGGCATCAATAAATTAATTCAAATTTCCCTTGGATAATATTAAATACTTCTCACAACTTAATTTTTGTGAAACAGAGTATATATACGCTAATTAATCCTAGGCCACCCACATATTTTGTCGCATACGTGTCTTAACAATATCATAAGCTAGTGGCGACTATTCTTGCCGTATGGTGTCCGCTTGATGAAATCAATTCGAAAGGTGCATCATGTGGAAGAAGGAACAAAAATTTACTTCCATTAATGCCTTCGATCCAGCTAGTGATTCGTATGCAACTTGCTCAAGAGAAAAAAAAAAAGAAAGACTGTTGACGTGTTGTATAGTTTGAATTATGCATTTTTTTCAACACTTGGCAAAAGAGAGATATATTATTAATGTTAGGATTTTATGTTCCTTTAGAAGTTTGCAAGAAAAATATTTTTTTCTTTACATTTTTCATTTAGATTAGCATATGAAATGAAGTAAACAACATTGCTTTTACACTAGTATACAAATGATTTTTCTGTACAAACACCCTAATAGGTTGCAGATGGGCTATAAGTGTCCGCATCTGCAAAAATCGACCATCATTTTCGCATACAATTCCTTAAGAAAGCAGCACGCAAAAATCTGTTTTTCCAAATGGACCACTTAAAACGTCCGCATGCAAAATAAGGGTATTTTCGTATGCATATCTCTTAACTCACCCGCATGCAAAAATATCCCTCCTTTTTTTTATTCTCCCCTCCCCCATCTCTTTCCTGGCCTCACCCACTCCTCTTCGTCTCCCACTCCTCACCCACTCCTCTTCCTCTCCCGGCTCCTCTTCTCCCCTCTCCTCCCTCCCAACGGCGAGCACTGGCAGTGGCGACAGCGACAACGGGCGAGGGCGTCGGCGGGCTGCTGCGACGGAGGGCGCGGATCCGACAAGCAGTAGCCAACCCCTGCATGGATCCGGCGACGGCATCCTCGGGAGCGGCTTCTACGACGAAGGGCTGCGACGGATCCGACAACTGCGGCGACGGCGGCGGCCCCCTCGGCCCTCCCCCACGCGGATCCGGTGACGGGCTCGAGCGGGATGCTGGCGGCGGCTCTCCTCCAACCTCCCTCGTGCGGATCCGGCAATGAGCGGCACGGTGGCGGCGCGGATCCACCGCCGGTGACGACAGGAGGTGCGGATCTGGCCTCCACGCGCGCGGGTCCGCCGACGACGATGACAGGAGGTGAGGATCAGCCGGTGGCAGAGATGGGAGAGGCGGATCCACCTGCGGCGGCGGCGGCGGTTGGTTAGGGTTAGGGTTAGGTTTTGGAATTTGGAATTCTTTTTGTGATTTTCCATTTTTGCGTGCGGACGGCTTAAGCACCCGCACGCGAAAATCCGATTTTCGCAGACCATCTAGTATGTGCGGTTAGCCATACCGCACACAAAAACCATATATATATATATATATATATATATATATATATATATATATATATATATATATATATATATATATATATATATATATATATATATATATGAGTTTTCCTGTGAATTTGACCTAATTAATTAACAAATATTGAAACATACATTTCTCTTCCTAAAATAACATGCACATTGGCATATTAATTTGATACATGCATGTATGAGAAAAATGCTGGAGATACGCGTGTGCTTATGCAGCTTATACTAGCAACTCTGGTATGAGAAAATAACTTGGAGTTGATTTGAGATTAATTAATTGTGTGAGACTACGCCGCACATTCATTTGATTTTTTGTTAGAGAAATGGTGCGGGGTTCTCACTCGTTCTAAAAAAATATCATTCATTTAATTTGAGTTTGGTTTTCTCCAATTGTAAATTGAGTGCCACCTAGAAGAAAGAAGTGATATATATGTACATGTTCAATTAATTTGTAGTACATATAGTACTGTCTGTGGATGGGGAAAAACATCTTTTGATCCAATAGAATTATCGAAGTTGTAAAAAGAGTCATCCATATACTAATTAAAGAAACCCTGTATTAGTACACATATTACTTGAATGTATCATGGATATTAATTTATTTTCATTGAACTTAATTACTAGCTTAGATTGACAAATTGTGATTTAATTAATCTATGCCACTATTCTACCAGACATTTAGGAAGATTCATGTCAAAAGTATTTCTACATTGATATTAAGTTTGATTGATGATTAACCTTAAAGAAATTAGCTTCGCTAAGAGATCAACAAAAGGATAAGGTTAAAGAGTGGACCTTCTAGCTTGTTGAAAATATGAATCGAGTGCTCGTTCCTCGATCAGGAACTCTTGAGTGGTAACAAAGCCTTTGGAAATTCTAGTGGCACCGCCAGTTGATCGTTGGTTTAGTTTTTCTCACGCTCATTGATTCAGATCACTCAATACTGTTTGGTTACGGAAGCTAGTCCCTATCAATTAGCAGACGTTTCATGCATGAAGGTAGTCAAATTAATATGTTTGTAGATAGATGAACTGTTCAGCATCTATATATATCTAAGATTGCACAAGTGGACCCACTCTCTTTTACTCTCCTCTCTCTCTCTATATATATATATATATGTATATGTATGTATGTATGTGTGTATATATGTGTGTGTGTATATATATATAACATAAGCGATACTCCAGTGCTCTCTACTGGTAATACTACCAATAGTATTAAGGGTAAATCAGTAATTTAATAATACGGTGATTAGGGATAACTTTATCATGTATGTTTTTTTAGCTAAATCGATACGTGGCCATCCATTGCGTTGGCATCGCTCATATTCCATCGAAAAAGCTAAAAAAGAAGGAAAAAAAAGGTTTAGTCACTACTTAAATAACGATTATACCCCTCCGTATCTTTTTGTCTAGCCATATCTTTTACACTCAATTTGACTTTAAGATGTGTATACTATTGATATAAGACAAATGAGCTAGGGGAAAAAAGAGAAAGGGCCGGGGAACAAAAGAAGCTTCAGCTATTAGCTATATATTGAGGAAACCGGTTGATGTTTAGTTTGGAAGCTATATATATGTACCTCCATTATTCTGATCAGCAACATCAACGGGCAATGATGCCGCTGAAAGGTTCATTCTGATCAGCTACAATGGTGCTAGCTACCTGCGCCAAACTGATGTGTCATGTCTCTGCTCCAAAGGGGACTTGAACTTTTCATAGTGCATGTACACAAGGAAAGGCACAATCTCTTCGTGCACACAACTAATTAACCAAAAACTATACCTGCTTGTCAGCGTGTTCATGCTCACAGATGAGATAGCCGGCCAGACAAATTAACACACGGCCACACGCACACACTCCACATATATATGGAGATCGAGATCGAGAGAGACAGAGAGATCAGGTGTCACGGGCATCCCTTGACTGACAGCTAGCTAAGCAGCTGCTTGTATCACAGAGAAGCAGAGATACATATATACGGACATATCTAGCTAGATAATTAGATATATCGTACACTAGCTTGTACACAGCTTACAACAACTATGCATGCATGCGCACTGGAGCTAATTAAGCTAGATATGTACTAATAAGTACTACTAGCTAATTAAAGATTAGCAAACAGCAGCACATGTCTTAAATTACCGGCATGCATGGCAAGAGAATTCCCCTAAAGGACAGCTTATGTGTAAATGCCGGCTTGTCCTCTCGCGATACATATGTATGTGCAATCACAAACCCTAGCTAGCTGCTACAAATTGATCGTGCATTGCATCTTTTTTTTCTCTCTCTTAGCTAGTTCTACAGATGGAGATAGTACGTTGACTTATATGCATGTGTGTGTCTATATATGTAATTATCGGTGATGTATATTATATTTGCTTGCAAAGAATACCTTGCTGTGGCCGGGGATTGATCGGAAGGGGTCAAATTGCTAGCTGTTAGTGTGGCCGGCACGGCCAAGTTTGGATTTTCGAGTGTCGAAATCAATCGATCTCGTTCTCGAAGTAGACAGGTAAGACTAAAAGAAGCAATTGGACAAGCCAATGCAGGCACACCATACGTAAAAATATGCAGGATAGTTTTTCAGTACCTAGTTTAGCTCTTGATTAATTATAATTAATACTAGTGGTTAAGACCTATAGAATTAACATATGGGAACACTAATATCTGGGTCAATCAAGTTCTGCATACATACATATTACCTCCATCCCAAAATATAAAAGCTTTTGGGGTTGAACACGAAAGTATTAATAAAGAATGTATATATATGTAGAATTAAATGGGAGAAATATTATGATTGATTGATGAGAGAATGTAGCTAGGGGAGGAAGATTGCGATTGGTTGATAAGAGAATGTAGGTGGAGTTGCTAAATTTTGAGAAAAAAAATTGAATGTTAGAAGTTGCTATGTTTCTTTTAAAACAGTAAAGGGAGTGTATATATAGCATCTCTTAAATTATTGTGCTGAAAGTACTCACTACTACAAAAACTCTCATAGGGACCGGTTTATAGGTGCCGGTTTATTTAAAACCGGTACCTATTGACCATTTTCCACCTCCCGCGGGAAAAAAATAGTAAACCGGCACCTTTGAACAACTATAGGTGTCGGTTCTAGAGAAAAACCGCCACCTATACTATTGGTATCGGTTTTTTAAAAGAACCGACACCTATAATATATTATAGGTGCCGACACCTATGAATCAAGCCGAGCTAGCCTATTAGCCGAGCCGAGCTAGCGGGGCCAACTGGAAGAGATAAGGCCAAGCCGGCGGGGCCCACCAGGAAGAGATAAGCCACCAGCAGCCATCCAGATCCATCCAACTCTCTCGCTATCTCTCGGTCTCTCTCTCGGTCTCTCTCTCACTCTCTATTGCTCGCGTCGGCGGTCCGTTGGGAAGGGAGGCGGCGGTCGCGCAGGACCGGCAGCGGAGGGGAGGGTCCTGCTTGCATACGGAGAGGGGAGGTGGCGGGCAGCGATGCAAGAGTGGAGGCGGCGGGCGACGGATGGCGGCGACGCCCTCCCCTCCGCCGGATCTGGCGAGAGGGGAGGCGGCGGGCTACAAATGGTGGCGACGCCCTCCCCTCCGCCGGATCCGGCGAGAGGGGAGGCGACAGGCGGCGGTGCAAGAGGGGAATCAGCAGGCGGCGGGCGGCAGTGCAAGAGGGGAATCGGTAGGCGGCGGGCGGCGGTAGCGGACGCCCCTCCCCGCCGGCGACGAAGCAGAAGGTGGAGCATGAAGCACGGTGGCCAGCCCCTCACCCTGTCCTCCCCCTCTCCCCATTCTCTATTGTAGATTTTTTGTAGATGTTTTTTGTGAATTTGTGGATGATTGTATTGTTGAGTATATTCATTCTGTGATGTCAATCGATTTTGGTGACGATTTGTGGATGATTTGGGGATTTCCATTTGAATTGAGAGCAACTCGCATGGGCACATCGCATGGGCGCATGGCGCGGTGATGACGCTTGGTGAGTTCGGCTCGATTCGAGCCGGCTCTTTTTTTTGGCTTGACCAAAGATATAGGTGCCGGTTCTATTTACCTCATAGGTATCGGTTGCTGATATTGGTGCCAAACAATTGGTGCCGGATGAAAATCCGGCACCTAAGATCCTTTACGAACCGGCACCTATAGCCTTTTATGTAGTAGTGACTCTTATATTAAATCAGAACGATTTTGCTATATATTTGTCAACAACTTTTTTCCTAAAAAAATAAACAGATGTAAATATAGTAAAATCACAGTGTAACTACATTGTAACTTGCATGTAACTACAATATAATTTTGAACCGTTTAATTTGCTATAAAATTCGTGCAATGGAGGTAGGAAATAATCACAACCCACACACATGTGAGGGGATTCGGTACCATTATACCTCCGTTTTCACGAAAATAGTATGTCACCTAGGGATTTTTGAAAATTACATACATGTTACACAATAATTACATATGTAACTTACAATATAATTACATCACAATTATACTATATTTACATCTGTCAAATTTTTTAGTTAAAGTTTGACGGCAAATGTATAGCTAGTCCCGATCAACAGAAAAACTGTTGATCTCGAATTGGTGAATGGATTTTATGTCCCTGGTTATAAGTAAATTAATATTAAAATTTGTACAGTATATAGGTCGGTCATGAACGAGAAAATTAATAGAACATGAATTTTTTTTCATTCCAGGCATGTATAATTAAATAAATAAAGGACGAAGAATGCATGAGACCATCGAATTGATGCATCTATACGCAACAGCCGATCGCCTCTCCAATTGAGCGCCGAATCCAAACCCCCGATATGGTATATATAACAACAAATTTCTCTAAATTTCCATCAAATTTCAGTCAAATTTACCTTTTTTAAATTTGAATTCTTAAAAACCATTCGAAATTTCACTCAAAATATACTTTTTCCCGCATTGAAACCTCGAAATATTGTGATTTAATTTTCGACCGGTTTTCATCGAAAACGTTAACTGCACAGGCAGCGCCTGTCTCGGCCGACGTGAAGAATATTGACCTAAGATATATAGCTAGCTTGCTGGCTGGCTAATGCTACAGTAGTGGGAGAATTGATCGAAGAAAGAACATCAGCTGAACTGTTCAAGGTGAAGGCCCAGTCGTCAGTACTGCTCAAATTTATAGGCCACCGCTCAGCTTTCTCTAGAGGTCCCCTTCAATATAATTCGCCTCCCATCCCTCTCTTTCAATTTCCCTTCCTAGTACTGCAACTGTAGAGAGAGTCAAATTAAATTAATCGATATACATATACATTGGTAAAGTAAATATATATATATATACATCTCCAAGTCATAAGAATTACACTGTTCTCTACTTTTTACCTGGGGCATTACATACATATATTGAGATATATCTATCTCTGCATATGTGTCAATTCTTAGCCAGTATTGCATCGCTAGCTAGCTAAAAGTAACAGCTATTAATACCGGCAAATACCATCATGTCAGCTGCAGGTCCTCATCGAGGCCGGCGTTGTCTAAGTTTTAACTACCCTAGCCTGATCGACCTTTCAATTGTTATCTCTCTCTTTCTCTCTCACCACCACCAGCTGCTGCAGTACCGCACTAGTTGCACCAATCAATCTCAGTACTCCTCCTAGTGGCGTGTGTGTCTAGTTAGGGCTAGCTACTTCTACTGCTTCTCCTCCTCCTCCTCTCCTTCTTCCTGCTCTGCTATAAAGTGCCGTGGAGATCAGGGGGTTGCGTGGAAGGTGATGAGACTCGAGTTGATCGCCGGAGCAGCAGCAGCATGCGGGGAGATCATCATCAGGATGTCGTCGCGGCGCGGGGCGCCGGTGGTGGAGACGACGGGCAGACGCACGACATGGTGATGCCAGGGTTCCGATTCCACCCGACGGAGGAGGAGCTCATCGAGTTCTACCTCCGGCGAAAGGTCGAGGGCAAGCGGTTCAACATCGAGCTCATCGCCTTCGTCGACCTCTACCGCTACGACCCGTGGGATCTTCCCGGTAAGATATTAACCACATCCATCATCGTGACACGACATGAGAGCTTAGCTAGCTTGCATGTGCTGTACATGAGCTAGTGGATAGCTAGCATATGCATGATTTCATGTGACACCCCCTCTTTGATTTCATGTGAACCTTTTTGTGTGGCTCACTTTTTCCACCTCTACATGGATGGATCACACCCAGCTCTGGCCTCAATTGGGGACAAGGAGTGGTTCTTCTATGTGCCAAGGGACCGCAAGTACCGGAACGGCGATCGACCGAACCGGGTGACGCCGTCGGGGTACTGGAAGGCCACGGGGGCGGACAGGATGGTGAAGGTGGAGGGAGACCGCCCCATCGGCCTCAAGAAGACGCTCGTCTTCTACGTCGGCAAGGCGCCCAAGGGGCTTCGCAGTAGCTGGATCATGAACGAGTATCGTCTCCCTCATGGCGACGCCGACCGCTACCAAAAGGTGTTGCTCTTTAGTTTGATTTCATGCATGATTTTTGCTACTTCTTTGTGTGCATGATCCATCGAAGTTTGGGGATCCCTTGATTTGAAGGATTCATGGGGCTTTATTTGGAGCCCCCGAGATCTTGTAAAAGCATAAAGGGTTGGATCCTCGATCGATCTGAAAGATCGATATTCATCCACTCAAAAATTCCTTTCACTTTTGGAGATATATGCATGATTGAACGCGTGTTGATTGCTAGATATATAGCTTTTGATAGTCACCGCCTCACCGGCCGGCAGGCAAGCGTGTACATGTACTGCATATGCTATTGGCACGTCTTGTCTAGCTCTCAGTTGGTTATGAAAATTAAAGTACACACCATGCGGAAATTGCATGTAGATGTAGTGCATATATATGCAAGAATCTACCTAAGATCTTGATGGATTCTTTAATTTCATATAAACTTTTTATAGCTAGAAAAGAGGAGTAGCCACAAATTCAATTACTATCCCTTTTGTTCTTGCATATTTGATCTTTTAGATCTGGCAAAATTAAGAAAGCCTGAAGTCCCCTGTTTTTTGCGTTGATTGATGAATTTAATCAGACTCTTTCCCTGGACTTTTAATTTTTTTTCTCTGCAAATGGTATGCCTCATCTTCTTCCTTTCATTTTGTGTAAATTTTTTCTAGATGTACATGCATGATCTGGTATAACACTATATATATGACCTAACTAACACAAAAGAAGAAGTATACTCAGTGATTCTAAATCAAATAAACTCCTAGAAGCAGCAAGATCGAAAGGATGAGATCTCTGCAATTAGATATGTTTTCGACTAGTATTAATATAAGTCAACGTGTAAATTTCTGATAGTTTCTTTACTTTTATAGATGTATAGAGCATGAAACTTACCTGTGTTTTTTACTACAACTTTCTTTATATGTTTCTTTTAAAAAAACTTTTGCTAGTCCCATCATAAACCAATCTCAAAAAAAGAAGTTCCATCATAAATCTCTCTTAATTGATGACCTAATCGTTGATTCCACATCCCTGTGTATCGATGAATTATTCAGGAAATTTCGCTCTGCCGAGTCTACAAACGCCCAGGAATCGAAGACAACTTCCACCTCACCGGCACAACCACTAAATCCTCCGGCTCAAAGGCGGCGGCGGCGGCGATGGGCAAGAAGCACGCCGCCGCGCACCGGACGTCATCGGCGGCGGCAGCGCCCCGCCTCGCTCCGATGTTCGACGCCGGTGGCCACCACTCATCCGCTCTCATGGGAAAGGCGTCGTCGGCATACAACGCGCAGCACGCCGCCGCCGAAGGAACGAACGCCATCGCCATGTCATTGTCGGCGGCGGCCGCAGGAGCAACCACGGCGGTGGCGGCCGCGCTGCATCCGCCGGCGGCGATGTTCCGGTCGACGGCGTCGGTGGCCTCCCTGAGCTCCACCACGTCGACGGAGGAGGACGGCACGTCGCTCTTCCACCTCAAGGGCGCCGCGACGAACACGATGCAGCAGCTGCCTGCTTCAACTCATGCGCTGCTCAACACGAATTCTTCAGCAATGGCGACCATCCCAATCGACGAGCTGAGTAGGGCAATTGGATCTTACAGCAACCACCATCAAGTAAACTCTACTACAACTCAATCTACTACTTTGCCGCCGTCGCAACAAAGCCCTCTGCTTCCATTTGCTAGCATGGAGAAGATTTGGGATTGGAATCCTCTCCTAGAATCTCCCAAGGTTTGCACAAACTTCAAGTAACTTTGATCTACTCTTGGATGATGAATATTTGTATGCATGAATGCATCTATGCAACTATGCATATGCATTGCATGGATGCAAACCATGGTATTATATGTGTACTTAATTATGTATATGTATAACACATATTTGGGCTAGGACATGGTTATCTATATAATGGAACATGGTAAGGTAGTTCTAGTCCCATGCAATTACCGCGCCATTAATTATTTAGTTCACATAACTGGATGGAAGTAACTGTATGTCAATTTCTATTGGATATGATCTCGGGGACAATGTGTAGTGTTACTCGTCGATCTAGAGATGTAATAAAGATGAATTAGAACTATATGTGATCTAATAATTTTTCAATGAATTACTCTCTCTCTCTCTCTCTCTCTCTCTCTCTATATATATATATATATATATATATATATATATATATATATATATATATGAACTGCTAGTGTATGTTTATAATTTATATAGTATTTGATTAATTGTTGGTGTCTTATCTTGAAATTTATAGTGTTTGTTTACATGAAATGATGGTGCACTCTTTACTCTGGAAGACCACGCATATGCATATGCATGCATATGGTATGCAGACTATATATGTGTTATAAAAAATATTCTAACTATATATATATGTATGTATGTATGTATGTATGTATGTATGTATGTATATATAGCTAGGGCCAATTTATATTTAACATTGTTCATGTTCATATGGATTTATAGTGACATAATTATCGACCGGTTGGATGGCTAAATACTATCGTATGTATGCCCTTTCACAATGGTTAACAATTTTCTGCATATTGTATGTTTGTCTACTAGCTAGTATTTCATATATAGCAGGGGTAAGTTTAGCCATTTTGCATCACTTCTTCTCAGATTTAATTACTGTCTTTTACTTTAATTATGAGCACTTGGTGGATAAATATATATGGGAACACATATATAATGTGAAATGGGTGTAATAGAAATATATTACTCCTACAATAACACAAGCTGGCAGCAGTGTGTATATTCTCTACATGCATCATGTGATCAGTATCTGAATATTATTGGTAATTGATCTATCTATATGTATGCATGCAGCAACTAGTTTTTAAATCGCTGATATATAACAGGCGATCCACGGCTCATCACTACTGGTTCAGTGTGAGCCGGCAAGGATATTGTCAATTCCTATCGGTTCATGGTGTTGGAGAAAATTTTCCTGCCCAACCAACCATGAACTGGTAGTGATATGCATACTCGTCTCTCATGCATGCCTATATATGTTTGAAAGAACAGAGAGACTAAACTGCATCATGAATGCACCTTAATTATTTTGCTAACCTGAGAGAATTGAATCGGCAAATTCTATGAATCACCAAACTTTGAGAGTTTGCGTTGTTTTGTGTGAATGTGTCAATTGCAAACAGAACTAATTGAAGATTAAAACTACTTGTAATACAGTATTCAGTAGTAGTTGGAGTACTATAGAGACTAAGTATAAGTATGTAACTGTACACAGACTTTTCGAAACAAGAATTAAGTTAGTGTTTTGTACACACTCAGACACAAAAAATAACCATGATGCTTGCGATATATCCCACGATCGTTGAAATATAATTGTGACATTTCAGAGAGAGAGAGGAGCATAAAAGCTTGGGACTTTTTTTTTAGAAATAAAGATGGGGAATTGGGGTAGTGTAGGTGAGGGAATTATGGTTGGGAGCACCACAAACCGCCATGCTTTATTACTCCAATCCATTGATATTATGGGCCTATACCAACTAAACCCAACAATTACTCCACTTGCTATTTGGGCTTTAATTTATGGAGACACGTTGCATAGGGTGTATAAGTCCACTTGCAAGTTGGGCTGCCATTATTGCTGGAGAAAACAATGGTCGGCCTGGCCTGCGGCCGTACCAACTCATGGCCCACATCTTGCGAGACGTACGGCCCTTCTAGTACTTACCTACGGCCCACTAATAAATTAGCCCGTTTGAATGAGAGTACATAAGTCCAGCCCACTTACAGATTTGGGCCCACTACCAAACACCCTCCTTCCTGAATTTTTCTGAAAGCCCATCGGTTTGCCTAATAAATTAGAGCAAAAGCTAAAATTTAAATTTTCAAACTTAATTTTAAAATTAATTTTAAGATATTTTCAATGTAATTTCTTTTTAACGTTAGCGTTTAAGTCGCTACGAACAAATATATAAAAATTTTTACCTATGAATTAATTTTTATTCCCTAGTAAGCGTTTGTTTTAGTTTATTAGGGAATATGGGCATCCGATAATAAGGCTATGACTGAATGAATGTCACAGTTGTTTTTTTTTACTCTAAGAAAATCAGAAGCACAATTCCTTTTTTTTTTTTGTTTGCTCAGAGAAGAATCAGGATTGTAGTTTTTTTTTTTTGAGAAATCAGAACTGGATAGTTGATCAGGAATATATGAGTGTGTTGTTTTGAATAAACCAACTGATATTGTAATGTAGCGCGCGAAATTCATTCATTAGTCCTCCCGTTTCTTTTATAGTAGTACAAAATTTGTCATTCATAGCTATGAGTATGAGTAATTTCTTCTTTGAGTTCAAAGAGAGCAAGGAATCAAAATGGGCAAAAATCCTGATGATCCAATCTGTATAGTATCAGCAATCTGAAGCAAACAGGGAAACCAATGCCGGGATGCAGATTACTGCGGCATTGTGAATTTGTCATCAACAATGGAAACAAGGAGAAGGAAAGATGCAGGCAACAGCAGATGATCAAATACTCAAATTCCTTAAGCTAATCCATCTCCCTCCAAGAATTCCATTCCACTAGCTAATCTCAATCTCCTCTATCGAGGACTCTCATCAACAAAAGAACCAAACCCCCAAAAAAAAAAAGAGAGATGGCCGCATCCGGAAGTAGCGCGCTAATTTCATTTACATGGCGATCCAATCCAGATGCGCATCCATCCATCTACAGGTAGGAGGAGGAAGAGGAAGAAGAGGCTCCGCCACCGGCGCCGATGGACTTGGCGTCGGAGGGAAGCAGGACGAGGAGGAGAAGCACGGCGAAGATGGCGACGGGCACGAGCAGCAGCATCGGCGGCGGCGGCGGCAGCGGTGGCAGCAGCAGCGGCAGCACCAGCAGCGTCGCCGTAACCACCCCGAGCAGCACCGCCGCCTCCACCCCCAAGTACCCTCCTCCTCCGCCCCCTTCTCCCACCATGTCCTCCTCCACTCCTCGCCGCTTCAACCCCGCCTGCCCGTACAACCTCCCTCCCGCCGCCGCCGCCGCCCTGTACCCCGCCATGGTGGCGTCCTCCTCGTATCGCAGCAAGATTACTCCTCGCATCTAACACCACCGTAACCAAGATCCACTGCCGCACGAGCACGAGCTACTCCCACTGGAGAAGAAGACGAGGAGGTGAACAAATAGGCGAAGAGAAGATGCCACTTGGGGGCACACGTGTCAATGCCACGTGGGCTCTTGCGGGCGGCCACGTCGGACGGCGGAGATTGAGCTGCAGCAGCGGCGATGGAATTGGAAACCGGGGATATAAACCGGTGGGCGGATTGGCGGCAGGAAAGGCGACCGGGTGGATGGTTTTGGAGAGGTGCATTGCATCTCTCCTCTCCATCGCCATCGTCGTCACTCTGCTTCTGCTGCTGCTGCCGCCACTGTCGTCTTCACTGCTCCTCCATTGCTTCGCCTTTGTTGCTTCCAGCTCCAGCCAATCCAGCGGGATTCTACACTATGCATTGCATGCCACTATCCTATCCACTGCTTTCATCAGGATCCGTACATTCATAAACGGAGTAAATTTCACTTTCAGTCGTATTTTATCATCTACTCCTTCCGTACCTAAAAAAAAATCAATTTATATTTAAATACATAGCTAAAAACTTTTTTTTTTTACAGAAACTGTATGCTTATTTTGGATCAGGTTTTAACCACCCTGACTCTCTTATTTATTATATGATCTCGAGTACGTTCGCTCGTACTCATCAATTAACTCTCACAGTTATAGGTAAGATTATATTTCTTTAGCATATGATAAGTCGGATCGATGTAGGTAGATTAACCCTCACAGTTATATGTAAGATTATATTTCTTTAGCATAGGTAAAGAGTGATTTAAAGTAAAACATCAAGAAATAACAACCACTAATCCAGGACAGATTTTCTGGGATGATAATTACGAGTACAGTATTAGTAGCAGTAATCGGCATTGCTTCAGTGTGTGGCAAGTGGATTAGCAGCTAGCAGCAACAGTACTGTAGTACATGGCGAGATGCAGCTTAAAAAGCATCGATCTACATGGCCTCGCCTTAATTATTTACCAACCAATGCAACTTGCCATCACCTCCACATATCCATCCAGCTACCGATCGATGTTTTTGTATGATCTCCATGGGCTCACGATACCACCGATGCACGGGTGGTTTAATTCAACGGGTGATCGATGCCAACTAAACCCTTTTCTGACAAGAGATTGAGTGCTAATCAGTCCAGCCATGAATTAATGCGTGGATCAGCAAACTTTGCCGGCATGTGAAGTAAGCAAAAGAGAGTAACGGTTAACCACTAATTGTGCTGACTCACTGTGACCTAAGCTTAATCTTAATTTTGCAGGAATATAATCGGTTGTTTAGTTGTTCTTGTTCACGCTACCAGCTAGTTTCTGCCGTACCGTGCATGTATCTGATTAAACCAAGCCGTATCTCTTTTGCTTGCAGCATCTCTGATTTTTTTTCATTGATCTCTCTCCCACTAATTAGGAGAACACCATTAGTTTAAGCTCTAGCTAATTAAGGTAGTGTGATCGAATCTCGATCTACCCGTCACTTGGCCATTTGCAGATTAATTACTAGTTCTCCACTACTTTAATTGCTCTTTGGGAATCAAGAAACTAGTAGTGCTTCTAACTACACCACGAGGTGAGGCAAAGCACACGTCGACGTCACATTCTCCAAACCAGAAGATTTTTTTTTAAAATTTTTTTTGATAAGATAAGCCCAAGTTTTGTGGAGTTGCATCTATCATCTCTCTCTCTCTCTCTCTCTCTCTCGTGGCGACGCCAATTGGGGTTTATTATTGGTTCGTTGAGATTGCACATGCATATACAAGTAACAAGTTGAAGGAAATTACTGTTTATTTGCTCTATCGATAATAGTCTGATACTTAAGTAAGTGGACTAAATAGGCGGCAGGCACCCACTTGATTAGGCGTAATTAATCAGACGCGATCCAAATAAATAGTTAGTTAATACTCTATGAGTTTGCATCGAGACAAAGAAAAGCTGGGGACCATTACAAACTTTGGTGAGTTTGGTTGTCCTCATTTGCTATGTGGAAATTACAATTGTTAATTAGCTGCAAATCCACTTTGCAGTGCAAAGTAGTAATATCTTAATTCTAGTAGTATTACTATCTTAGACCATTTTAATTTCTTTGGAGCCTTGTAACATAGTTCGATACTCACGGACAACATGTTGGGTGTAATGTTTGTGTTAAATATTTTTACAAGACTGCCTTTTATTACCACATCTCTTAAGCCCACAGATTTAATGCTCTCTAGCTCTGCACAAACCTATCTATACTGTCAGAAAAATATATGGGCGAATTGAGTTTAACATCACCAGCAGCCTCTGCCGTATTATTGTCAAGCTCCATAATTTAATTTCAGAAAGCATGTTGCACTATTGAAGCTGTGCATTTTGGCAGGCATGCATGCACGTGAAATGTCTTGGTCCTTTGCAACTTGGATCATCTGTCCACGGTTTCATCAGTTGTGTGGTTCATTGGAGAAACATGTACACACACATGTATACATCTTGCATAATCTCAGCTTAATTATTGCATATGCATGGTCCACTGGTGCACCTCAGCTGGGTGCACGTTGTTGGAAGTATTGAACACTTTGATGCACGTTTCCTTAATCCTGAGTTTGCTAGCTCACTTTGTATGGGCTCGTGTAGCGACCCTGTATCTTTTTGTCTCCGACGCACGTGCCATAATAGTATTTTTCAAGAAAAAATAGGAGCAAGACTGCTCACACTTAAAATTATATAAAAAAAAAGATCTCTAAGAAAAATTGGCTGAAGAGATTGACTAGATGCATAAAAGAAGTTGATTTTGTTTAGAGATACTCTTAACCGGTTAGGTTTTTTCGGTGGAACCAGCCCACCCAAATTCAAGTACTAGATTTAACACGTATACTTAAATTTATGACTTAATTATTATTTTAGTGATAGATGACGTACCCATCAATAACGAAACGTCTATAGTGATTTCGTAAATCTCAAGATTTGACGGACTAATCTTTCGGATGTGCTCATATAGGTATGATGTATATGCGAATGTTTATAGGGATGAGTGTGCGTGTGTTGGGAGCATATATATTTATATTATATTGTATTTCTCAAAGAAAAAAGTTAATTTATTTTGAGCAGTACTTTGTCCTAGTTTAGATGATGTAGCTTCCATACGATTTTATTCTAAAATCATGGCGATTTTATTTTCGGTTGGCTATTACTCGAAGTCCATAGCCATTTCCCTTATCAAACATAGAAAACCACCAAACCCTTTCAGCTCCACCAATAACATGAGATGAACAGATGAGTTCTTCTAGAGAGCTCCGGTACTGATCACACATATACTCCGGATGCTCTATCCGCGTACAGATAGCAACAGATGAATTGGAAGAGAAGAGACGATCGAGTCGTCCTAATTTCTCTGCCTCATGCAACTTCTTCTCCAAAGTAGGCAGCTGCAGGTTCAGATCACTTGGCCCTGCCTTGGAAACCTTTATTACTCTCCTATATGCTGCACGCAATGCAAAAGCACGCATCTTACTATTGCGTACATTGACTATAGGCTATGTGGTTGATTTTGTGTCCGTGTAAAGCAGATTTTAGGGACATAAAAAAAATGTTGGTTGAGTGCACCGGGCTCTGGCACGTCGACCATCGTCAAGCCACACACTGGGAGATGCTAGATTAATTCAATTGGTTACCACCAAAGTTAAGAGCTCCTTGGCCAGCAGGCTAATTGTCCATCAGTCTACAGTGATGTGGTTAATGACTCATCTTCTTCATGTTCCTTGCCTCCCCTTTTCTCTTTTACACAAATTGTCCCATGTCACATTTTGTTTCCCTCTCCTTGATCCTATGACAAGGACGAGAGAGGGGGAAATAACTTTACCATGGTGAAGTGCGAGTACATGATCTACCCATCAGGATTTTAATTTTCATATTAGTTACCCACATGGTATGATTTCAGTAATTTTTTTGTAAGATACGCAGATTTATACCTAGCATCTATCTCTTAAGCCTATAATTCTCTTAAAAAAGGGATGAGTGTGTCTTTGGTGTAACGGGAAAAAAACAGAGATTCTGGTGCTCGATTCTACAATTTGTTGTCACCGATCACAAGTTCTACATTATGCTAGTATCATACAAGTGGTTTTCTTCACTTTTTGCCATGGCCGCCAGTTAACCTAAGTTAGCTCTTTGTTTTTTTTCATAATACGTAAAATACCCTAGAGGGATTTGCAATATCTAGTGCTATTTTACAACCAATTGCAAACAGCACAATTAAATCCATTGTTATTTAATTTCAATGTTAATGCGAATAATAAAAGTAAATATCAGTTTGCTTAATGCATGCTACATTTAGGGGCAAAATGGTCTTTTGGGGGCTAACAAAGTTCATCTACCAACTAATTGACGGCAAAAGCAAAAAAAAAAAAAAAAAAAAACGTTTGTACGATGACATATTACCAATAGCAAATCATATAATCAAGTGGTTGCCAATGACAAATCATATAATTTCTTTTAAAGAGAGAGAGAGAGAGAGATGAACGGTGTAAATGCAGATGTGAGATCGATGTGAACAGAACGTTTTCAGATGAGACAAATTCCTAACCTCTGCAACTCCCGGGAACACACGAAGACAAGATAGGAGTATTCTTCTTTTGTCGACTTGTCCTGCATAGAGAAGATACGAAGATCAGCAAACTGATTTGTTAGCACTTAACAAAGTTCTAGCGTAGGTGACAGTATCTGTAT
This sequence comes from Oryza punctata, assembly GCA_000573905.2. Taxonomy (NCBI): domain Eukaryota; kingdom Viridiplantae; phylum Streptophyta; class Magnoliopsida; order Poales; family Poaceae; genus Oryza; species Oryza punctata. Next base: position 872,368 of record CM002495.2, on the reverse strand, counting down.
CGGGGTTGGAGAACAGATACGCTGCCTCGTAATCTAGCTGCATCCTTTCCAAATGAGAAGAACAATAACAGTGCAAAAATGTTCTCCCAGATGTGAATAAGATTAACCCCATAGCTCGATCGTGATCAAAGATCAACAAGTAACAGGCTAACAGCAGAACAGTACAGTAGTTGATGCATCTATCTTGACAAGAGTACATATATTCATTTCAGGTGGTACACTGTACAATGGTTGCTGTCTTGGGTGCCCTCATGAGCAGGGCTTGTCTTTATGATGATACAGCAATGCTGGGTGAGGCCCAAGTGAATACACAGACAGATCACCAGAAACAAAATGCGTCACTGTATCAGGTATAAATGGAAGAAAAATAATGGCATTAAACAGTAGCAGCTTTACATGTCTATAGAATTCTTGAGTGTTTCAGTCATCGATGGGACCATTTCTGTGAACAGAAAATTATGTCCTCCATCTATCTTTGATGAGTCACACATCAGTCGTCAGCATCTCGACAATATTGCTATCGACAAACAGAAACAGAAAGGTGACGAGAAACGTGGAACATCCAAGATGCTACAAAAACAACCTGAAGTCGGTTCTGTAATCCCATACTATCTGCCAAAGATTCTATAAACTGCGCGTATCTTGCCGAGCGTGCTTTCTCCGCCGCCTCAGTATATGAATGCAACCCCCAGCCACTAGAAGGCCACAGGACGCAAATCCTAGAATGGTTGAATTTGCAATGTTTTGATGGTATGAACCCTGCAGGTAAAATGGAATGCTCTCAGCCTTTGCTAAGCATATGGGCACACAAATGTATATCTTTGTATGACAAAGATGGTCCTAAGTGTCATGAGGAAAATGACATCACAACATAGTTCAGAGAAAAGAAAAGTAATATATAACCTAAGATGACGGTAGGTGAACCTATACCAAGTACAGCACAGTAGCACACTTCAAGAAAAATAGTAAAGACACTTTATGTTACCCCAACATTAACTATTTAGCACAATTCATTATTATTACCAAGAGAATCTCAGACGGTTACCTGCATTAGGAAAATGAAGATAGCAGCATTTGCCAGTCCCAGAGAAAAGCTCATCATGCCCCCACGTAGTTCATTTGGCAGGTACCTTCAGCAGTGCCAGCTATTTAAACAGACAGCTCCAACAAGAGACTTCAACTTGAATTTTATCTATACATTGACTTACATTGTTCTCAATCGTGCTAGTGAAGGCAGAATAAAGCCTACACATGCATGGAAGATGCAGAACAGTATCACCAATGTCCCAATATCCTGTTAAAAAACACACGGATTATAACCCCAACTTTCTACTGCATGCCGCCTTGAGCCCTTGAAGATATGTTCTTGCATACCTGGTAATCATAAGCCACAATTGATAAAGCGATCCCTGCAGTAACGTATGCTATTGTTAGGCTGTCCTCATTCCGAAAAGGAGCTGTGGCTCCATAAAACCACGGAAAGCTAGCACTTCCAAACATTCTTGAGGCAAGAAAACAGGGGAAAATTAGTGACAGCTGAGCATCCCTTCCGTCGGCCTGTGCCAATCAACAGATCTATGAGCGTAACAGCATGAGTTAAACATTCCGTTTTGAAATCCTGGTCATACATTCCATTTTGAAATTAGCAGAATAACTTCAGTGCAGACTCATACCACTATGGTTGGTGCCCAGAGAAACCAAAAGACTGACATAGAGAAATGTATACTTGCTTGAGCTAAGACCAGAATCAATACTCTTTTGTCTGAAACATGCAGAAAACTCTGGTGAGAGGTGGAAATGAAATGTGTAAGGACTGACAAGCTTCACAATATGAGAGTGAGTGTAACAGCACAGTAACAATCAGTGGCGGAGGGAGAGTAACCAACAGCCTGGTAGGGGCGTTGGGGCCATGGCTCCCTCATGCTCCGTGTACTCCACTATTGTAGTACGTAATTTAGCACATGCCATTGTATAATTACTGCTACATGCCATTCAGCACTCAGCAATTCATATTTGGGTCTAGCCTTTGCAGCAGTGTACCTCTGCTAATGACTACATTCTTTTAAGTATTATCCACATCACAAACAACTTCATGTGCAAATAGCTTGAGGAACCCAAAAACATATCAACTTTTCTGTTCATAATGGGATATTTTACTTTGGGGTTATACTTGTACATGGTTTAAATGCACCGTCAATTAATATTATTAATTTTCTGTGAATTGCATTCGCAAGATAGGGGCATCCAGGCATGCACTCATAGGCCTGCCATTGCTTGACCAGAAACAACAATACAGAAAAGCCTAACAGTATTGAACAGAATGACATGAAACAATGATAGCCAATTTCCATCTTATAGAAATTCGTTGGCATTTTTCAGTCAATGGTGTTAAGTCTGTATTAACTGAAATGAGATACAGAGCACTACAAACAGACAAGGTGACAAGACTCACCACTCACCTCTGAAGACATGAGCAAAAAATGATTTTTGGTAACTCCCAATGACAGATGCATGATGAGTAGTACTTGATGCATTTTTTCTGATACATAGAATGCCAACTATTGATAGTAAGGCTGCAAATGCATAGGGTAGCAGAAATCCCTTGTCATCATCATTGACCAATAGATTTGTAATTCCTTGACTTCCAAGAAGGGACATTGACTCAAAGAATATCATCAGCCAGAAGGAATCAAACAGCAAATCTTGCTTCTGGCCTTGCTGAAACTCAGGAAAGGGCAGTTACAAACTGGGACAACAATATAGTTAACAGTAGCAACAGAAAGTGTTTCAGAGGCACGAACCTTCTCATGCTCCACCACAAACCATGTCTCGAAACAGAAATAGAACATTGATGAGGCAAGGGCCAAAATCAAGTTGCTAATCCATGCACAACGAAGCCCACTGAAACTCTTCAAGGCACCCACCACAAGTTGAAGCATCCAGTACAATATACAAGCCTGCCGTGGTCCTCTATGAACATCAGAGCATAAATTGTTCTATCAATCAGAAAAATAAAAACACATGCATCTAAGTCGCATAATCTCAAATATTACTAAGGATAAAGTGAAGCTGATGGAATAAAATCTACATGCATGCACATTACTAGAAAAACATAGCAAAATATATAATATATTTTGCAATAACTATCTGCAATATGAAATATTGTACGCTAAGGCTTTCATTTAAGTTCAGAAATTGCAAGGCAGAACCAAAAGTTAGTTCTCCAGTTTGTACGGTCTACCATTATACGATCAATATCAGACACCCATAATTGTTTGGAGAACTTGGACAGTGTATCAGAGAATGGATGGCTAATAAACTTGGTGGTGAAGGGGTATGTCTAGGTATAGAACTGGTAATAAACCAGTGAATGATAACAAAATTTTCTACAAGCAGGGTCAACATGAATGAAATAGGAATTGTTCAGCCTACAGAACCGCAAAAAAACTCTAACCACCAATCGGCAAACATCATAACTTGATTTCAAGCATAACAGTAAACAAAGTTCCAGAATCAGGAACCAAACAAAGGTTTTGCTTGATACTAGCAAGACTACACTGGGTAGCAGCAGCAGTGACTGTTTAAACATTGGAAGCCATCAACATTGTTTCGAAATGCAATAGATCACATAAATGTGAGGAATTTGATGAAGTTAGAAGTAATTCGACCATCCAACAGCAATTCATAGTCTGAATGAAGATCTATATACTGACAGAGCTGCGAAAAGAATAATATAGTTTGTTCCCCAAAAGTCACAACTCACAGTTTATCTGAGACGACGCCGGAAAGTCCACCGAGGAAGAGCGCGGCTGCTGCAGCGGCGGCAAGGCGCGCGGCCATCTGCTCTCTTCCAAGCCCACACCGCGCGAACTCATCCTCCCCGAACACGGAATGGATCCCCTCCGCCACTACACAACAACTGACATCCATCAGACCCCCCGCACGCTGGCTCGAGCAAGGCAGAATGGTATGGAGGAGAGCACTTACCGGATGCGAGAGAGAGCACGAAGAGGAAGCCGCGGCGGAATCGGAGGAACGGGGTGGTGCCCACGTCGAAGGGGGAGTGCGACGACGAGGACGCGGCGGCGTGCGACGGCGGGGAGAAGTAGGGAAGGAGGAGCACCGCGGCGAGGGAGGCGGCGGAGAGGAGCGGATAGGCGAGCGGCGTGAGCGCCCACTCCTCCCGCTCGATCACCACCCCCATCGTCGGCGGGCTCGATCCGTGGAGGACCAAGGAGGAGACTCCACGCCCTACCCCGCCACAATCCGCGTCTGTGCGGGAGAATATGGCGGTGGCGCCGTCGCGGCGGTGGCCTCTGGTGTGAGCGCGGCGGCGGCGGTGGTGTCGCCGAGATCGACGACGAGCAAATGGGGAAGAAGAAGAGAGTGGTGGTGGTCGCGTCGCCGAGTGGGGAGATTTGGGCCGAGACAGGGAAGAAACCGAAATGGGCTTTTGACAATTGGGCTTAAGAGTGGGTATAGATGATGGGCTTTCCTGACTCCGGTTTAGAAAGGACAAGGTTCATTTTAGATCCTTATCTTAATGTCGAGTTTGAATCGATTCTCTCAACCATAAAACAACTGGGTACAACGAATTCTCACCTTCTAAAACCAGAGCAAACGAAATCTGAAGACGATTTGAATGATGGTTTTAGCTGACATGGTATACTACGTGGTTGGTTTAACTTGGCCCTCGTCCAATGTGACGACTGCATATTATCTACTTAATTAATTATATAGATACACTAAATATTTTAAGAAATAAAGTTAACAAACAGTTTCTGAACAAATCCATAATAAAATAGTTTTTGAGAAAAGGTATTATTTTTATCATACAATAATAGAACAAATAATCCATAATAATAATTAGCGGCACCTTAATTATCGAAGGAGGCGATCGAGCTGTTTTGGTGTGGTTGTTATCAAGCCCAGAACACACCTACACCGAGTGGTGCAGGACCAGAAAAGAAAGAGTAGTGAAACAAGCTTAAGTTATAGCCAGTGAATGGTGCAGCTTCCAATAACGTGAACCACAACATCACACCAACACTACCAGTACAAGACTATATATATACAGGCACAGCAGAGAGCTAAGCCGCCATTGACCACCTTCATTCCTCTCGTTTCTCGATCTCTTTCTTCTCCTGTCACCATTAATCCACGGCATGGACGACGACGAGAAGCCGACGGCGGCGGCCGTGGGCCGGGGCAGCGAGGTGGCCGGCGCCGTCGCCGTCGCCGTCGACGCGTGCCTGGTCGCGGCAGCCATGGCCGGGGCGTCGCTGCTGGCGTGGTGGGCGGTGGCGTTCCAGCCGTCCAACAGCCGGCTCTGGATGGTGCCCTTCGGCCTCGTCCTCGCCTGCACTCCGGCCATCGTCTACCTCGCCCTCTCCTTCTCCCACTCCCCGTGCCAACCGCCGTCTACTGTAAGTGACAAAGGATCTCACGCCGCCGGCGAGCCGCCTCCGCCGCCATTGTCCATGGTGGTAATCGACAAGTAGCTAGCAGCAACCGCGCGTCCATGGTGGTTGATAGCGATCGATCGTCCATGTAATATTCTTTAGTTCTTGGAGTTCTCATCTCATCTTTTTTTCGCCTTTCTTTCTATAGATTAATTATTGGACATATATATATATATGTTTGCATATGTGCATGTGTAAATTGTGTATAGATGATATGGAGTAGAGCCCAGTTGCTATGATGAGAATCGATGTACTTTTACGAAATTAAATAAATAAAGGAGAAGGTATAGCTAGTCATCAGTTCATTTCGATGAGCATGGGCATGTTTTGTTTCTATTCGTATTTCAATTTATTAATTTCGATGTTTCAGTTAAGCACGGCGGATCAAACTTAATGAAACCGACGGTTCGACAGTGATCGAGTATGTGCGAACTAGTACGTATAATAATTAATGTGAAGTTCATGTATGCTAAACTGCATAGCTCTACATCTCCTGCAGTTTAGTTAATTAGAATTATGGTCTGCATCTGAATTATATCTGGTATTTTGTGGAATCCATCATATCCCGGGATGCATCTGCCTGGTGCTGGCTAATTAGGATCTGTCCAGTCCATATGTACCTTCACCAAGAATTTTATTTCAAAGAAGTATTTGATCGAGGCATACTCCCTCCGTCCCAGGCGCTTGTAATATTTGAATTTAAATTTATTTCTAAAATGCAACTATTTCTAAGGTACAAAGGACAAAGGACGATGTTTGTAGCGATTCAACATATACAAATACCCCGTCTTCATCAGGTTCACATCCTCTGCCATTAGTGGTGAATAATAAAATGTGAGGAATGCTACAATAGAAACAGCGAAAACATTTATTTTATATTTTGATTTATTATAGAGTATTGTAGCGATTGATCTCGTGTGTCCAGGTTTGATCTAACGGCTATAAATAGCTAATGGCGTGAAACACAGTAGCTCTCCTTTGCAGTTGGAATGGAAGAGGATATGATCCCGTTTCGATAACCCTGCTTACCCCCACCAACCAAAACAATTAATAAAGAGCAGTTTGATCCTTTTTATTTCTCTTAATCTCCATCAATATTTCAAAGGGAGTAGGACGTACAATCCTGGCTTTTGACTTCGTTTCTAATCTTCATGAAAAATTCGTGAGCAAATATCTAGGTAGCTTTCAACAATCCAATGGCGCCGCAGAAAGTTCAGAAAAAATATAGTCTACGCATGCACACTCAAAATGACTATAACTTACCAGCAGCCATCAAATTTAAACTTTGAAAATTAATTTTAGAGTTGAATTTGGGATTTTTAAAATATTTTTTCGATATTGACTTTTACATCGGTAAAGATTAATATATAAAAGTGTTACGCATGTGTTTTTTTCAAAAAGCCGTACGGCTTATAATCGGTATTAATTCAACCGTACGGCTTATACAACTATGTTCGGGTGTTTATTTTTTCCGAGTGAGGGTAAATGAAAAATGTGTTTGTGTGAGAGGGTAGCTAATTGACGAAATGAGACAAAGAAAGCTCAGGATAAATCAACTTGTTTCAGATGCCGGCACACGTACTTAAGATTCCAACGAATTTCAGCCATGTCCCGTAATTTTACACCCGTACATAACTCTCTTGCTCGTTTTTTCCTCTACTCTTTTCTCTACTGGATGGACGCTGATAGGATAGGTTTGATGATTCTTTCAAAAAAAAAAATAGGATAGGTTTGATGTGAACTGTTGAGTCATGTTGCAATATGGATTAATTACTTTTTTATCTGAACTAGCTAGTAGTACTTCCCATCGTATTGATTGCAATATATCGACGTGCTGATGTACCGGTATCAAGTGGTAAACAGCAACTTACGTAAAGAATCGTGAGATATTTCAAGTGGAATATGATCTTGTCTCGAGATGAATTTCAGCATCTTACTGGCACACTGATGTAACCTGGTGAATCGAGAGTATAGATTTTTCTCTCTTTCTTTTATTTTTCTTTTGTACTTGCGTATACGAATGGCGCAGGGAGGAGGAAGATCTGAAAATTATGTGTTCCAGGTCCAATTCCAACTAAATGACATTCGATGGGGAGATTATGTACAATATTACTAATGCAGTTACAGTTCCAGACACTAGCACACGTGAGTTCGGGCTCACATGACAGCCACTGCTGCTGCAATAGCAGTACTGCAGAGGATCAATATACATCCAATAACATTGTACATGTTGCTAAATATAGTTGTGAAACTATAAGATATGAAAATAAGAAAATAATTAATCTGATGATGAAAAATGAATTGGGTAGACATAAAAAAGACCATGGATAAATATTAACGGTTAAAAAATCATCAAGGTTATTAAATACTCAAGGGTGCATTCGGTAGGGCAAATTCCCAACATCTATCTCTCTTTTTCTCCGTACGTTTCCCAAATGATTATAAACAATGTGTTTTTTCAAATATTCTTTTAGAAAAATTACTTTTTAAAATTTATAGTAATCTATTTTTATTGTTTTAATCTCATAATTAATTAATCGTGCGCTAACGAGATACTTTGTTTACGTGCATGGATGAGCAGATCCCAACATGCTCATTTGAACACGTATCCTAAAATATACTCTCTTATCCAAAATGTTAACTTTTGGGAACCAACCTAGATATCTCCAAAAGTTAATTTTTATAGGATGGAGTGTATAAGGGCAATAGCAATGCGTCTCAACAATATTTTTCTAGCCTCACATGTCACGTAGACCAAAACACTATTAGTTATATACTCCACGGTGCGTCACTTTATAGTGGATCTCACCTCTCTCTCCTCTCACTTTTTATCTCCCCCCTCTCTTCTTTCTTCATTTCGCCTCAGTGGAGGAAACGAAGCGGTGACGGCGCCGAGCAAAGCGACGGCAACGTGGCCCAAGCGGATCGAGCGGCGGCGAATCGAGCTCACCGGCTCTGGATTGACCTCAGCGGCATGGCCTCGACCTCAAGTTCCTCTCCCTCTCCATCACCTCCCTCTCCCACTTCCTATCTTCCTCACTACCGGCGGCCTCTCCTCCTCCCGCAATGACGGTGGCAACGGTGCTTCTCCCCTCTCCCCTTCTCTTCGTCCGCGGTCGGCGGTTGTCACTAGGGCCGACACCGGTCCCAAGTGCCCGACGATGATGTGGGTGCCTCTCCTCTGCTTCTCTCTCCCTCCCTTCCCGGAGAGGCGCAGGACACGAGATTATAAGTCCAAAGGTGCAATTTTGATGAAGAACATGTAGCTTATTTTGACTCCCCGTTCTGGTGAGGCAACGAAATACGCTGAGTTGAAGAGGAATCTCCGAGCTGGTCGGTCAGTGCACGGCCAGTGATGACGTTACGTGCGTAGCCAATAATAAGTAGTCAGTTGTGAAATGTGAATTCAGCCAATGTAGACAGAGGCCAAGGTCCATCAGAATGCACTACTCATATACTCTTGCAAAAGATGAAATATTTGGGCCGATGGACTTGCCATCCTTTGGGCCTCCACACAAAGGAGAAAGAAAGAAAAAAAAAAATCCAAAGCAAACTAAACTAACGCACCCGTGGGCGCCACGACCCAATCGATTCGCCACACACACATCACCATATAATCCACCAAATTATTGTGGCCGTCGTGCACTCCGTGCCAAGCAACCACGGCGATGGCCGCCACCGTGTCACGCCGGCAGCCTCAGGTTCGCTTGACGAGGCAATGCCAAGAACCACCACCTCCCATGAATCGGGAGACACGCACTACGCACGCCGTCGTAGCTAGCTGAGCTGAGCTAGGACGACGACGACGACGACGATGGCGGCCGCGTTGCTGTTGGCGCCAGTGGCGGCGCCGTGCTCGCGTCTACCGGCGGCCGCAGCGGCAGCGAGGAGAAGGCGCGCCGGCGGCGGCGTTCGGTGCGCGGCGACGGCGCCGGCGCCGATGGGGGAGAAGACGGAGTACCGGGACGGGCCGGTGGAGCGCGCCTTCATGGGGCTGTTCGCGCGCAAGATGGAGAAGTACGCCGTCGTCTCCGGCTCCGGCGGGAAGGAGAAGGAGAAGAAGAAGAGCTCGAGGTCGAGGGCGGTGTGGGATTGGGACTACGAGAGCTTCGTGGACGTGTCGCGGCGGGTGATGGTGGGGCGGACGCGGGCGCAGCAGCAGGAGGCCGTCCGCGAGGTGCTCCTCTCCATGCTCCCTCCCGGCGCGCCCGAGCAGTTCAAGAAGCTCTTCCCGCCGACGCGCTGGGCCTGCGAGTTCAACGCCGCTCTCACCGTCCCCTTCTTCCACTGGCTCGTCGGCCCATCAGAGGTATAATTCAGAGACACAACTAGTTCATCGTCATGAAATCATCATTCATGTGCATTAATTCCTTGATTTTTCAGGTTGTGGAGGTTGAGGTCAATGGGGTGAAGCAGAAGAGTGGAGTTCTGATCAAGAAATGCAGGTACGACGATTCAAGTGTGTTCGTCTTGGATTTCAAGCGATTCAGTAAAAATTCAGAAAAAAATCCATACGAATGTAAGCAAACCTCATCTCCATGGAATTCATTTCAGGTACCTGGAGAACAGCGGCTGCGTCGGAATGTGCGTCAACATGTGTAAAATTCCAACACAAAACTTCTTCACCAATGAATTCGGACTACCCCTCACCATGAATCCAAGTAAGACAGACATTGTTCTTGTTCTACTCAATAGCACACTCTGCAATTTCCTCTTCCTGATCTTCAGACACACTACTACCATTTGGCATATTGTCCATCCTTTTTCTTATGAATTTTCACACTGCCCTAGCTGATTGTTTGCACTGAAGTACGAACTAATGAATCACTGCAGATTTTGAAGACATGAGCTGTGAAATGATATACGGCCAAGTGCCACCACCCTTGGAAGAAGACCCGGCATCAAAACAACCCTGCTATCCCAAACTATGTGAGTTCACCCAAATTTCGCCAACATCTCAGATTGAAGAATCTGAACAACCTAGCTAGCACTGTCAGTTTGCAGTAGCAGCAGAGCATATGGCCGACTTATTACGTCGGTCTTGTTTTTTTTTTCTTTTTTGTTTTCAGGTTCCATGTCAACACCCTCAACGCCAGTTTGTCCCAAACTTCAGACTTAGAGGAGCACATCGCATCAATGCTGAGTTCAGATGTTGAACGTTTTCAGTTTCTTGTGAAAACGCTCGCACCACAGCTCACAGCAGTTAGGTTAGAATCTGGCAATTAATCAGTTAACCAATCGTGTAGTACGATCTTGTTCTTGCAGCGTATGACGACTAATTATTAGTTTCTTTTTGATTTGTTCATTTGCACGCAGGCCGATCGACCGCTCATACGTTGTACTACCACTTTTTAGATAGACAGATCACAAAAAAAGTAAGTGATTTCCTTGCCTGGGAAATTAAGGTTTTTCCATGAACTCGAGAAATTTCCGCATAAATATTACTAGTTAGATAGTTACCGCAATAACCCTTATACCTCCTGTAAAAATGCAGTTCTTGTATACAGAAATTGTTGTGCCAGTACATGTAAAGATTCATCATGTTCTAAGATGCAATGCAAATACGACTTATGTATAATAGTGGTACTTTCTTTTCTTGTGTACGCACGGTACGAGACGTGGTGAAAGCTCAAGGGCATCGCCAAATAATTTTACGGTGATTAACCGGGGTGAAACGATCAGAGGATGGGTTTGGAGATTTTGACTCCGACCGTCCCTATCTACAGGCTTGCAAAAGGCCGGCCCATTTAAGAAGATCTCGATTCTCGACGAGCCAGCGGCCCACAGAGTAACCAGCTACAGCACCCACCATGTTGTGAGAGAGAAAAAGAGATGGACCAATCATCAATGACATAGTGTGTGTGTGTGTGTAACTGTAGTTAACTAGTGTATGGACGAGTAATTAGGCTAGTGGTATTCAGATAGATTGACGTGTTAATTTTTCGAGCTACCTTCTTGTTTATTATAAGCACACTTCCAAGTTCCTAAATTGTGTGTTTTGTGAAAAAAAACTTTTTATATACAAGATATTTAAAAATCAACTAAATTTAATTTAAAAGTATATAATAATTAATGTTCGCTAATAGTTCTTGGCTCGAACCATGGGCATCTTGGCATCAGGATTCACAATTTCAACGAAAACCGGTCAAATTCCGCAAAAACTAGAGGTTTCGACACGGCTTGCAGGTAGTAACCGTCTGGAATTTCGATGGGTTCAAATTTGAATTGATAAAAAATGAAAAATTCAAATAAAATCCTATAAATAATATGATATTCATAGCGCCTATTGGGATATAAATTTTTCAAAAAAATGGTGTATTACATGCATTTCTTGAAATGTACAATAGGAAATAAAAGAATAATGATTTAGAAAAAGGAAACCCTTTCATGGGCCAAAATCCATGTAGGGTTCACAATTTCGACGAAAACCGGTTAAATTCCGCAGAAAACCGAGATTTCGACGTGGCTCGGAAGTAGTAGTCGTCTGGAATTTCGACGGGTTTCATCCAAATTCAAATTTGAATTGATAAAAAATAAAAAAATAAAATAAAATCCTATAAATAGTATGATATTCATAGAGACTATTGGGATATAAGTTTTTCAAAAAATTGGTGTATTCCATGCATTTCTTGAAATGTACAGTAGGAAGGAAAAGAATAATTATTTAGGAAAAGGGAAACCCTCTCATGGGCCAAATTCCATGTAGTAATGAAATGGGCTTTAATATATGTATTGGACTCTAAGCTATGTATGTAATGGACTTATAATATTTAGGTGATGGACGTTCTATTTGGGCAATGGTTGGTGAGTAACATGTATTACCTTTTATGAATATGTATTACATATTGTGTATATATCAATGGGAGGTTATCAAATTTATAGGAAATTGCATTTTTAGGATTTTTCCTCATTATCTAACTTTTTTTCTATATTTTTTCTGACAAAAAATTTGGTTTTCTTATCGGTTTTTCGAAGATACATGTCAGCTTTTCGATAAAACCGGTTAGCCTTCAGTACGCCTCGTCTTCTGGTTTCCGATTGAAATTTCGATAGTTTCTACTGGAATTTCGCCAAAGTCGTCGCCTTTCACGAAGATACAGGTAAGCTAAGATCAGGGATTTGTATTCAAATTTTGGTTCGCGAAATTTGTTTGGTGTCTGTCGGTTTTCCACCGGATTTCACGTAAACCATCATACTGCCAGGGTTCGGAACGGTAGGTGTAGCACCTCTGATCAGAGTAAAACTATTCGAATAGTCGTGCCCGCGGTTATGGGCGATCAACCAGATTTACCATTAGTTCAACTGTTGATAACTCGATCTAATGGAACCGGTGTAGTTCAGGTGGATGGTTGGGCCTGTCGCAACGTGGTGTAACGTTGGGCAGCGATTGTTTAATATTCTTTAATAACTATAACCATTTTACCACTTTCAACTACTGTCTTTGAAATAACTGCTTTATGCAAGTGAACCTCTAGCCTTCCTTTGGATTATTTGCATCATACCCCATGTTCTGGTATGACTTGTTGAGTACGGTGGGTAGTCCTCAGTCTTTCTCTATCTTCCCCCACACGAGAGTTGGAGTACGTTTCTGATGGAGGCTACTCGGAGGAGTAGGCTTGTAGCTGCCGTCAAGGATGTCCGTGGATTGGAGTCGCCGCGCTGCGAGCGTCTAGTTATCTAGAATAACTTGTTCATCTCTTTCCGCTGCATATATATAAGACATTTTTATGGTGTTTGTAATACGTGGATCTGTATGTCAACTTTGTCGCTTGTGTACCCTAGCCGATCCTGAACTGCACATTATGCTTGGAATTCGGGTTAGAGAAACTCTGGGCGTGATAATGTCTGGGAGGAATTCAACAAGGCGGTTGCCTAGACGATGTCTCCAGGGAGAGGAGCGACGAAAGCACCGCCGTCACCGTCCGTCAAGGTTCCAAGAAACCGAGACTGGGTTTTCACCCGACAGCCCCACAAGAGGAGATGGGACGACACGACAACACCCTCAAGAGGGAAAGCGATGCTCGAGAACGCTATTGTTGCCGGCCCGGCCAAGACTAGGCTAGGTTTTCACCCGCCGCCCGTCGCTTACCTATCCACTGCTGATATACCATTGCTCCACCACCATCATCCCTCCGTCGGCGCGTGGGCACCGCTGCACCAGCGCTCCCCACTGGCCAGCCTCCGCACCATGCCAACCTTCGTTGCCGGCCACGCCACCTCGTGCCAAGCTGGCCTCGCGGGGCATTAATTTTGTATTAATAATAGTAAAAACACCAAAGTAGTGTAGCTCATCATGCACCTAGAGGAATTTAAATCAATGCGGTGTGTGGTGTGCCCATTATATTCCTCGACACGTGGTGCGCGCGGAGGGGAGGGGCGGCGGGATGCGCGCACGTGAAGGGCCTGGTTTTTTTCTTTTTACAGTTTTCTTCGGTTTTTCTCGTTCCGGTTTTCTTTCTTTTTTCCTCCCATTGTTTTTTGGTTTTCTTCTGGTTTTTTATACGTACGGGATATAAAGTTTGTATACACATGGTTTTCGGTTTTCTATACGTACGGGATAAAAAGTTTGTATACGTACGTATACAAACTTTGTATATGTAATGTTTTCTTCTTTTTTTTCGATTTTTAATATATACGTATATAAAGTTTGTATATGTATATATACAAAGTTTGTATATACCTATGTATATATACAAGCTTTGTGTACATGTATATATTTTTTATACATCAAAAGTATATACAAATTAATATATATATGCATATATTATATGCACGTATGTATGTATTTATATGAATAGGTATACAAAGTTTATATGTAGGGGGGCGGCGGATCGACCCGGAGACGAAACGTGGCAACTTTTTTTGGTTTTTTCTCTTGGTTTTGTTTTTTTTTTCCTTTTTTCGGTTTTTCTTTCGATTTTTTTGTATTTACGGTTTTTTATATATACATATATATAAAGTTTTTATCGTATATATTTTTTATGTAGTATATATTCCAACATTCTATCCTCTAGAATTTGTACCAAAATATAGCAGCTTCTAAGGCAGCGTTCGTTCCCCCCTCTTCCCAACTCCTCTCCCTCGTTTTCCGCGCACGCTTTTTTCAAACTACTAAACGGTGTGTATTTTGCAAAAAGTTTCTATGCAAAAGTTGTTTAAAAAAAATCAAATTAATCCATTTTTGAAAAAAAATTTAGCTAAAACTTAATTAATCACGCGCTAATGGATCGCTCCGTTTTCCGTAAACACTGTGCAGGTTCGGAAGTGCTCCCTGCGAACGCTGCCTAAATCAACATTCTCTTCTCAACCAATCACAACGCTCCATCATTCAAATTTTCCACCTATATCCACTTTTAATCCAATCACAATCCTTCTCTATTTAATTCTACCTATTTTCTTAATAACCATGTTTAATCTGGTGGGATGGAGGGAGTACACTCGTATAAAAGAGACTAAGGGGCTTTTTTTTGTCGTCTAGCGAGAGTACATTCGTATAAATGATTACCGTGTTGAATTTTACTGAAACGACGGTGCGTATATCTAGGCGGAAACGAAGTGAGAGTCCGAATCCTTTTAATGAGACGTTTCCATATATAAAAAATTTGGCAGGCGCTCAATCGATGGATCGAAATCGTGGAGATACGGTTGGAGTAAGCCCGTATTTGGATGGGGCTAAAATATTTTAGCTCCTATCACATCGAATATTTGTATACTGATTAGGAGTATTAAACGTAGATTATGGATAAAATCCATTTCATAATCCTAAACTAATTCGCGAGACGAATCTATTGAGCCTAATTAATCCATTATTAGCTTATGTGATGCTACAGTAAACATGTGCTAATTATGGATTAATTAGGCTTAAAAAATTTATCTCGCGAATTAGCTCTCATTTATACAATTATTTTTTATTATTAGTCTATATTTAATACGCTTAATTAGCACCTAAATATCCGATGTGATATGGACTAAAATTTTAGTCCCTGTCGCATCGAATGTTTGTACACTAATTAGAAGTATTAAATGTAGACTACGGATAAAACTCATTTCATAACCATTGACTAATTCGCGAGAGGAATTTATTGAGTCTAATTAATCCATGATTAGCATATGTAATGCTACCGTAAACATATGCTAACTATGGATTGATTAGGGTTAAAAAATTTATCTCATGAATTAATTCTTATTTACAATTAATTTTATTATTAATCTATATTTAATACTCTTAATTAATATCGGATATCCGATGGGTCATGTACTAAAATTTAATCCTGATTCAACACCAGCTAAATTAATGGCGTCGTTTTCGATAGGACGTTGCCAGGTTTGACGTGTTCTGGTGGAGTAGCAGCATGAAGCAAGGACTACAGATATATATATATATGTAAAGAGGGAGCTGGTGGGGAAAGGTCTTGCTCCTCCTCCTCCTCCTCCCTATCTCCAAGAACCGCCGTTAGGTTAGGTTCATCCATGGATGGCTTCTTCTTCTCCTGCCATGGACATTCATTCTTCCAAGAAAGAAAGAAACCCACGAAGAGAGAGAGATCTTGTTCATCCTTGTCTGTCATACCATGGTAGGATTCATGATTCATCCTGTTGTTCATGAGGAGGCGGCAATTCGATGTGGGCGGGGTTCTCTCGGCTGGGTCGCATTATCCCTCCTCGGCTCCGGCTCCAGGTCGCTTCGCTTGATGTTGGTTGGTTGGAACCGACCGCGCCGCGAAGGTTCCAGATCCACATGGACCGAACCGGCTCGCGTCCCCGCGTGAGCTTGACTTGGTATAATTTCATTCCCCCTCCTCCTCGCGACCTGCACCGCCTCCGCCTCCGGATCGCATCCATGGCGGTCGCTCGCGCCGCCGCCCGATCCCCCTCGCCGGCGGCGAAGGCGTTGGCTGGAGCCGCTCGCACGCCCTCGCACCAGGGATCTCGCCACACTCCGCACTATGACCACCGGTTAGTCGGCGAATCTTCAATACCAATCTCTTGCAGCTATCGAACCCTAATTTCAATTGTGCTTAATTTGTGTTCGCTTGCAGGATGCTGACGTACGATTCCCCACCGGCCAAGCCGGCTTCTGCTCCTGGTCACCAGGGCGTCTACCTCCCAATGTTCCTTACCCCGCTGCAGAGGGCCGCTTCCGCGCCGGCTCGCAATGGCGTTCGTCTCGTGAGGTAACACTTGTTCGAAAAGCATCCCCAATTGTTTGAGAACCACACCTCAAGGATTGATTAGGAATAGGTCGAGAAATATACTAAGTGCACAACGCTAATGAATCACGCGAGATTGTTTTCTGATAACCAAACAATTATTACCTGAGTAGTGGATATCACCAAAGCAAGTGCTCTGAATATGTTCTCCACCACATTAGCATTTGTAGGATTCCTGTAGGATTAGCAGAAAATAATAAAAAAAGCAAACATCAGCTGAGTATTTCCCACGTAGCATTGCAGTAACTTGTATGCCCAGAAATGCAAAGCACACTTGCAGTAGCTTGTACAGCAAAGAGCTAAAAAGGGATATGTCTGACATAGTGACAAAATGCCATGTGTTAGAGCCTGAAAGCAATGCCTATTCCATATAATGTGAAAATGAAAATGTTAATCCTACTGATAGGTTTCTTGCTCTCAAATATATTTATATAACATATAATCAACTTCTATATCATAATTTTGAAAACCAAAATACCCTGCTAGGTAAATGATGACCCCAACAAAGCGTGCAGCTAAATACCGCTCATATCAATCACGAGTCATAATAACCTTCTCTAATCTTCAAAAAGTACATTTCTAATATGAGAGTTGACTGATCATGTTCTCTGTTGATTATTTATAACATACATGAGTAGTGCTAATTCAATTTAGTATTCATGATATATTGTACAGGATTAATTACATCTACTTATTTTGCCTCTAGATGTACTCTTGACATCATCGGTACCATATAACCCTATAACTTGATTGAAAAATTTCATGAGGTCCATTTGTACCTAAAGTGGATGCTGAAGGATCTAACAGGTTAAGTTCCTACACGTGAAGTCCATAAATAGTTTATTTGCAAAAGGCATAATGGTTATGCAACTAAATCACTAGTTAACAGTAAGTTGACAAAAAATAGTAAAATGATAGAAGAAACTACTGTCAGTACAGATGGTACACTGGGCAACATGCTGGTTACATGCTAGAAGGTAGTCAATTTCTATCTTATCAATGTTTGGTGTGCTTTGTCTTGCAGCCCTGATATGTGCCAACCCCTACTACCACCATTTGTCACCACCTCCCCTTCTGCCACCGCTAAATGGAGGTAGTATATGCTTGATATGTTATTTGTTCCTCGGGTAATATACACTAGGGGTTGATATATGTGTTCTAAGTTTAGTTGATCTACTTGCCTTGTGTGATCTAAGTTCTGATTTATGCAGCTTGCCTAGCACCCTTGTTCCGCCTTCCATTAGGACAAGACCACCAAAGAGGTGACAGTTCCTCTTGAATTGCAGATGATTATGTGCTAACTTTTTTTTTGTCCATTTGTGCTTACTATTTTTTATCCATTTCAGATCAACCCCTGTACTCCATCAGCCATCTCCATCCTCTTCAAGGTTACCTTTTATTTGTCACATTTCGTTTAAATGCCTGAGTTGTTAATGTGATTCTTGAACCTGCAGATCCTCTTCTTCACACTCTACTTTTCATTATTGGGACTCGCCCAATTGGGTCCCCCCGCAGTTCAGCCCTGCATCAAAGTTTGTAATACTTCCTTTTCTGCAATGTGATATGTTTAGCTGTCTATTTTTGTTGCTGTCTAACATGCCCCTATTTATTTATAGGGCTCCAAAATCTCCTGATTTTCTGCAATGGGATTGCCCTAGGCCCCATTCTCTGTTCTCTGCTGTTCCAAGGTAAGTACTGTTCTCCTGTTTTTTTTATGTGTTTTACATTGAAATTAGACATTAAGTGATCTATTCTTATTTTTGTATTGGGCTGCATTTAGCTTTGGGCTGAATATGTTGTATTGGTCTGCATATATTAGATAGACATTGAATGGAGGCATGGAGCATGCTGATGTGCTGTTAGAAGGATTTTTTTTTTGTCAACACTGTCCTCAGTTGTTTGTTTTGGCTGTTTGTTTTTTGAACCACATAGGTGGATAAATGTTGATTTTTGAGCCACATGGTTAAAAGTATTTTGGCTCTATTTCCATATCTGATGGAGTGAGGATGTATCATCTTTCTTTTCTAGAGAATTATATTGACACTTCTTCTACCAAAGAATTATTCTTCCCTCACCTTTTAAACCTATTGCATATTTTTGTTTTGCAGTGCTATCCACTGCACCCCACCACAAGCCCACTGCACGCTCAAGGTGGTATCAGGCCTTAGGTATATCCTGTGGCTGTGGCTGATGCATCTGGTGATTTAAGATTTGCAGGCTAATATATTTTCCTTACAAAATTTTGTTTGAAAACATCTTTCTTTAGTCGTGTGTAGAATTGGATTTATAGTTATAATACTCTTTCTTTTCTCCTATATTGTGGCTTTTATGTTAGTAACAAAACAAACCTTTAATTCGTTTGTTTGTTATCTCTTGTTATGTGGGCTTGAAGTTAGTAATTTGGATGGTCCCATTGAAAGTAAAAAAGATCTGATGAAGCAAAGCTCTAAAACTTCTGTTTGTATTTGCAGCCCATCTGGATCATATGCACAGTTGTGCGAATCTGATTCTGCCTCTCCAAAGTTTGTTCTGAAAATCATCTAGTTGATTCTCTTCTACATTTTGTTCTTTTGAATCTTGAGAATTAGAAATTTATTTGCATGTTGTTTGTAATGGCAGCGAATATTACTCAGCTGCTGCAGATGCTAACACTTTTGAGGAATTCAAAATTACAAGGTTAGAATTATGTTTGCTTTTGTTATTGCGTGTTCATCTGCCTTTGTCAAACTTAACTTCTATGTTTAAATCTTATAGCTGGAGAGCTATGAAGGGTAGGAAATCACATTCTTCCAAAAAGCGCATTGCTCACAAAGTATTCCGCTTGAAAAGGAACTTCAATAAAATGATGTATGAACAAGGTAACTATGTAGGCGATTCCATGTTTGATTGATCAGGCTTGGCTTTAGTGATGTGAGTATAATTTTGTATCCGGTGCCCACTTTTCTGTGATGTTCCAACAGTATTGATAAAGGCTACCATGTGAGTAATGACTGTAGCATCGTTATGAGAAATGACTTAGTTTTTGTACGCAGTTTCTTGGTTATGAGCTACCTGAGAACGCTGTTTTGTAACGTGGGGATTTGTTATGTTTCTGTGGGTATTACCTGAAACTTAATTCTCAGCCTTGCAAAATTTTAGATGATGTACATAATGTCAGCTTTATTCTTTTTTTTTGCATTGCTTGATGCCATTTGATTGGTGGTTTTGTTTTCTATTAGTGCTACTTTCCCTCAGTGTTTTGTGCTGTAATTTTTGAGCCCTACATGTAGCTTGCCTGTTCTGAATAACCAGCCTGTTCTTGTTCTCAGCCAATGTACTACTGCACTTTCTAGCGGGGGTAACTAAGTCAAAAGGTTGTTCGTGTTTCTAAAATTCTGGGAAATTTGTTTGTTTGGATTATTTGCCATTGGACTATTGGTCAATTCAGCATCACGAGCATTATTGTGCACAGACTCCGCATTACATCACCGAATTGCGGTCGTTTTCATAAGTAACCATAGCCGTATTGCTTGTAATTAAATTACGGTTACTACCTGATCAGGTATGAAGTACCAGTGTGTATTCATAGAATCTGTTTACCATAGCTGTTGTATGTTGCGTTTTCTGGTAATCAGGGTATTAAATTCATATTTCCTTCTAATGATTGCGTAAACTTCTGATATCAGTTTGTTCCTCAAGCCAAATGGTGCAACAAACACACAGATCGATCATTGACGTTTGCTCCTCGGGTTGGCTTCCCCTTGTTCGAGCAAGATAATTAATTACCAGTTGATATGTATGAATATGACAGCAGGACACACCAAGTGCAGTGATGTTTGTAGAGGCGCGACACATGGCCTCAACGTTTTTGTTCCGATTCGGCCACGGAATTCACATTCGAATCGGAGTCCATCTACTGCTATATAATGGGGGTTACGTTCTTGGCCAGCGATATGATCGTGGCAGAGGCCATGGACGACGAACAAAATAACCATGCCGGGCTGAGCCAGCTGCCCAGCGACGTGCTCGTCTCCATCCTCCACAAGCTTCACCTGCGCGACGCCGTCCGCACCGCCGTCCTCTCCCGACGCTGGAGGCGTCTCCACGCTCAGCTTCCCCACCTCGCCCTAGACGTCGACGACTTCCTAGCGCGCGTGCGCCTGGACGACACCACCACCACGCCACCACCACAATTGGCATCATCAGACAACGACGAGGACGACCTTGCGTTGTCGTTGGCGCGGCAAGCGCCGGCGAGCGACGCTCTGGTCGAGGCGGCAACGTCTCTGCTGGCTTCCAGGAGCAGCGCCGCCGCCGGCTGCCCTATCTCCACGTTTGTCGTCAGGTTCATCCTAAGGCGATCAGACGACCGCGTCGCGCGCCTCATCGACGACGCCGTCGCTGCCGGGAAGCTCCGTGCGGCGGAGCTGACCGTCGTCACGGAGAAGGACGCGCTCCGCTGCACGATCAAGGAGGAGGAGGAGTACGCGAGTCGCCTGCTGGCGCTGCTCGACGCGTTCCCACGCGCGTTCGCCGTCCTCACGCGCCTCTCGCTGGAGAACATCAAGCTCGCCAACCCGTCCCAACTCCGGCGCGTCATCGCCGCGTGCGGCAACCTCCGTTCCCTCTTCCTCGACAACTGCGAGGGGGGTCCACCGCTGACGACGCCGCTGGAGATGCGCCACCCCAAGCTCGCCGACGTCAAGCTCACCTACTGCAACTTCTCCACGGTTAACCTCCAATGGCTTCCCGAGCTCGTCAGCTTCGAAATCTGTAACTGGTTCGGCACGTCAGGCTCCACGCTGCCCGTGCACTTGGGCCATGTCCCTCGTCTCACCAAGCTCGCTCTGGCCAACACTGCCATAGTCTGGCACAAGCCATTCAGGCTGAGCGATCTCCTCGCCAACCACACCGCCGTCACCGACCTCCGGATGAACTTCAACGCTGAAAACATCTGGGTGAAGCCAGAATCACAAACACCGCTGCGTCGCGTGCTGCGAAACGTCAGGCATCTCAACATACGCAATGTCCACGATCGGTGCGACCTGTCTTGGACCCTGTTCCTGCTCCAGGCGGCGCCATTGCTGGAGCACCTCTTCATCAAGGTATGGAGCCACGCGTGCATGGACGAGGAGGCCGGGGAAGAGAGGGAAGGCCTACGCAACAAGGCCGATCTCACCTGGGACCACGGACGAATCGACGACGGATTTCAACACCATGGCCTCACCCGCCTCACCATTTTCGGCTTCCGAAGCAACGACAAGAGGGCCATCAAATTTGTGCGCCGTGTTGTGGAGATGGCACCGAGGCTGGAGGTCGTATACCTGCATGACAAGAAGCGTTGCGACTACTGTGACGCCATTGTTCACCCGTGCTTGTCCTTTCCCCGGACAGACATGGAGAAAGACATGATTAGGAAGCGAATCATACCTGCTGACGGCCGCCACGCCCTAGATATCATCAAATTTATACGAAACAACTGAACTACAATATATAATATGTGTATCTTAATTTCAGAATGTACGTATATAATTCCTTTATAAATATTTAGTTAATCAGTTTTGCTATACCATGAGTTCAGGTGGTGTTATATATATATTGGTTCTAATTTAACTTGTCGAAACTAGATCGTCTCAGCCCCTAATTAGGTGTAGCCCCCGACTATGTGCTTAGTTGGAAAAACTAAACATATAGTCAGAACTAATATGCATAAGCCGAGTGGTTTTATGAACCACTTTAACAGTAAAGAGACAGAAAATCTCATCTATGAAAATTATAAGGCATATGCGGTATAAAATCCGAGCAAATCAAACTCATAAGGATTTACCAACTGCCTAAAAGAATGACCGAATATATTATCAGCCTAAGCTTGAATATAGGTCAATAAAAATACTCGCTTAGGCGATAATACGTACACTGACGTGCACATTTATGAAACAAGGTATATATGGTAGAAATCTTTAACAAGATTCTCCAATCACCTATTAAAAACCAAAGTAATAATACTTGGTTGATTTAAGATGCTCACTGACGTGGCAATATATGCACTTGCTGCTCTCCGAAGAGATTAAATCACAACTGTGCTAATATGACTAATATACTCTTTCCTGCTCATCACATGGAAAGATTGAGCCCCCGAGGGCATATACTAGACTTTCCAAACCTTGCGGCTACAGCATATCCCAAAATCACGGCCCATTTAGCGCTCAAAACACTTATCCAACCGTTATAGGAACCGCCGCTCCGTCTTCCTCGTTTATTTCGCTCAAAATTCCCCAAACCGCGCACAGTACTGGCGATTTAGGGTTTTCGATCCACATTTGCTCAAACTCCAATCCTCAATCCCTCGCATCAAGCTTTCTTGCGGTCCACCCCCAGCACAAACTCCCCTTCATCACTTCCCAAAAAACCCTAACATTCTGCCCAGATCCAGCCACACTCATGGCCGAAGAGAGAGAAATCCCCTTTGAGCAATGGGCAAAGTCCGATGTAAAGGAAACACACTTGCTGGAGATGGTGAAGGACGGAGTCCTACCCGCCAAGGAGATTATCGGATGGCGTCCGGCGTACGGCGAGGAATTTCCAACCCCCGACACCGGTGAAATTGTGGTATTCACTTCTTTCTTCTACTCTGGTTTCGCTCTGCCTGCATCTTCCTTTTTCCGTGGTCTTCTTGCATTTTACAAAATCCAGATCTATCACTTAAATCTCAATTCTATTCTTCACATTGCCAACTTCATCCACCTTTGCGAAGCCTTCCTTGGTATTCATCCGCATTTTGCTCTATTCCGCCGCATCTTCTACCTCAAACCCCAGCCTGACAAAAATAATCCTTGCGTAGTCGGCGGGTCCGAGTTCCAATTGCGAGGAACTCTAACTCAAAAATATTTTTCTCTTCCCTTCAAGACTTCCAACAAAGGATGGCACTCGAATTGGTTTTATATCTCAAATCCTTCCCCCAGTCTTCCCGAGTTCGTCGGTCTTCCACCCATTCCCCAGGAAAACTGGAAAAATTTCCCAGACAGCACTGAGTTGGCCCAAACCAATGAATTGCTTCTCCGACTGGTTGAAATCAAACAACAGGGCTTGCAAGGGGAACAAATCACTCGGCACTTCATCAAGTGCTGACTGGCCCCGATCAAGGAGAGGAGTAAGCCGGCTTACGAATATGAGGGCCAGTCGGATCCCAATCGCGAAGACCCGAATTCCATTGATTACAAAATCATGTGCAACCGGATGTACAAGATGTTTTCTTCTGGGATTGCGATCGACTACAGCCACAAACTGCCGGTCACTCCATACGGCCTGGTTCGACCTCCTCCTGAGGTAAAAATCCACCACTTGATTATTTGTCTATCTCCAGTCTATCAATTAATTTATCTTTATTGACTTGATCCTACTGAATAGGATAATAAACGATTTTCTTCAAATCCCCCAACTCCTGTCTTGAAAGAAACTGCCCCAAAAAACCCTCTCCCGACTGGTGGTCCAAAGATCGACTCAGCTGAGAAGAGCAAGCGGGGTATTGAAGAAAATATTCCCAAACAGAAGTTGAAGAAAAGAAAACTCGCTGTCAGCGACTCCGAGGATGAACAATCCAGGTCGCAAACGAGCGACAAGCCGGCTCAAACTAAATCTCCAGCCGGTCGGCCTGTGCCAAAAATCCGAAGATCAACAAGGTAACATTCTCGCCATAACATCATCATTGCTGACTTCTTGAAAATACTCATATAATTTGAATCTGTCAATCTCCAGAAAACCCCAAAATATTGATTTGGGTAAAAAGGGTGATGTGCCGCCTGTTCCAAGCGAACCACACCGAGAGCCCCGAGTTTTTAGTCAGTCGGGGAAACTTGTAGAAGACGCCGAACTCCAGCCCCCGACTGGCAACCAGTCGGAGCAAAATTCCAGCATGCCTGAAACAGCAGCTCCAGTAGAAAATCAACAAGGAAATGATGACATCCCGACTGATGCACCTACTGCGCCTGTCGAGCCAGCCGAAGCAATTCCAATAAATCCTGACCAAGATCCGGTTACATCAGAAACGAACGCAGTGGCTGATCCAGTTGGGGAGCCAAACCAAGCTTCAAAGAAAAGCTCCAAAATTATCTCTAGTATGTTGCACTGCTGTATTCCAGTTTGATCCATCTGTCGTGTAGCTTATTTTTATTAATCCGTAAATTAGGCCCACTGATTGATGACAAAGAGGAAGAAATTCCAAGGATTAAAGCTGCCGAAGATTCCCTTCCTCCAATCAAACTTTTATGGAGAGATAGAGATAGCACTCCTCAAGGCATCATCGTCAGTCGTCAGGGCGAAAACGAGGAACTGGAATCATTGAAGAAACATCTGACCGAGTCCACCCGTCTCATGAATGTAAGCATAAATTGTACTCTTCTGCCTTATTTACAGCATATTGCTTATATGGCGCATTATCCAGAGAATCCATATGAGGAATGAGGCAAAAATAGACGCCTTAGAAAAGCTTGTGTCTCATCTTGAAACCCTCAATCAAGTTCAAGCGGAACTGGCCAAGACACGTGAAGATGCTCAAGCTAAAGAGCAGAAATTGAAAAGTCAGATAAATGAGCTAATGGAAGCCAGCTTTAACCACAGGGGCACCATCGGAGGTATAAATCCTTCCCTTGCATTTTGCTGTAAATCCATGCTGTAGACCTGACTAAATTGCTTTTAATCCTTCAGCTCAAGCCTCAATGATAGAATCCCTGACAACCCGAGTTAAAGAACTCGAGAAAACCAATACTCGGCTAGAAACTGGCAAGCTTGAAGCTGAAACTGCCCTCGAAGGTAAGATAACAGCTTTGAAAAATTCATTTAATATAATGCCGTGTCATTTAAGAACCATTCCATCTTGGATATATGTAGAACACAAAGTCAAGACTCGTGCTCAATTTGAAGTGTTTGCCGAGAGGATCAAAAAGGCTGAAACTGTTAGAGACGATATCGCCAATACTGCTGCCCCAGTGCTAAATGCAATCTTCCAAAACGGACTCGGGAGCAGTGAAAAAGATGCAGTCCAAATATTCGAAGGCCTCCGTACTGCTCCAACAAAATATTTCAAAAATATCAAGGATGCTGCAATGATGGGTGCCAGTCAAGCAATGGCAATCATGAAGTCCCTGTATCCTCGAATAGAGATTGAAGCAGTCGGGGATGGCTTTGCAGATGGGATTACTGACGAGCAGGCCATTGAATTGATCAACCAAGCTCAGGACTCGGCCGAAAAGCTCGCAGTAGATGTGTTAGAAAATTTCCAATCTTGATTGTACAGTATTCTTAAGCAATGTATGATGACTTATTTATACCATGAAATAGACTAAGGACCCAGTTTCAAATTTCTTAAAATTTTTGTCTGATTGGTTCAAGCCTAGAACTTGTTGCAATCATCGAAAAATTTTTAGTCCTTCTCTGCTGGAACTAAGTCTAAACAGGGCCAATGACAAGTCATAAACAAGACAAAAGAAATACTATATTATTATCAGTAGCCCCCGACTAACCACTCGGCCACACTTAGGTGAGTGGGTAGTCTAAGGAAGAGATGTACAAAAAATAGCTCTTAAGCATAAAATCGTCGAAGATGCTCTATATTCCACGAGTTATCCACCAAAGTTCCGTCTTCACGCTTGAGTCGGTAAGCTCCAGGGCAAGTGACTTCTGCTATTATAAACGGCCCTTCCCATAAGGGTGATAGTTTGTGCCGGTCTTTAGTCGTCTGAATCTTCCGTAGAACCATGTCACCAACTATGAAAGCGCGTGATTTGACATTGCGATTGTGGTAACGTCGTAGACCTTGTAAATATCTGGCCGACTGGATTAACGCCGCTTCTCTTGCTTCTTCCAGTCGGGTGAGATCATCGATTCTGTCGGTATCGTGACGTTCTTCATTGAAATTGCGGACTCGCAAGGATTCGAACTCCATCTCACTTGGCAACATAGCTTCTGCGCCGTGTACCAAGAAGAAAGGTGACTGGCCCGTAGCCCGACTCGGAGTTGTACGTAGCGACCATAAAACTGAGGGCAACTCTTCTGTCCACCGACTGGCATACGGGCGTAGTCTGTCAAAAACTCGAGCCTTGATTCCTTGGAGCACCATGCCATTTGCACGCTCAACTTGACCATTGCTCATTGGGTGAGCGACTGATGCATAGCAAATCTTGATACCAAAGTCTTCGCAGAAATCTTTGAAAACGCCACCAGTAAATTGTGTGCCATTGTCAGTGATAATCCGGTTCGGCACGCCAAAGCGGTGAACAATGTTGATGAAGAAGTCGCGCGCCTTATCCGCAGTGATCGTTGCCACCGGTTTTGCTTCAATCCATTTGGAGAATTTATCCACAGCGACGAAAAGATGAGTAAATCCACCTTGCGCCCTCTTGAACGGGCCCACCATGTCCAGTCCCCAGACCGCAAAAGGCCAAGAAAGGGGAATAGTTTGTAGCTCCTGTGCTGGCAAGTGAGTTTGTTTTGCAAAGAATTGACAACCTTCACATGTGCGAACAATTTTGTCGGCGTCACTGACTGCTGTAGGCCAAAAAAAGCCTTGTCGATATGCCTTCCCGACTAAGGTCCTTGCTGCCGCGTGATTCCCGCATACTCCCGAGTGAATATCATTTAGAAGTTGAACACCGTCTTCAATGGAGATGCATCTCTGCAATATTCCAGATGGGCTTTTCTTATATAATTCCTCTTCCACAAGGGCATAAGTTTTAGAGCGGCGGTGAATCCGTTCAGCTTCGTTCTTGTCGGGGGGCAATTCTTGATCCTTAAGATACTTGATGAAAGACGTCCTCCAGTCGGTGTCAAGCAGCCAAACTTGTTCCCCAGACTCGTCTTTAGCAGTTGATTGATTCGAAACCGTGGGTTGGTGAAGATGCTCGACGAAAACATCCGATGGAGCCGCTTCTCTTTTTGAACCGAAATTAGCCAATCGGTCGGCTGCTTCATTGTTGTGCCGGAGAACATGGGTTAACTCCAAACCATCAAACTTGTCTTCAAGCTTGCGCACTTCTTGTCGGTAGGCCGCCATGTTGTCGTCGAGGCACGTCCAGTCTTTCATCACTTGGTTGACCACAAGTTGAGAATCCCCTCGAACTATTAGCCTGCGAATCCCTAAGGATATGGCAATCCGTAATCCATGCAAGAGTGCTTCATATTCTGCCACATTGTGTGACGCTGGAAAATGAATCCATAAAACGTAGCTAAGGCGTTCTCCAGTCGGGGAAATCAGAACAACCCCTGCTCCGCACCCTGAAATTCTTTTTGATCCGTCAAAGTGCATCGTCCAATACTCGATTTTTTCTGCAGGAACGTCTTCTTGGCACTCGGTCCACTCGGCAACGAAGTCGGCCAGCACCTGGGATTTAATTAAAACTCGAGGCTTGAAAGTTATATCCAAAGGCATTAACTCTAAAGCCCACATTGCAATGCGACCAGTAACTTCTTTGTTGCGAAGGATTTCACCGAGTGGAAATGATGTGACCACTGTGACTGGGTGGCTTTGAAAATAATGAGCCAGCTTCCTGACCGTGATTAGAACTCCATAAAGTAGTTTCTGCACTTGAGGATATCTTGTCTTTGAATCAACAAGGACTTCGCTAACGAAGTAGATTGGTCGTTGAACTTTCTGTGTGCGGTCTTCTTCTTCACGCTCGACGACTAAAACCGTGCTCACCACCTTTGCAGTTGCAGACACGTAAAGTAGTAGTGGTTCTTACGGCATTGGTGAGGCTAACGCCGGCTAAGTTGTCAGAAAGGTCTTGAAGTCGTCAAATGCCTTTTGTGCTTCTGTCGTCCATTGAAAATCGTCAGTCTTCTTGAGGAGCTTGAAGAAGGGCATTCCACGTTCTCCAAGTCTTGAAACAAATCTGCTGAGTGCTGCCATGCATCCCGTGAGTTTTTGAACATCCTTCTGAGAGCTCGGCGGCTTCATACTCAATATAGCATTGATTTTCTCCGGGTTAGCTTCAATTCCTCTCTGAGAGACCATGAATCCAAGTAGCTTTCCTGACGGTACTCCAAAAGTGCACTTCTCGGGGTTCAACTTCATCCTTAAGGTGCGTATATTGGCAAATGTTTCCTCCAGGTCTTGAATCAGGTCATCTTTCTGCTTAGTCTTGATGACGACGTCGTCGACATACGCTTCCACATTCCGTCCGAGCTGTGTCGCTAGGCATCGCTGAATCATGCGTTGATATGTAGCCCCTGCGTTCTTCAGCCCAAAAGGCATAGTAATGTAACAGTAGGCGCCGAACGGTGTGATGAATGAAGTCTTCAGGCAGTCGGACTCCTTGAGGCTGATCTGATGATATCCCGAGTAGCAATCTAGAAAACTGAGCAGTTCGCAGCCGGCTGTCGAATCTACCATT
The DNA here is from genome assembly GCA_000573905.2 of Oryza punctata. Classification (NCBI taxonomy): domain Eukaryota; kingdom Viridiplantae; phylum Streptophyta; class Magnoliopsida; order Poales; family Poaceae; genus Oryza; species Oryza punctata. The sequence continues at coordinate 843,331 of CM002495.2, read as the reverse complement.
TGATCTATCCTTGGTAAACCGAAAGGGTCCTTGGGACAAGCTTTGTTCAAATCTGTGTAGTCGACGCACATGCGCCATTGACCAGTCTTCTTGCGGACCAATACCGGGTTGGCTAGCCAGTCGGGGTGGTAAACTTCCTTGATGAAACCTGCTGCTAACAGCTTGGTTAATTCCTCCTTGATAGCTTCTCTTCTGTCCTGTGCAAATCGGCGGAGTCGTTGCTTGATAGGTTTCGCGTCTTCTCTAACATTTAAAGAGTGCTCAATCACCTCTCTAGGAATACCAGGCATATCGGATGGCTTCCAGGCAAAGATATCTTTATTAGCTTGAAGAAAGGTGATGAGCGCGCTTTCCTATTTGCTATCTAACTCAGCGCCTATTACAGCAGTTTTGGTAGGATCAGAAGGATCTAAGGGAATTTTCTTTGTCTTGGCGTCGCCTTCTCCGGTCTTGGCCACCTTGCCGACTGGTTTTTCACCGTCTTGTGATGTTGATGCAGCTAGTCGGACTTCCTGCTGGCCGAGTGATCTCTCACGAGAGTGGGCCAACTCGCAGCTGTCCTTGTCGCATGTGAGGGCTTGCTTGACGTCGCTCCGTAGGGATATGACTCCGCGTGGCCCTGGTATCTTCATCATCATGTAGATGTAGTGGGGAATCGCCATGAACTTGGCAAGTGCCGGTCGACCGAGTATGGCGTGGTAAGCTGTCTCGAAGTCGGCCACCTCGAAGCTGATGTTCTCTGTCCGAAAATTCTCCTTGGTCCCGAAGGTTACTGGGAGAGTGATTTGGCCGAGTGGCGTGGAAGACAGCCCCGGGATAACTCCGTGAAAGGGGGCGTTACTCGGCTTCATCTCGGATCGAGGAATCTGCATCTCATCCAAAGTCTTGGCGAAGAGAATATTGAGTGCGCTGCCGCCATCGATGAGGGTGCGCTTGAGCTTGACGTTGCGAACAACTGGGTCTAGTACCAGGGGGTACCGCCCCGGGTGGACCACTCGGTTGGGATGATCCGAGCGGTCAAACTTGATTGGGACTTCCGACCATCGCAGGTATTGGGGGGTTGCAGGTTGTGCTGCATTGACCTCTCTGTCGGTGAGCTTCTGCTTCCTCTTGGACTCGTAGGCGAGTGGGCCACCGAAAATATGGTTGAGCTCGCTCCTGGGATCTTGGTACGCTCCTTGGCTTGGCTCCTCGTCGTCTTTCTTTTTCTGAGTTGAAGTATCTCTCTCTTCGGTTGGTTTCTTGACTTGGGCGGCATATTTTTCCGCGAATTGTTTGTAGATGAAGCAGTCCTTAGCAGCGTGCCCCTTGCCGGGATGATGCGTGCACGGCCCGTTCATAATTTTGTCGTAGGAGTTGACTCGAGGGCGTTGGCTCTGATAGTTTTGATTTGAAGTCGCAGCGACCAGATCCTCAGGCTTGCGCTTGCGCTCTCTGTGTTTTGTGTTGTTCCCACTGGGCCCTGATGCGGAGTCGTGATCCTTCTTCTTCCAGGTTCCCGCCGACTGCTTTGATGCTTTCACTGCGTCGTCAGACTTAGCGTACTCGGTTGCCTTCTCAAACATCTGCTTGACTGTCCTTGGAGGTTTGCGGCTGAATTTGCCGATTAGGAGATCGTTGCGTAGTCCCCGAGTGAATGCGGCGATGATTTTGTCATCGGTGATGTCGGAGATCTTGTTGCGCTTCTCGGAAAAATGCCGTATGTACTCATTGAGGGTCTCGTCCGGCTTCTGGACGATGTTGTAGAGCTCAAAGTGGGTCCCAGGACGCTCGAAAGTGCCCTGAAAGTTGGCGACGAAGTGATCGCGAAGCTCGCTCCAAGTGTCGATTGTGCCTCTCGGGAGTCCAGCAAGCCAATTTCTAGCTGAATCAGTCAGTGCGACCGGGAGGTAGTTTGCCATGACTTTACTATCACCTCCTGCTGCGCGAATTGCGAGCGTGTAGACGGTTAACCATGATTCTGGATCGGTTTTACCATCGTACTTCTTGATGCCGGTCGGCTTAAAACCAGTCGGCCAATTCACTCGACGCAGATCTCGGGTGAAAGCTGGAACTCCGTCGCAGTCATCGTCGTCTTGGATCGTGATACCCCTCTCACGTCGTCTTTGATTAAGGGTGTCTCTCAGGTCGATTGAAGCCCTGGGTGGACTGTGGTAGTCGGATTGAATCCGCCTGACTCTGGCATACTGTGATGGTCGGGTTTGGTTTGCTGGGGGAGAGTGTACCGACTGGTCTCGTCATGCTCTGCTATGGTCGGCGCGTGAGTTGGTCTTGCTTCTGCTGTCTCTGACTCTTGACGGAGGGGCGCGGCTACCACTCGGCGCTTTGGAGGTTGACTGACTGGGTCGCCGACTGGATTCGGCACGTGGTACTGTAGCTGCGACCAAGGTCTTGACTTGATTTATCAGCGGAGTAACGTGTGCTGGCGCAACAGCTGCCAATGTATCAAGGAGGGTGACCGCGCCGACTGCATTCTGCTGCGGTGTGAGGAAGATGTTGGTATTGTCGACCACTGTTTGCCCGATTGCATCCCTCGCCTTGCGACCTGCCACGGCCAGATCTTGAAGTCTTCGGTCTTCGTCTTCTTTGCGTCTTGCCTCCTCAGCTTCTCTGCGTTGTCGCTCTTGATCTGCTTGGGCTTGACGCTCTTGTTCGAGTTTCGCTCTATCTTCATGAAGTCGGGCGCGTTCTTGCTCTAATTGAATTCTTTCTTGTCCGACTCGGGCTGCTTCTTCCGCTTGTAATCTTGCAGCTACCTCAGCGTCAGTCTCGTTGTTGGCCATGAAAACGCCGTTGAAAACTGGTGTGTAGTTGTCGTCTGAAGTGGCGTCGTTCGCAGCGTTGGTGTCGGGTGGGTTGCCATGTACGCTTTCCTCCGAGGAGCTAGCGTAGGCAGCGAGTTCGGTGGAAGAACACGATCCGAGTTTTGGTAGAATGACGTTGACGTCCCTGAAGCCGGACCCAGAAATTGGATCTGCTGGTAACTCCATGGTGATGGTGGGGTAGATTAGATCGTCTTGAGGAGTGCTTGATGAAGAATCCGAAGTCGATGTAGTCGTACTCTCGAAGTGAATCGTTGTCTTGCAGCTGGAAAAGATTTTGATGCTAATCTCAGCCATGTTCGGTAACCCGAGTGGCTGAGAGATGCGATCTACTCCCGACTGCGTCTTGGTGCTGATCCTGGCCATATTCGGTAACCCGAGTGGCCAAGAGATGCGATCTACTCCCGACTGGTTCGAAGCCGAGTCGGAGAGAGATATCTTGCCGAAGTTGTTGGTGATGAAGTCGAGGCTGCCGAAGCGGTACGCCTGCCGGGGAGGAAAGGCGAAGTCGTCGATGCCTGATGAAGATCCCATCCTACTTGATCGGGCGATGAACTTGACGCTCCCCTACCTGGCGCGCCAACTGTCGAAACTAGATTTCGGCAATAGAAAAAGGGGGTGGCAATCAAGCTAGAAAAGTAGATGGGTTATGAGACAAAGGATTTAGACAGGTTCAGGCCTTCACGAAGAAGTAATACCCTACTCCTGTTTCGGGGTTTTGCCTCCGAGTTGTGTATTGATCTTATGGAAAGCTTCTGTCCCCAAGGGGTCCCCTATCCTCCTTATATACCCGAAAGATGGAGATTTACAAGATAAGATCTAAACCGACACGGTTAGACCTTCATAATCGGTATACAATCTTACCATACTAGGTATCCGGGTTCTAACTTGTCATACAAGACAATATCCTACCCGAATCCTAATACACATCATATTCTATTTACATAACATACCCCTATTATCAGTCGGATATTCTATGTCTGTGGGTATATGGGTACCATAATATCCACATAACTGTACCGTTTAATCAGTTCGACCATCTACTATCGCTCCACCAAAATTGAACTCTAAAAATGGAGAGGCATCATAATCAGGAAAAAGTACACGGGAGGTTTGTTATCTTATCACCGAATTACAAAATCATCGCTCAACCAAAAAATCAGATATATGACATTCATCAATTTACTAAACCCGATCACTCTAAGTTCTTATGTGGTTTTGTTCCCGGTTTGTTCGACGTGGCAGTTGAATCAACGTGGCATCCACGTAAACCAAATAAGTCATGTATGCTTATGTTGCCGGTATGTTCTATTGCTTCCCAATAAAACAAGGGTTCTTGTGTAATTAAACTATTTGCCACATTTAGAAGATGCATCTGTCACTTTTTCAGTATTATTAAGAATTTTGGTCTGTACGTGAACGTGACGCTTTTCCTTTCCGTGTACGTATAAACGACCGAGTCCGTATTGGGCACGGTCCCACGTACCGCACGGCACGAGTCCACGCTCGGATTCGGAGAGGCAACCGATCGATATAGTATATCGTACGTCGGGCTCCCCGGCGATGGATGGAGAGACATTAGTTGATTGATTACAGGTAGTGGTGATCGCAGTGGCAGCACGCACAGGCAAATCAAGGGCATGGTTAGTTTCTGATCCGATACCCTTTTCCAGATCTTCCTCCGCTCGCTCGACGCATCAGGTCCCGGCGACGCCGTCTCCGACCTCACCCTCCACCCATCAGGAACTGACCACTCCGCCCCCATGCTCCTCCCCTCCACGTCGACCCGCTCCATCTACGAGGTATTATTACCTGATTCATCTCTATGTGCTGGACTTTACCTGTAATGAGGAAAGGATTAGTACCTTACCTGTATTAGTTTTCTGTTGCCGCCACTCATGAAACTAATTAATTTGTGTTGTCCTGACTTTGGCCAGTATTCATTCCTCGGATCGATTGTCAGTTATATTTTGTGGATTGTAACTACCTGAATCAAGTTGGCACTACAGAGATTTTCGTTGTCTGCCCGAATCAAGTTGTATTATTGAGGATACTATTAAGAAGTCAAGTTGTTTCTATCTGCAGCTATATATTTTTGTGGAGAGTTGGTATTATTTGAGATATTCCTTATCTACAACAATATTTTGTGGACATTCAATACCTGAATCAAATGGATACTATTGGGATGTTATCTGAATCAAGTGGATACTATTGGGATGTTACCTGAATCAAGTTTGTAATACAGATTCTTAGTGTATGTTTCTCGAATGGAATTATATGTTATGACAAACTGAGCAACAAAAAGAATATTGTCATTCAGTACCTGAATCAAGTGGATACTATTGGGATGTTACCTGAATCAAGTTGGCAATAGAGATTCTTAGTGTCCATTTCTTGAATGGAACTATATGCTATGACAAACTGAGCAACATAAAGTATATTGTCTGCTGACATTGTCGAAAAGGATTCTGAGTAATCCCTGCTGACTTTATGTTGCTATCTATTTTTGTTGATAGTGTCTAAAATAGATCTTGAGTAATCTTTGTTGACATGTTTTTGCAGTGATCGACATAGCCGGTTCTCTTTGCTTTCGCCCAATAGTCCCTCATCTAACAACACTTCTCCTCGGTCAGTAGATCAATTACTAACCCCTTTTAGTTGTTATTTATTTATTTGCAACTAACCCACTGTCTGATGTGTGATTTATTGGTCTCATTGATACTTAACACCTCTTTCAATTGTTATTTATTTGCAACTAACCCTTTGTCTTAATGTGTGATTTATTGGTCTTATTGATACTTAACAGTACCCCGCCTTCATCATCTACGCGCAAGAAGACATCGTACACCACCCCTACATCCCCTAGGTGAATACTCTTTGCTATTACTTGCTTGATGTAGGGTTAACTGTTGTATAGTTTGGTTTCTGTGTAATTATTTTCCCTAGCATGAAAGTAAAATCTTTCTAGATTAATGATTTTAGTAATATATGAAACGCTTTTTATGCAATCTGAAGACTTTCTATAAATTATCTTTGTGGGGCGGAACATATCTCTATGTACCTCTCTAGGTCATTTAGGTCTTAACCAATTATGTGCTCATTTGCTCTATTTTCACATATGTATCCTTCAAGGTTTTATTTTGTCAAGAGTATGTGTTGGAATTCATAGGTATGTGAATGATAATATTACGTGTTCTTGTTACACCATTCTCTTCGAGTAAATAATTTTAATGTTCTTGCTAGTACCTGGGATTTTCAGTGTTAACCATTAGTAACAGCAGTTCAGGGGAACATTGAATTAACCAGTATCCGTGTCAAGCAGCTTAGCTGGTATTTTTCTCATTGTCTCTAGCTGTGGACTTTTTGGTCATCTTGGCAACTTCTTAAGGGGACTACATACAGTACAGGTGTCATATGTGATTTTTTTATTCAATGAATAGTACGGTTTTTCCGTTAGTCTTATTTAATACATGCGGTACTCGTATTGTCATCTTCAATACAATCTGTACTTATTAACTATTTCCTCTTTTTTCAGTGAATCACCTTACGAGGACCAGAGATATTGGACAAAGAAGCGACTGGAACATCTCCTCATCCGCTCCAAGGCAGAGATTGAGCGAGTGAAGTTTTCCCTCGGCGAAAGTACCGCAGAGTCACTCTTTGACATCCAGCCCTGATCGGTTTTGGGGGTTGGTTCTGAACACCCGCGTACTCTGTAGTTTGCCGTGTTGGGGATGAACTGAACCCCCGCGTACTGTCTGGTTTGCAGTCACTTTTACATACGCTTGGTTGTTGCTAGTAGTACGCTCTTGGAGTTGTCATATCTTATACTACTCAGTATTGATTTGGTTAGCACTCCTAGTCCTCGTATGGACTATATAGTAAGCATGTTGATCACAAAATTTTCCTTATTGGTTGTCATTGCTGATAATATCCAATTGTCAGGTTTGATACCAAAACATGCCCTACCAATTTATTGGCAAATTGAATCAAATAAGCCATGTATGCTTATGTTGCCGGTATATTCTATTGCTTCCCAATGAAATAAGGGTTCTTGTGTAATCTAACTATTTGCCACATTTAGAAGATTCATCTGTCACTTTTTCAGTCCTATTAAGAATTTTGGTCTGTACGTGAACGTGACGCTTTTCCTTTCCGTGTACGTATAAACGGCCGAGTCCGTATTGGGCACGGTCCCACGTACCGCACGGCACGAGTCCACGCTCGGATTCGGAGAGGCAACCGATCGATATACGTCGGGCTCCCTGGCGATCGATGGAGAGACATTAGTTGATTGATCGCAGTGGCAGCACAGGCAAAATCAAGGGCATGGAAGACGTAAATGATTACTCCGGGCTCGGCCAGCTGCCAAGCGATGTGCTCGTCTCCATCCTCGAGAAGCTCCACCTTCGCGAAGCCGTCCGGACCGCCGTCCTCTCCCGGAGGTGGAGGCGTCTCTACGCACAAGTACACCTTCCTCGCTTCCCACTAGACATCCATGACTTTGTGCATCGTCGTGTTACACCGGAAGAGCAAGCGCAGGCGCTGGTCCAAGCGGCGACCTCCCTGCTGACCTCCAGGAGCGCCAACCATCCAATCTCCACGCTCGCCGTCAGGTTCGTCCTCCTCCGTGAAGGTGACAGTGATAACAATCCGATGATGATCGTCGAGGAGGCCGTTGCCGTCGGGAAGGTCCGTGCTGTCGACCTGACCGTCATGACGGAGAAGGATGACATCCACGTCGTGGCCGACGACGAAGAGGAGTACGGGAGGCGCTTCCGGTCACTGTACGCCGCGTGCCCTCGCGCGTTTGCTGCTCTCACCGCCCTCTCCCTCGAGAACATTAAGCTCGCCGCCGCCGCCGACTTCCCAACGCTCATCGCCGCCTGCACCAACCTCCAATTCCTATCTCTCACCAACTGCAGCTCCCGCGACCCTCATCCCACGCCGCCGCTGGAGATACGCCACTCCAACCTTGTCCACCTCACCATCGCCTACTGCCCCTTCTCCGTGCTTGACCTCCAATGCCTTCCTCGCCTTGTGCGCTTCGCCCTCTGCGACTGGACAGCCACGCCTCGCTCCTGGCTGCCGCTCAACTTTGGCCATCTGCCTCGTCTCGCAACGCTCAGCCTCACCTGCACTCCAGCACCATGGCACCAGCCGCTCTACCTCACCGACCTCCTTGCTAACACCGCCGTTACTCATCTCCGCATCAACTTGAGAGGTGCTCGGAACATTTGGGTCAAGCCAGAATCGCCGTCCTGCAACACACGGCTGCGTCGCGTGCTAAGAAACGTCAAGGATCTCAAGATACGCAATGTTCATGACGGATGCGACCTGTCTTGGACCCTGTTCCTGCTCCAGGCGGCGCCATTGCTGGAGGACCTCTACGTCAAGTTCTGGCAGAGCCACGCATGCATGGAAGACGATGAGCCACACCTACGAAAAGAGAGCGATTTTACCTGGCACGGCCGACTCGACGCTGGCTTCAGCCACAATGGCCTAACTCGCCTCACCATTTCTGGCTTCCGGAGCAGCGACGAGAGGGTCATCCAGTATCTGCGCCGTGTTGTGGAGATGGCACCTAGGCTGGAGGTCGTACACCTGCATGACATGATCCCTTGCGAGTACTGTGACGCCATTGCCGCCCAATGCTCCACCTTTCCCCAGACCGATGAGGACAAAGATTTGATTAGGAACAATATCATCGGTGCTGGAAGCAGTCGTTCAATAAATATCAAATTCATCACCAATTAACATGTACCATATACTTATATATATATATATATATATATATATATATATATATATATATATATATTGGAGTTCATGAGTAGGGGAATATTATGTTGTACAAAATTTTACCTTTGTGATGTTAGTGTTGGGATGTGGACAGTAGGAAGCATGTTTGCAAATTGTCCACTTCACTTCGGAGTTTAGTGCTACTATTGCTCCACCAAAATTGAACTCTAAAAATCGAGAGGTATTCTGATCACCCGAACAAGGAATAAGTTCACTTTGACTCCCTTAACAAGTAACCGAATCTAAATCATATCCCTGAACCACAATACAGTATATCTCGATATCTCAATTAGTAAAACCAGTGCAATTTAACTCACTCGATAGTTTTGGAGGACGGTTTCACTGACGTGGCGCTTTGACTCGGTATAACTTGCTGAGTCACCCCGTGGGGCCCACCCATCAGTGGCCTTTACCTTTCCCTTCTCACCGCCGATGGTAGGAAGGCAAGTAGAGGCGCCGCCACTCCGGTCTTCTCTTCTCTCGGTGGAACCGGCCATGGCGGTGACAACGAAGGAGAGGCGGAGGCGGTGGCGGGAGGGACAGGTAGCGCGGGATAAGACAGAGTAGGTTGGCCACTAGGGAGACAATGGCGTGCCGCTGATGGAGCAGGTGCGGTGGCTTTCCCTACACGGGGTTGAGGGTAACAGCGGAAGGGAGGTGGTGGTGGGAGGGACGACGACCTCACCTCTCACCGCCGCCGCCATCCTCGCTCGTGCGTCCTCCTCCCCAACCGTTGGTAATCAGCTAATGATTGACCTCACGCGAGTAAAACACACACGCGAGAGTGGATTTCAGCATACGCGAGCGCACGGAAGAGTTCAGTGACGAACGCCGGCAACGACACACGCCTCTACTTGCTTTCAGTGTTGTGACATGTACACATGAGTACTGGAATGGACACAAGAACAGAAACGTTATGGCAACAAATGCCTTTTCTTTTTCTCCGTTATTCAGTCATCTAATTAACACAATACATGGCTTATATAGTCTTGGCGACACACACCTTCACACAACAGTTTAGTCCGAGTCTCATACCATGCACACGCATGCTCCACTCGATCCACTACCTAGCTGCATGCATAAATTAAAGCTAACCAACTGGTAGACTTGCTCCTCTAGCTCATGCAACACATGCACGTACTAGCTAATTAATTTGCCTGATCCATGCAGATCATTAATGAACATATCACATTTATAGCACCTGCATGCAACCACGTCTAACACATGACGTGATAAAAACTAAACAAACACAAAAGGATCCTATGGAACAAGATTAGTTCAAACACGCACCGACGGCGGCAACGGCAACACGACAACTTCCTACTCCTCCCTCTCCAACCCTGGGCGGGCTGCTGTGTGTGTGTGCGGTGCCGTACGTCGTCGTCGATCCGCTCTCGCCGCCGGGGCCGGTCTCCGGGAAAGGAGTTGGTGGGCGGCTGCAGCGCAAGGAGAATAACGAGGAAGGTGGCGGCAGCATCGGCGCCGTGGTCACCGTCGGCTCGGAGTCAGGCGGCAGCGCGCCGCGGTGTCGGTGGCGAGGAAGTCCGTCGACACGTTCGACCAAAGGCAATGGTTTCTGTACTTTTCAGGTAAATAACTAATGTTAATCACTTGTCTTGCAGCATATGCATAAACTAATTACAAATTAAGCTATAGCCAAATCTTGCATGCGTACGTGCGCTAGTGGTGTGTGATGATGGTGGTGGCAGGCACGCAGGAGGAGGCGTACGACGTCGGCTGCATCACCTCCCAGCTCGGCGACGGCGTGTATGGCGCCGCCGCGCATTATGGCCACCACGCATGGCCGACCATCTCGCGTTCCGTATGCGCACCCGTTGCGCGTGTCGTGCAAGCAGGAGCAGGACCAAACTCCCTGCACACAGCGGAAGGGAAGAGAAAGAGAGAGAGATAAGGAGGAAGAATTAATGGTTGGAGAGAGAGGATGGCATGTGGACCCTCACAAGGTAACTCAGCGGGTTGGACCAAGTTAAAATGTTACGTCAGCAAAACCGCTATTCAAAACTGTGAAAGAAGTTAAATTGTACCGGTTTTCATAGTTAAAAGTTCTGAGATATCGTATCGCCAGTCCGGTATATGGATCAGATTAGAGGAGTCAAAATCGGACTTATTTCCCCGAACAATACATCCCCTCAACAGGCCACAAGAGTAGGCCGAGCTGGGCCACCATGTTAGATGTTGTGGGCCTTTAAGATATAAAAAATGACCTCTCTGCTTACTATACATGTTTCTTTTTTTCCATTTTATATCCCCAAAAAAAACTCTCTCTCTCTTCTTTTTTTCATTTTACATAGACATATAAACTACTCTTTCTTTCTTTTTAGTATGCTACTAATTTGTTTCTTTATGCATTTGATATCCCAAATACTGATGGATTTGCAGGCCCAGGAGCGGCAGGCTGCCTTAATTGTCATTTATTTCTTGGCGTGACGATAGCGATTCCTAAGCTTGGAATTAGTCTTCATAATTAGATAGCTACAGTCTAACTGGCCTTACGTCTCCTTCAGATGTTTACCAGTTAACAGATGCATGCTTCCTTGGCTTAAACATAATTTGGCGTTAAATTAACTAGCTACTGCTTGATTAATCATCTTCATTCTTTATGATGCTGCACTCGTACTACTACTATTTGTGTTTGTTCCTTTCAGGCAATCACAAAGAGTTGTTTGCAAGCACAAGCAAGGACCGCGCACTGATCATACCACTAGAAAAAGGCTTCTCTGTTTGCTTGCAACCCGTAATTAATTGTAACTAAAACTAGACACTGATGACCATCATTCGAATGTAAACCGTTATGCTAAAAAACAAACAACAATAAAAAAACATCTGAATCAACTCTAAAATTATGACTTAAAATTTAATTTTAGCTGCAGCCAATAAGCTGTAGAGCAAACAATGAATTCAAATTTTATGTAATTTTTTGTAGGAACTAGTTCAAATCCCCTAGTTCCTCTAAATAATCTTCTCTAATTTCCAAAGAGAGATTTATCTTCGCAATGCTTTTGCGTGTTCATGAAAACAAAACAAGTTCATGTTCAATTTCAACCCAAGAAAATGAGACTGAGCTACTGTAATACCGTTGCAACGACGTGTGATGACCGCAGGAAAATCTTAATTCCATCAGCACTATAAGTACAATTATTACAGCCTTAGTGGCTCCTAGAATTTGTTTGACCATGTGTACATCTTTTTTGACTCGCTTTTCGTTGCACGGCCTCTAATTAATCTGTGTTTCGCAGTGGAAATCTACTGGAGACTTACACACTGATCATATTGGTAAGAGGACGTTGCTGTCAAATGACATTTGCATCTTGGCCAGATGGCTCTGGAGTGGTTGCTTGGTCACATGTATTGTTCGTCGCATTTGTCCTGGAAAAACGTGTGATGATCTGGTGTTGTGTCACCATATTTATTGTCCAATCTATCAGAAAAAAATATTATTCCTTAAAAATATTATTATTTTCATATGTTGTTGTTACTATTGTCCAGAAACTGGTTAAATGTTCATAGCAATAATGGCATATAGGAAATCAATAGCAAAGTTATTTTTTTACACAGATAATGAAAAGGTGGAAATAAAATTCTCTTGCCGGATCGCTGGGTCAGTTAACAGATGCCTACCAGTTAACAGATGCATAATAAACTTCTCTTGCTGGAAATCAATAACAAAGTTATTTTTTTAATAGATTATCGGTAATAAAGATAGCTGGATGGATATTGAAAAGGTGGAAATATATTCCAAGCTTTTTTTAGAAAGAAATATATTCCAATCTGGAGTCCAACTTTTGTTTCTCTTGCTGTAGCTAGCTTGTTAATCTTTTCCTCCTATACTAGCACTAGTAATTAATAATTATCATATCCATAACCATGCCAATCCACAATGGATGCAGTAGTAGACCTTTGACCACCTCCTCTACAAGTTAGAATCTTCTTACTAGGTGCTAAGGTTTTGACAAAACCACAAGAAATCAAAGCTAACCTAGCTAAGCAACTGAGATAAACATTTTGAGTCCCCAAACTCAATCCAAAAATCCCAAATTTTAACAGCCAAATTCAAATTCCAAGCCGGCCAGCAGCAAGACCTTCTCCAGTACTCAACTGCCTTAATTATTTTTGTTTTTGTATTAACGCGTTCCTCTCTCTCCTCTCTCTCTCTCTGACCATTACTCTCTCTTTCTCTCTCCTGTTTTTTTTTTCACCAACCATCGTAATTGCTGACTTTGAGAGACAAAATAAGAAGCAAAAAAAAAAAAAAAGAAGAAAAAGAAAAGAGGAGGAGACAGAAGGAGAAGGAAGCAGAGCGAGCAGTTGCCAGAAAACCAAACAAAACAAGCCAAGAAAAGGCCATCACTGTGAGAGAGGGGAGGAGGGAGAGATCTCCTGCTGCGTCGCGATTTCCGGCGGCAAGGTTCGATTTTGATCCCGTCCCCGGATTCCCCCCGCCCCGATTTGCCTTTGCCCCCCGCGCGGCCTCGCTGGTTTCTGCAAGTGGTAGAGTAAGATCCCGATTTTAACAGTGGCAGTTCGTGCCCCGCCGCTTCTGCTTCTGGTTTTTGGGCGATTCGGCGGTTGCTGGACTGGAGGGAGTCGCGGGTGCAGTGTTCTGATTCGGATCTGAGCGGGTGTTCGGTTTTTTTCACTCCAATTCGGATTCGGGCGAGCAATGAGGGTTCTTGATGCGTGACCTGATGCGGGAGGCGTATTGGGAGAAGATCTCTTGAAGTTTTTTTTTTGTTTGGGGGTTTTATTGGAGCGGAGTCTCTTGCGCGGATCGCCCCACTCATTCTATGGGCTGTGTCAGTTCGAAGCAATTCCATGGCGAGGACCAGCGTGGCGGCGAGGGGAAGCCCCGGCGGCGCCCGTCTAGCAACTCTTTGAGGCGTCTTGTTAGTTACAATTCGAGCAAGAGGCATGAGCACTTTGAGGAGGAGGATGAAGAAGGGGTGGTTGTGTCAGCCACCTCCTCTAGCGCCGGACATCGTGTAGGAAATGATGTGAGCACCGCGAGGCTCATTCGGAAGCCCCCCGCGCCGGTGGTTGAAGCTGTGGCTGTGTCTGTGGCTGCATTACCAGATGAGACAGCTTCTGTGGCGGTTAGCGTGGTTGATGCGGAGAGGCCAGCTGCCGCGCCTGCGAATTGGAGGCGTGCTCCGAATGGCGTGGCGGAGCAAGAGCCTAGGAGTGGTGGTACAAGGAGTGATGCGAAACCAAGGATTACAGATGTTGTGCCCAATGGAGTGCAGGGGGGGAATGCGGCGGCTGGCTGGCCAAGGTGGCTCACAGAGGTCGCAGCAGAGGCAGTCCGTGGGTGGCAACCTCGGAAGGCAGAGTCTTTCGAGAAGTTGGACAAGGTTCATATCTCTATGCCGATCTTTAATTTTGTAACCAATTCACTATTTTGTTTCATATTGTTAGGACCTTGATTTTCCATGTATATTGTGGTTCATGCTTATTAGTGGTTGAGTATGATTGCTTGCTTTTAGACTTTACCGATGGCATATGACTGTCTTGAGCTAAACTAGACATGTCTCTAGGACTATTTTGGTAATGACATTCTTGATAGTGTGGTGTAGTCAGTCAACTGGATTGCAGCACTTTAGATAATGAACGTTCTACTTCTGTAAAGTCATTTGATTGATGAGAACTCAAATTTCTATTGACCTACTGATTCAATGCAACCACACCTTTTCTCATCCTCGCTTTTAAATATTTCAGATAGGGCAAGGTACATACAGTAGTGTTTACAAAGCACGTGATCTTGAGAACGGGAAAATTGTGGCACTTAAGAAGGTTCGGTTTGCCAACATGGACCCTGAGAGCGTGCGGTTCATGGCAAGGGAAATTCACATCTTAAGAAGACTTGATCACCCTAATGTTATTAAGCTTGAAGGTTTGGTGACGTCGCGCATGTCTAGTAGCTTGTATCTTGTATTTGAATACATGGAGCATGATCTAGCGGGACTTGCAGCTACACCTGGCATAAAGTTCACAGAGCCTCAGGTTTTCCCTCTTGACACGTTCTTTGGTTTTCCATTTGAAAGGTTTTCATTGTGTTGTCAGTTTCTATGTTGTACTCACTATGGAAAATGTCCATTTTAGGTCAAGTGTTACATGCAACAACTACTCTCTGGACTTGAACACTGTCATAATCGTGGCGTTTTGCATCGGGATATAAAGGGTGCAAATCTCCTCATTGACAACAATGGTGTTCTCAAAATAGCAGACTTTGGTCTAGCCACATTCTTTAACCCTAACCAAAAGCAACATTTGACAAGTCGTGTGGTAACATTATGGTACCGACCTCCTGAATTATTGCTGGGTGCTACAAACTATGGTGCTGCTGTTGATCTCTGGAGTGCTGGTTGCATTCTTGCGGAATTGCTGTCTGGGAAGCCTATCATGCCAGGGCGAACCGAGGTATTGTTTAGCTATTCATATTCTGGACAAACTTGCAACCTAAGATTAACACAGTATTATATACTGCTATAATTCTGATGTTGCCTTACACAAAGTATATCAGTATCTGCCATTTCTTGTATTGCACTTCTGGCCAAACCTGAATTATGCTGGACTAAAAAAAATAATGAAGCTGCTGAAGGTGAATTCACCTTTGCTGAATACAGAATACTTGACACTATGAACCCTGCATTTGAGATCTTTTTATCAGTTATCATGTACTAATGGTAATCTATCAGTTTGTAGTTTGTACAGCCAGATGTACAATTATAAATTAAAATGGTTAGCTCTAGTTTCAGTGTGATAAATAATCATTGTATATTACCTGATGTATTTTTACATGGACCAATACCAGATAAAATTTAACAATATTAAATTTCTACTTTAGTGTTGAATGGTCATATTGTTTATCATGTTTAATAATCTATATGAGTTTCCACTGTTCATTTTTGTTGTCCAATTTTTTTCAGGTGGAACAATTGCACAAAATATTTAAGCTTTGTGGTTCACCATCAGAGGATTTCTGGGCTAATTTGAAGTTGTCACGTGCTACAATATTCAAGCCACAACATCCTTATCGTCGATGTGTGAATGATGTGTATAAGGATTTCCCTCCTCCGGCTTTAGCACTATTGGATTGTTTACTTGCTGTAGAACCTCAGAATAGGGGTACTGCTGCTTCGGCCCTTGGAAGCGAAGTAAGTTCTGGCCCTGAAATTTGTTTATTTGCATGCCTGTGCTAAGGAGAATCCATGGTCTCTCAAACATGTGGAAACACACATTATGTTAAATCTGCCTTTTGTATCCATCTCCCTGTAAATTTCATTGTCAAAATATTCGTTCGATGAGTCCTAAATATGAATCTGTTTGTCATGGCATTATTTAGAGAAGTGAAACATCAGTTCCTTTTTACTTGATGTTAACTCATAGAGATTTGGCTGTTCCTGTATAATCTAAAACTGGCCTTTTTTATTGTGATGTACTAATATTAATTTATCCTTTTACCTTGGACTGTAGTTCTTCACGACAAAACCTTATGCTTGTGATCCATCAAGTCTACCTAAATATCCTCCAAGCAAGGAATATGATGCTAAGCTTCGAGATGAGGAGGCAAGAAGGTAAACCCTGTGGAGAACTAAAGATGAATTTTGATCAGATGGAATATATGGTATCTTTCTTCTTTTGCTGGCGATTTCTTTATTTGACTCAACTTAAGTTCATGTTTTGCCCACAGGCAAAGAGCAGCTGCAGTTAAAGGACATGAATCTGAAGCTGGACGTAGAAAGCAACTTCCAGCACCAAATGGCAACAACGAATTGCAGGTAATGTAAAACTTATCTTTAAATTATAGGCTCCTCTTAGTATTAGATGATAATTGTCATACTTAAGGATCTCCAGAGTTGAGGGTTTTCTGACGCACTAGCACTATTTAGCTTCCAAAATATTATTAATTCCTGCAGAATTTTTAAACCTTATGGGAAATGACACCATTCAAATACTATATGCTAGTTCCTAGTGGTTCAATGTATTCATTTAATACAGGAATATAGTATGAATTTGTGTAGTTAGTACTTGATAGCAGTCTTGCAGAACTAATTTGTGATTCAATGTAATCGGCTCTTGACTTGTTTGGAAGTTTACCAGTACAGTAGCTGCAGTTTAAACATTTGAATTAATTGCATAGTCGATATTGCAAGATTGTTAAATATAAACTCTGTTGTTCTTTCTCAAATGATTGCTGTTCCGTATCTTTGCAGCAACGACGGGTTCAGCTTAATCCAAAAAGCAGCAGTAACAAGTTTATTCCAAAGGAGGACGCTGTCACTGGCTTCCCAATTGATCCTCCAGGAAGAGCTGGGGACAATGTTTACCCTCAGCGTGCGCCTCTGATGCATGCTGGTCGTTCATCCTCTACCCTGGGCCGATCAAGTGGCACTGATCAGAATGCTCAGAGGTTTTACACGTCTCAAATTGCTGCTGCTGAGATGTCTACTGCAACTGGTGGGCAGCGAGGCAATGCCACTAAGCTGTCCTCCAACCTTGGGGACAGTGCCAGGAGGCAATATTTGAGAGAGCATCGATCTAGTTCAAGATATAGTCAACTTGCTGCTGCTGAACCCTCTGACAGACCTGAATGGACACACCAATTCCAAGAAAGACCATCATCTTCCCACCGCAAAGATGATGGGGTGGCAAACAAGGAACCTACCGTGGTAAGTTATTTTATTGTCCTAATTGGCTTCACTTGGTCCTGCCTCCTAACATCCCAGGAGAATGATCCATAGTATTCAAGTCTTGAAAGCTGAGATAAACTTTGGGGTAATTCACCCTTAAGCATTCTTGGAAGTTATGACCAGTGAACATGTGAAAGTATGATTTTTATCGGGGAAGATAGAGTACATGCTACCTAAATCTCTTCACAGAATGGCCCTTTCTTATTCCTGAGAAATATCGCAAATGGTCTGTGTCGTGGATATGGAGTGCACTGTTTTTTCTTTGTTCCTAATATTATTAGACATTCTCATTTGTCAAGGTCAACGATCTATTTCTTACAGAAGATAGTAATGAAAAAATGCTTCCAAATTGCAGGATTGTATTTTTGTCATATGCTGAGAAATTAACCGTCTGTGCAGGTGAATGGCGCTAAGAAGAGCAGGATCCACTACTCAGGACCATTAATGCCTCCTGGAGTAAACATGGAAGAAATCCTTCGAGAGCACGAGCGGCAGATCCAACAAGCTGTACGGAGGGCGCGCCTCGACATGGGAAAGGGCAAGAATCACGTCGAGAGAGACCAGTCGGAGTCGCTTCTGTACACTACCCAGAATGGCAGACCCTAGGTGCTACAAACGTTCAGGATCGCGGTTCAATGTGTTGTGGAGCCCCCATTTCAGCCATCAAAAACAATAGAAAGTAGCGTATGTTTCTGCGCCGTCAAAGCGGAGAGGTTTCTTTCTGCTAGATGTTCCACCCATTGCAGTGGTTTGGTTTTCACCAGCAAAAGGAAACCTGTTCCTGTAGAGATTCACCGCCTGTCCAAGCTTTAGCATAGGGCGTCGAAAATATTTGCTGAAGATTTGGTTGTCCACAGCCACCAATTGTATATCTCGAGAGAATACCCACCCCTTGAAATTGATTCTTACACCTGTTTTTTGGCAGATGACAAGAGAAAATATAATGGAAGTACAGATCATTGGTGCCCTCTTGTGTTTACCTTGCATGTCTTGCTTTTGTTTCAGTTATTTTGTTTGTTCAATTATCCTGTTTCACTTGATTTAAACTTTGTCATAGTCATCCTGGTGTTTGTTCAATTATCTTGGAGCAAGGTAAAACTGAATGTTGGAAAATTTGGTAAAGCCAAAGTTGGAAAGTTTGAAACCTGGACTGAGCAATACCAAAACAAGTGTTTATCTTCTTGGGCTTTTAGTAAAATAATCTTCTTTTGTCATTACTAAAATTTTGACATGAATTCAAATCTTAGCCAGTTTCTTGGGGAAATTACCAAAATCCCGGCAATGCAAGTGGACACTTCTGGTAAAAAGGGACATTTTAACTGCTTACCACTCTTAGTTTTCACGTTTAACTATTTACCACTCATGTGGACGTCAATGACATGTGGACCCGGGTGACAAATCCTTAATAGCCACATCAGAGAGAGAGAGAGAGAGAGCGCGCTAATTATAAACTTTTTTTTTTCTAGTTGAAAAAGGAAGAACACCTCCGACTCCAAACCCCAGCAATTGGCGCCCGCGCCGCCAAACCAAACGCCGGGAAGTGCACCGCCATCTCCGCCGCCGCCGCCGTGGTGTGATGCGGCGGCCGTTTGATGCGCCGACCTCCCACCTTTCCGCCCAAGCAGCACCTCCTCCGCATCCGCCGCTGCCTCCCATCCGTTTGGCGAAATGCCGCGCCCGCGCAAGAACCACCACCGCCCTCGCCGCCGCACCCCGCCTCCTCCCTCTCTGCCATCCTCTACTCCTGCACCGCGCGGCGCGCCCGTCGCCCCGGCGAGCAGGCCCACGCGCGCGCCGTCACGCTCGGCCTGGCCGCCCACCCGTCCGTCCTCCCCAGGCTCGCCTCCTTCTACCTAGCCCTCGCCGACCTCCCGGCCGCGCGGGCCGCCGTCGAGAAGGCGGCGGGAAAGGCGCGGGCGTTCCCCTGGAACCTGCTCATATGGGGCTACGCCGGCCGTGGGCTATGGGAGGACGTGATACTGGCGTACGAGAAGATGGCGGCGTGGGGCATCGCCGCCGACAAGTTCACGTACCCGTCGGTTCTGCGTGCCTGCGGCGAGCTCCGGGAGGTCACCATTGGCCGGAATATCGAGCAGTGCATTCGGAGGAATAGATATGGCCTGGACATGTATGTCTGGAATGCTTTGGTGGGGATGTATGCCAAGTGTGGGGAGTTGGAGGATGCCCGGAGGGTGTTTGATGGAATGGCTGTGAGAGATGTTGTCAGCTGGAATACGGTGGTGTCCGCATATGCGTCGACAGGGAGGTGGAGTAAGGCATTTGATCTTCTACAGCAGGTTCCTGGTGCAAACGTTGTCACATGGAATGCGGTTGCAGCAGGGAATTTGAAGGCGGGGAACTACGATGAAGTGATTAGGCTGGTGTCTCAGGTGAGAGGATGTCATGGGACAGGGGTGGATTCTGTGACCATCATGATTGGGCTCAAGGCGTGTGGTAGGACCAGGCATGTGAGGGTTGGCAGGGAGTTGCACGGGGTGGCTGTTCGTCTATGCTTTGATAGCCTCGAGTGTGTGGTGAATTCGTTGATAACTATGTACTCAAGATGTGGGATGATGAGCTCTGCCTGCCTTCTGTTTAGAGCATGCTCAGTTCGGAGCATCACAACCTGGAACTCGCTGCTTGCAGGATTTGCATTCGTGGACCAGATCGAGGAAGCTTCTTTGATTTTCAGACAGATGATTGGTTTTGGTGTCTGTCCAAATGATGTCACTGTCTTAACTATGCTTTCCCTTGGTGCACGGTTTGGACACCTCTATCATGGAAGGGAGCTGCACTGCTACATCCTTAAGCATGAATTGGATGGTTCTAAACTATTGGAGAACTCGCTTGTCGACATGTACTCCAAATGTAGACACATGGTGGTTGCACAGAGAGTGTTTGAACTGATGCAATTTCGAGACAAGCATGCCTACACATCGCTGGTTTTGGGTTATGGATTGCAAAGAGAGGGACATGTATCACTGAAGCTCTTTGATGAGATGATTGAGAACAGTATAGAGCCAGACCACATAACTTTCGTTGCAGTTCTATCAGCATGTAGCCACTCTGGGCTAGTAAATCGGGGGCAACTACTATTTGCCAAGATGGTTTCTGTATTTGGTATAGCACCAAGATTGGAGCATTTTTCTTGCATGGTTGATTTGTACTGCCGTGAAGGTTTGCTGAAGATGGCCGAGGAGATAATTGACAAGATGCCATTCCAACCAACTGCTGCAATGTTAGCAACTCTTATTGAGGCTTGCCGAATCCATGGTAATATGGAGATTGGGGATCGGGCTGCAAAGAAGCTGCTGGCAATGAGGACAAAAAACCCTGGCCATTACAGATTAATTGCAAACATGTATATAGCAGCAAAATGCTGGCCAGAACTAGCTAATGTGAGATCACTAATGAGCACCATGGAGCTAAATATGATTCCAAGCCATTCTTTGCTAGAGTCAGAATATGACGTGTGTCCAGTCGAGCAAGATGATTTCCTGAATCATGCCACACATGGTTTGTCATCTGACCACCTGACTGATACTGATTCCTCTAGCAGCGAGGAAGTGAAGTGCAGTGAAGCTTTTGGTGGATAGTAGAGCAAGAATGCAATAGGTTATTTTTGGACTGCTTTCTATGTTAAGGCCATGGAACTTACCGAAAGGTTTCAAGAGGTAACATTTAGAATTTTTGATATTTATCCACTAATGACTAATCATTAAGTAACTTACAGATATGTTCAGTTTTAACTGTAACTAGTTTTATATTTATACACCAGTTTACCTTTGCATAGCAAAAGTCCCTTATGTTTTGGGATGGAGGTAGTAGCAGTTTATCTGTGGTTTGTAGATTTGTATTTGAGTTTACAACTTCTCTTGATTTCTTGCTGTGGTATTCTTACTCACCCAGGAGGATGCAAAAGAGCTCAAAGAACAAAATAACCGAGGACATTTTATTTGTTTAGGGTCTAGCCAAGCAGTAGAGGCAATTGAAGAGAACTGGTAAGCCTAATAATATTCCTGCTCTTTTCATGAAGCGACATGATCATAGCATCTAATTATTCCAGTTCACTGATTTCAAGTAGTATTGGGCTCTGGTGCACTATAATCCATTTGCTTGCTTTGACAGCTCTTCCGTCACAGAAGCACACCACAATACTTAAATTGCTAGAATCCAGAGAGAAGCATCCTATACCATCTCAAACACAAATTGCTGTGGCAGAGGTGAAGGATGGTACTTGTGTCGCCCCCAAGCAGCATCTCAGGCGTTGAGTTTTTACATGCTGCGGTGCCTGGCATCGTTGCTTCGCTCTTCATCCCATGGGTGTTCTGGTCCTTCTTCTCGCTCAATGCCTGGACTGGACTCCCGGCCGGTTAAGAACGCCACGGCGATGAACATGCCATCAGAGAGCTCAGTTACCTGATGATGCTATGCTCCGGCCGTGCTGGCGAAGCTCCTCTCCGACGAGGAGTTCATTGACAAGGTGACCACGGCGTGAGCTGCAGACTAATTACATCCATTGCGAGCTCCAATCATGTACTTGTATTATGTCATCATCAACACAATGTCGTTTAACTAAATATGTTCAACAGATGAACGTAATAGAATTGGGGCAGAATTGATTGATCTGAAATGCTAAATCTGACGCATGCGCATTGCAAGGCACTGAATTTAACTGGAGGTTCTTCTCTTGTTCAGCTATGAAGTATTATCAACGGTCGAGTCTCCAAATCGCAGTTACATAATTTTTGTTACCGTTTAGCTGTTACCCTTTGACATGTTTCTCATTTTTGCTAACGTGTTACTGTCACTGCATATGTTGATGCTCATACCTCTCCTCATCAAAACAGAATCTTAATCACACTTTTTTTTCCAAGGATTTTTTTGAGGAAAACTTGATCACACTTACTCAATGAAAGTTCAATTGTTTTGACTTGTATATGATATTAAGAATTAAAAAAAGTGGTTTATACGTATGTACACAGCATTCCCAATTGGCTTGAATAAGAGGAAGGATCCGACCTCTCACCTCTAGCTCTTGACTTGTACTATCTGTCCGGCGGCTAAGGAAAGACAGCTACCCATCCCAGCAACAAGTTGGGAATGATCTCAAAGAAAGAGATAACAAGGATCATTTTGCCTATTTGATCAAGTAGGTAGAGACATTCTGCTCAATGTTGAGTTTTATTGCAACTTATGTCACTTATGTTCAGATTAAGGATCTGCCACCAGTCACCACCTCCAGACCAAATACCTCACTACTGAATTGCAGCAGTAAATGACAGCTTTTGGAATTTGCTCTTTCTCCAACTCTTTTGAAATGTGATATCTTTCAACTTGAGATATACCATACTATACGTAGCGTAGCATACTGATAGTCAGAACTAAGAAATGATGACTATTTCTCTTCTGAATACTGATGAGTTTGTTCCTTTCAGATAAATTCAGAAGTAACACGGCTTTCCATTGAGATACCAAGTTTGCTACTGCTCTGACTTCCCTCGGCTACTTAGCCACCCACACTGCTCTGGAGTTGGCAACCAAAATGGAAGCCACCACCGGCGGCGGCGGCGTCCACGTCGTGTCACGCCGCATCATCCGGCCGGAGTTCACGGGCTCGCTGAACGGCGAGCTGCCGCCGGAGCATGAGACGACTGTTCACCTGACGCCGTGGGATCTCCGGCTGCTCACCGTGGAGAACATCCAGAAGGGCATCCTCCTGCCCAAGCCACCCACCGGTGGCGAGACTCTCGTCGAACACCTGGCTTCATCGTTCGCTCGCGCACTCGGCCGCTTCTACCCCTTCGCCGGCCGCCTCGCCGTGGAAGAGGTGGATGACGGAGCGTCGCCTGAATGTACCATCTCCGTCTCGCTGCGCTGCAACGACGAAGGCGCTGAGTTCGTCCACGCCGTGGCGCCCGACGTCTCCGTCGCCAACATCGCCGCCTCGCTGCACATTCCACGCGTGGTCTGGTCCTTCTTCCCGCTCAATGGCGTGGTTGCTGCACACGCTGCGACGGAATCCCTGCCGGTTCTGTCCACGCAAGTCACCGAGCTCTCTGACGGCGTGTTCATCGCCATGTCTGTCAACCACGTCGTCGGCGACGGCACCAATTTCTGGGAGTTCATGAACACATGGTCGGAGATCAGTCGAAGTAGCGGCGGCGAACTGGACATCTCGCCATTGCCGTCGACGTCGACTTCGCGGCCTCTGGTGGTCAAGAGGTGGTTCTTGGACAATTGCACGGTGCCGATCCCTCTGCCGTTCTCCAAGCTGGAGCACATCATCCCGCGAAGCGAGCACCAAGCGCCG
The DNA here is from genome assembly GCA_000573905.2 of Oryza punctata. NCBI lineage: Eukaryota > Viridiplantae > Streptophyta > Magnoliopsida > Poales > Poaceae > Oryza > Oryza punctata. The sequence goes on along the minus strand of CM002495.2, from coordinate 819,686 downwards.
GTGCAAGAATGCTTCTTCGCTTTCTCTGCGGAGAGCATAAGGAAGCTCAAGGTGAAGGCGAACGACGAGATGGGCGGCGCCGTCTCCATCTCCTCCCTCCAGGCGCTGCTCGCTCAGGTGTGGCGCTCGGTGTCGCGAGCCCGGGAGCTCGCGCCGCGCCAGGAGACGGCGTACGTGCTGGTCGTCGGGTGCCGTGGACGCGTGGGCGGCATCTCGGCGGGGTACATGGGTAACGCCGTGGTGCCCGGCGCGGTGCGGCTGACGGCCGGCGAGATCATGGAGAGAGGGCTCGGGTGGACGGCGTGGCAGCTGAACAAGTACGTGGCGTCGTTCGACGAGGTGGCCATGAAGGGCGCGCTCACGTCGTGGCCGCGGCAACCGGACTTCTTCTCCGTCCTGAGCCTGCTCGGCGGCGCCGCCATCATCACGGGGAGCTCGCCGCGGTTCGACGTGTTCGGCAACGACTTCGGTTGGGGGAAGCCGGTGAGCGTGCGAAGCGGCGGCGCGAACAAGTTCGACGGGAAGGTGACTGTGTACGAGGGGCCGGACGGCGCCGGGAGCATGTCGCTCGAGGTTTGCCTGACTTCGGAGGCGCTGGCGAAGCTTGTCGCCGACGAGGAGTTCATGGGCGCGGTGACCATGCCGTGAGCTGCATCCATGCATGCTTCTATTCATTGCGAGCTCAATTGGTAAAAAAAAAAAAAAAGAAAGAAAAATATTCAGATCGATATCATGTAATCCATTTATGTCAACTTGTCAGTAGAAAGATGATGAATTCATCAACAGCGATAGCTGATAGATCCAGAGATATCACGGTAGTCTGACGGGAATGCCTTTTGTATCAAACAAGGATAAATCGATATGTTCTTGAACTGAAATTTCGAATGGTTTTTAGACGAATTTGAAGGAAATTTGAAGGATGCCCACGGAGGCCGAGGTCATGGTCAGAAATGGCGGAGTTCGACCAGAGGATTCAAACACCAGAGACTTTCTGATGATCGATCATCTTAAACTTTCTGATTATCAGATAGTAGATAGTAATTACTGTAGATGGATTCAAATGAGCTTGCAGCTTGTGCTGAGAATAAACCAACAATTAATCGTCTTCCTGTCATCAAGCTGTGTCTGTTTGACGGGATTGCTGCAATCCTGAACTTTTGTGTTGCATTTATCGCCGATGTCGGCACGAGCATAAGCCTGATTTGGACTCCATTTGCCTTTCGCCTTTTTTCTCCGTTGTTGAGCTGTGGAGCCATGTGCATGTCGCGGCGACGAACAGCCGCAAGTTGCGCTTCTTCGGCGTGCGCTACCTTTACCTTGGCCCAAGACGTCGACGATCCGGGATCCACCATGGCCCAACAGCCCACTCGAACTGCCCCGATCCCACGCGGGCTCCCCTGATTGGCAGCAGGCTGACGACCACGGCCCATGACCGGCAGCAACAGGCCGACGGCCCCGGCCCAATGCGCGCCTCAAACAGCACAGGCCTGCAAGACATGGCATCACACCACCCCGGCCCAAGAAGCGAGCAGCTGGACTACCATACTCCCATCGGCCCAGGAGGCCTTAATAGGCTGATTCGGCCCAAAGAGAATGCCACTACTTCAAATGATAGAAAACCATGATCTAGTTAGCTGGAATGTGCGCGGTCTGAACTCCGCCGCGTGGTGCAATACGTTGCATGAACTTACGCTTGAGACGCGATGCAACATGGTGTGCTTCCAAGAGACGAAACTCCAAAATATCGATGATTCCCTCGCCCGCTTTCTGGGGGATACAAGCATGATGGCTTCGCTTTTAAACCCGACGGAGGGACAAGAGGTGGAATTCTTCTTCTTTGGGATAACAGAACAATCGATGTTCGCAACGTCCGTGTAGGGCGCTTCTGTATCTCAGCAAACGTCACGATCGTTCAGTCAGGCACTTCATTCATGCTCACAGGAGTGTATGGCCCCACAAGACATTGGTTGAAAGATGCCTTCCTTAGGCACATCAGGAGACTAAAGCCGTGTCCGGGAGAGAACTGGCTGCTATTAGGAGACTTTAACATGATATACAGGGCTAGAGACAAGAGTAATGAAAACTTAAACCTTGCACGTATGAATCGCTTCTGATCAGCTCTTGACCATTGTGAGTTAAAAGAAATCCATCTGCAGAACACAGGAAATTCACCTAGAGTAACGAGAGGCGACGACCGACCTTGATAAAATTGGACAGATATTTCTGCAACGAGGCATGGGACCTTGCCTTCTCTCAGCATGTCCTCCACGCTCTACCAACAGGTCCCTCGGACCATTGCCCTCTCCTTCTCGCCAATGCCTCCGGTCCACGAAAGCCACGATCGTTCAAATTTGAGAACTTTTGGACGAAGATCCCGGGTTTCAAAGACATCGTTGCGGCTGCTTGGACACGCGCACAACGCACACAGAACCCATGCATCGGCTGAACCAGAAGCTGCAATTCACGGGAAAGTGCCTGAAAGAGTGGTCCAAGAGATTTTGCATAGAAGCGAAACTGTAATTTCACATGGCCCTTGATGTTATACAACGCCTAGACGCGGCACAAGAGCAAAGAGTTCTTACAACGCCAGAGCATCGCCTTAGAGCAGGTCTCAAACGCCGCTTCCTTGGCCTGGCAACGATCGAGCGTGCGCGGAAAAGACAGGCCTCCCGAATAACAAACATAAGAGAAGGGGACGCAAACACAAAATACTTTGTAACACCCTGAAAATTCCGGCAATAAATTTCACTAAAATTTTGAACTTATTAAAACTTTTTCATCATGCTGATGATTATGGTTGTTATTGCTTGGTCAACCGTGAATTGTTACAACGAAGAATCAAACTACAGATGCACACATGGGTAATAGCTAAAACTCACAACGATACAATACTTATTATTAATCCTATAAATATCTAAGCACATGAAAGAAAGCAAGCCAAACGAAGTGCAAAATAATCATTAACTTCTGTAATATAAAGTACAACTCAAATAATAAATACTTTAACCATGTGATGAGTGTCATAAAATATAAGTACGCATGAAATAATGGTCACCACTACAATGACCTTATTATATATGAATGTTTCGTTGGAATATTTAAATTAATATTTAGAACAATTTATCAAGTCTTCCGTTGCATAAAATTCGCTCGTATAAAATAATTAGTCATATAACTAAATTGACCTCTATATGTAAGATAGGCTCATGGGAGTATTTGATTCAATATTAAGATCAATATTGTACCGAGTCTCGGAATATCCCATGAAATATAAATGCCCATGGAATGATAACCGTTCAAATAAACTAAGCCTATATATATAAAATAGAATTACGGGAGATTGTAATTAAATATATCAAACTCATCCATATAAAATAAACTAACCCATAAATAAATTGAGACAAACGTGCTATTATATTAGCAAATGCCGCCCTAGAATAATTTAATTAAATTTAGGAATATCGAAAGCCTCCGAATTACCTAGACAAATTTTTGGGGCTAAAATCATTTGATTAATACAATAAAAATACAATTGCACCATCACAACTTTTAGGGTAACATCCAGATTAATATAACCCGAATTTATATGTGGGTAAATATAAATAAATTCCAAAACATAGGAGGTTTTAAATGACAAAACATGAAATAATCTATAATAAATATTAAATAATGCACAATATTAGATTTTGGTCAAATTCACATTTTGATGCCTAAATCTGTCACTCAAATGCCTAGGAGGAAATACAAATTTTAATTACATTTTTTTATAGTTGAATCGACTGAAACCCTAAAAACTAAGAAAAATCGGAAACGATACTGTTCATTGCCCCCTATGTGTTCGACCAAGTCCCCTAGGTGTCACCATCGCGTCCCGTCCACGCCGATTGCCGCGCGCCGTGCACCATCGCAGTTAGCCGCGCGCATCACACGGTCACCCTCACGCCGCGTCGCCGCCCTGCCTGCGCGCCTCGAGCCGCGCGCGCGCATACCGCGCCGCACGCGTGCACGCCCGCCTGCACGTGCGCCGCCCGCTGGCCGCCGCGCGCACGTCGCCCCGCCGTCGCCCGCGGCCGCCGCACCCGGGCCGCTGTCGCGCGCGCCGCCCGCTGGCCGCCGCGCTCACGTCGCGCCATGCCGCGCCCTCGCCGCCGTACCCCCGCCCACGTCGCGCCCTAAGTGTGGCATCTATTGTGAACAGTAGAGTAGACCCGAGGATGATTATTTTTAACATACTTCATCACCGTAAAACCCATGTAAACCAATTATACGCACTATTTCAAATTAGTTGAAGCCTAAAGAAATACTAGTGCCAATTTTTAATATACGTCCATATATGGATGCATCCATGACTTATAAATTATTTACATAAAGCCTGACCTTATCAGTGCTACAACTAAAATAGGATACTCATGGATAAAACCATGGTCTGTTTACAGGGCTAGCTTGACTAAATCACCTACACGAAGTTAATTAACCACACCCCCTACCATAGTATATATTTAGGTTGGTAATCAATCCTTAAGTTAATAAAACCAGCACCAACTCGTCAAACCCACTTATATCACATATATTGTATGACTTGTAGAAAATAGTTCACGTTCCGTAAATAATCAAACCTCGTATATTCTCGAAGTCACACGTGCGGTATATCTCAATCAAACTTTACAAGGGAGCACTACCCTACCATCTGTATATACCCAACAAAGAGCATGAGACAAACATGAATAGTAGGTAAATAATAATTAATCCTTACCTCGCGACATTCCAGCTTAAATTGTAACTCACTAGGGTAGCTCATTACAAACCATACGGAGGGATAATCCGTAACTTTGATATTATTGAACTTTTATAATGATGAGTGAAATATGTCCATAATTTAATAACAACTCCACTAATAAAATAATAATATATAAGATTCACTGCTATTATCTGGTTAACCCTAAGTCTATCCAACTACAGAACGGTACTACAAATTTTAGATAGAATAAAACCTCCTTTAGTGTATGATCGTTGTATCTAGATAGGAGCACGAGTAGCATGAGCAGCCCTAGGTATGACTCCGATATTGATAATTGTTTGCGCATATTGATTGTTGGTTGAATATTGGTTTTTCTCACGTATTATAGTATTGGTGTATCGATTAGTCGTGAGGCAACGTATGCAGCTTCCAGGAGGAGAAGGTTGATCAAGATTATAGAGTAAGGACTATCCTGAGCAAGGCAAGTCACCACTATCCCTTGAACATATTGATCCCAATTGCGAAATTATTTTGTTTGCAAATAAAGTTGCATGCAATGATGAATATCCTACTTGTTGTTATGCCATGCCTTGAATATTGTTTACCCCATATCCCCTTGTAACCATGTTTACGTATGAGTCCCTAGTCAAGTATGACAAATGCTTAGTAATGCTATTCTAGAATCATGCATACTCATGTTTACCAAAATGCTATATGCTTGGGCAATTACCTTTGGGAAGGTAATTGAGATGCGGCATGTGGAGACATGAGCGCCACATTGCCATGATATGATGACGTGATTTGTGAAAGGAGAAATGAAACTAAACAACTGTTTTCGACCGGGGCGGATGGTGGATTTGGGTGGTATCTGGAAAAGGCTAGTACCGTCCCCGGTCAGTTAAGGACCGAGCCATGAAGTTAAGCATGAAACGACCCTCGTACGACCGCACTTCTCGGATGGGTATAGACCTAGCGGACTAGATAGCCGAGCAGAGGCAGTATCCTTGCATAGATGGTTCACCCCGTGTGTGAGGCAGGTTCGCTACGGTGGGGCAGCCGTTGAGGTAGGACCGCGATGCGTGCCCTACGTCGGTGTCGCCATTGGTAGGACTGCCGCGTGTGTGAGAGTGAGAATCTAAACTTAAACTATAAACTTTACGTGCGTGTGAGACTTCCCTTCCCGGGAGCGCCAGAACTCCTCTCACTGCTGGAAACAGATACGCCTAGAGTGCATGAGGATAATAGTTCATGGAGCGGGTACTGCCAATGCAAGGTTATCGAAATGCTTTGCCGTGATGCGTCTCATGTGTTGGGACGAGGCTCATGTGTTGGGCAGTCGCGGAGTGCGGGTAAAGTGTACATCCACTGCAGTGTGAGTAAACCAAATCTATTCGAATAGCCGTGCTCGCGGATATTGAGCACCGGGACATGTATTACACTTGGCTAGACTCTAAATTCTTAGCTTGTGTGGGATGGGATGATACATGATGATTTTTATGCTGATGGAGCCACTTCCTGAGAGGAGGGAAGGTGGATGTCCTCAGAAAACCATGACGACTCAATGACGGGAAGCTATCCTTGGGATGACAATGGAGGGTGGACAGAACCGTTGTTGATAAATGAACTATGGTATTAAAATTTGATCAGTCTATGCTAGGTCTTAGGCTTGTGAAAGGATTTACAAAATTTGCTTTACGCAAAAGAACCGAAAGCCATTCCTTGAAAAACCTTCTATCATATGCATTCTTGTGTGGTGGCTTGTTGAGTACTTTTGTATTCATTGTTGTTCTATATATATCTTTTAGCAGAGTGTCTGAAGAGAAGCCCTTGTTGGTACGCTTGCGTACTTAACAGGATGATCGGAGTGCGGTCCCGTTCTAGGTCTCGTTCCCCAGTCGGCTGCCTGTGGCATGTCAACCGGGCCCTTGTATTGTTTTGTCTTCCGCTGTTGTTCTCTGATAGTTGTTGGCCTGCCTGGCCCTAATATAAGTACTTACCTCTTTTAGACTGAATTCATCCGTGATATGTTGTGATCCGGCTATGTATGTGTGTACCAACTACTGATCCAGGGATTGGTACGGATAAACACATAAGATTTCCGATTTGCAAAATCGGGGGTCGACATACTTCCACCTCAAATTGAACGCGTGCAGAAGAAAGAATAGCATCCAAACACTGCGCAAAGAAGGCGGATGGGCTGTGACCCACGATGACAAAGAGGTCGTAGTCTCTGAGCATTTTTCCAAGATAATGAGCAGGCCAGAACCGAGGATGTGTGAACTCAACTGGCAAGCACTACATACCCCAACGACAGTCCTATATCACTTGGACGAGCCCTTCACGGAATAGGAGATATGCCGAGCAATCAAGGAAATGCCAATTGACAAGGCGCTAGGGCCAGACGGCTACACTGGAATCTTCTTCGAGGTCTGTTGGGACATCATCAAGGCTGACATTGTTGCAGTCTTCAATTTGATCAACGACCTGCGATGTGCAAACATGGGCCTTTTGAATTCCTCCAATGTGGTTCTAATCCCAAAAAAGGAAGGTGCAGATGAAGTGACGGACTACAGACCTATCAGTCTAATTCACCGTATAGCAAAGATCCACTCCAAGCTTTTGGCATTGTGGCTGAGACCCCTAATGCGATCTCTCATCTCAGTCAACCAAAGTACATTCATCAAAGGCAAAAGTATTCATGACAATTTCCTCCATGTCAAAAACCTCACAAGAAGGTACCACAGAATGAGGCGGCCCATGCTACTTTTCAAGCTTGACATAACCAAAGCGTTTGACTCATGCCATCGGACTACTTGCTGACTATGCTGCATCACCATGGCTTCCCATAGAAATGGAGAGACTGGGTTTCAACCATTCTATCCACCTCTACCTCACAAGTGCTCCTCAATGGAATCCCGGGGAGCAACATACAGCATGGCAGAGGGCTGAGGCAAGGCGACCCGCTATCGCCGCTCCTTTTCATCCTGGCGATCGACCCCCTTCAATGGCTGTTATCAAAAGCAACAGACCTTAATGCTATAAGAAAGCTACGAGGAAGAGCAGCCTGACTAAGAATCTCCATGTACACCGATGATGCAATGGTCTTCATCAATCCTGTTAGGAAGGATGTCCAGACCTTCACGGACATACTCACGCGCTTCAGGCACGCGACTGGCCTGGTTACAAACATGCAAAAATCTCAAATGGCAGCAATCAGATGTCAAAGCATAGACCTCGACTCCATTCTTGACGGTGTGCCAGCAGTGCGAGCTCACTTTCCGATAAAATACCTAGGCCTTCCGCTGGTCTTAGGGAGGATGAGGAAGGCGGATATTCAGCCGTTGTTCGACAAGATTGCAGCGCGAGCTGCTGGATGGAGGGGGAAAAACATTGGGCTAGCAGGACGGTCAACTTTAGTCAAATCAGTGCTGACAGTGCAACCCATTTACCTTCTCACTGCACTCAAAGTTACCAAAGAAGCTCTAGGTCAGCTCAACGTGAAGAGAAGAAGGTTCCTCTGGGTAGGGACGGGAGACATCATAGGGAGGAAATGCAAGATCAACTGGGAGATGACGTGTCTTCCAACTGCGCAAGGAGGGCTTGGAGTTCTGAACATGGAAAAGTTCACAAGGGCCCTTCGCTTCAGATGGCTTTGGCATGAATGGAAAGATCCCACCAAACTGTGGGCGGGCCTCAAAACGCCTGTGACGAAACTGATAAAAGATTATTTGCCGCGACCACTATAATAATGATCGGAGATGGCAACACGATTCGCTTCTGGGACTTGACCTGGTTGGAGGTTCAAAGGCCAAAAGACGCCATGCCACTAGCCTATGCGATATCCAAAAAAAGAGGAAAAACATTGAGGGAAGGCCTTGAGAATAACTCTTGGTTTGACGACCTAGACCTCAGCGGCAACACCCCTCCCATTGTGGACCTGATCAGCCAGCTCGTCTCCCTGTGGGATGCAACCCAGGGCATCCTCCTCAACCACACCGAGACTGACCAAATCACCTGGAAGCTTTCAAATCATGGATAATACTCGGCCTCGTCAGCATACAAAGCGCAATGCTGGGAACCACTAATACCAACTTTAACGCCTTAATATGGAGAGCTTGGGCCCCACCGAAATGTAAATTCTACGCGTGGCTTGTGATTCAAAATAGGGTATGGACTTCAGACCGGCTAGCTGCCAGAGGATGGCCAAACAACGGGGTGTGCCCCCTCTGTCGCGCGACAAACGAGTCAGCAAGCCACCCTCTTGTCCATTGTAGATATACCAGAAGGATCTAGAGCCTGACTGCCGCCTGGGTGGCTTACCAAAAGCTGGACCCAAGCCACTGGGCTCCTTGCCAGAACGTCCAAAATTGGTGGGAAATGCTAGCCAATACAGAGGAGGTGCCCCAGAAAGGCCTACGGACCCTAATTCTCTTAATAGTTTGGGAAATTTAGAAGGAAAGAAATCAGCGGGTTTTCGAGCACAAAGAGACTGCGACCCCTAGCCTTATGGCAAAAATAAAAGAGGAGGCAAGAACTTGGGCTCTGGCGGGAGCAAGGAGGCTACGGGAGTTTCTACCGAACCGTATATAAGCTCTCAGTCTTGTACAGTTTTCCCCTTTTCTTACCCTTAGGGGTTGTACTTTGTTCCCTTTATTTTTAATGAAATAGTACACTCTCGTTTTGATTCCTTTCCAAAAAAAAGTGAATGAAACATAAAATGGATTGTTCTTGGGCAGTTTATTGTTTGATGTGTGCTGTTCTGAACTGCAAACCTGATTGATGCGTGCATGACACTGAACCTTCTGCAACGTATATGATACTATCCATTATTAAGTCTTTGAAATGGATTGCTAATCATTGGTTAATACTCATAACATGCTGTCAAATTAAAACATCTCCGGTTGCTGTCACAGCATGCTGCATATGCTGATATAATAACATATCATGTATAGCACCATCTTGTACGGATTGGTTCAAAAAATATCATGTCATGAATATCTGATATCTCTATGCTTTGACTCACTTTCATTATCATAACAACAATTTCAAATACACTCGTACACAAAAGTGGAAAAAATTGCCTGCTATTCCTACAAAGATATGTTCATATTATAAAGAGACATGCTTCAATTCACTAGTCCCCCGGAGCCCAGAGTCAGAAAGTATCGTGTATAGTACATGTGACTCAATTAAATGGCTGTGAAAAAAATTATCCAGATAAATTATGATAATATAAGCCATAAGATAAATATGCAAGTCTAAATTCGATCTACACATAACCTGCTATCTGATTTTATTGTTTTTGTAATTGTAGGATGCATTTAGTATGACAAGTTTGTGTATAGACTTATGTCATCATCATGTTATATGTTACCAATTTTTTACATAATTATTTAAGATAGATATAAATAATGAGGGCGTACGCAATTAAGTGTTAAAAATAAACTTGTCCCAGTCGGAGTCCATAAGCCCGTTAATCAGATAATAAGTTTGCTGCTGTTCTGAATTATCATAATCTGCTTAACCAGAAGATACACTTACTCCGGTTGCCTCCCTGGACTTGGCAACCAAAATGGAAGGTCACGCCGGCGGCGTCCAGGTCGTGTCACGGCGACTGATCCGGCCGGAGTTGCCGCCGGAGCATGATACGACGGTACACCTGACGCCGTGGGATCTCCCTCTGCTCACTGCGGAGTACATCCAGAAGGGCGTCCTCCTTCCCAAGCCACCCACCGGCGGTGAGACTCTCGTCGAACACCTGGCGTCGTCGTTCGCTCGCGCAGTCGGCCGCTTCTACCCCTTCGCCGGCCGCCTCGCCGTGGCCGAGGTGGAGGACGGAGCGTCGCCTCCGAGCAGCATCTCCGTGTTCTTGCGCTGCAACAACGAAGGCGCTGAGTTCGTCCATGCCACGGCGCCCGACGTCGCCGTCGCCGACATCGCCGCCTCGCTGTACATCCCGCGGGTGGTGTGTTCCTTCTTCCCGCTCAACGGGCTGCTTCCTGCGGTTGCTGCGACGGACTCCCTGCCGGTTCTTTCCGCGCAGGTCACCGAGCTCTCTGACGGCGTGTTCATCGCCATGTCGCTCAACCACGTCGTCGGCGACGGCACCAATTTCTGGGAGTTCATGAACACATGGTCGGAGATCAGTCGAAGCAGCAGCAGCAAACTGGAAATCTCGCCATCGTCGTCGCCGTTGGCACCTCTGGTGGTGAAGAGGTGGTTCCTGGACACCTGCCCGGTGCCGATCCCTCTGCCGTTCGCCAAGCTCGAGCACATCATCCCGCCACGCGACCACCCACCATCTCCATTGCAAGAATGCTTCTTCCCTTTCTCCGTGGAGAGCATAAGGAAGCTCAAGGCGAAGGCGAACGACGAGATTGCCGGCGGCGCCGCCACCATCTCTTCCCTCCAGGCGTTGCTGGCTCAGGTGTGGCGCTCGGTGTCGCGAGCTCGTGGCCTCGCGCCGACCCAGGAGACGGCGTACGTACTTGCCATCGGTTGCCGGGGACGCGTGAGCAGCATCTCGACGGGGTACGTGGGAAGCGCCGTCGTGCCCCGCGCGGTGAAGCTGACGGCCGGCGAGATCCTGGAAAGAGGGCTCGGGTGGACGGCGTGGCAGCTGAACCGCTTCGTGGCGTCGTTCGACGAGGCCGCCATGCGGGACGCGGTCGCGTCGTGGCCGCGGGCGCCGGAGTTCGCCAACTTCGCGAAGCTGGTGGGAGGCACCGCCATCAACACGGGGAGCTCGCCGCGGTTCGACGTGTTCGGCAACGACTTCGGGTGGGGGAGGCCGGTGAGCGTGCGGAGCGGCGGCGCGAACAAGTTCGACGGGAAGGTGACGGTGTACGAGGGGCCGGGCGGCGCCGGGAGCATGTCGCTGGAGGTTTGCCTGACTCCGGCGGCCCTGGCGAAGCTCGTCGCCGACGAGGAGTTCATGGACGCGGTGACCACGCCGTTAACTGCATCCGTGCATGTACAAGCTACTACCCATTGATGTCAGTATCATGTAGTCCTATCTGTCTGTGTCAATTTCCATTAGTGATCTAGCAGAAAGATGACAAATTTCATCATCATGGGTGCAGAGAAAATAGTATACTCTAGTACTCTACCATGTGAGTACTAGAGTATAACAAATTTCATCACCATGCTTACACTATTGTTGCTTGCACTAATTACTATCGTTACTTCTATATCATTTAAACAGTTAAATATAATTATGAATAGATTTAAAAAAATTAACAGGATAATAAATATATGATACTCTCTCTATCTCATAATATAAGAATCTATTATTACTGAATGAGACGTATTCATACTATCCAGATTCGTAGTACTATGATATTTCTTATCCAGTAGATCGTTATATTTTGGGACGGATGGAGTATATCACTTCACAGACATACTAGTTTATATTTAAATTCTATAAGTTGCAAAAAAAAAAAATTCAACTTTCAATATATGTAGCACTGCACAATGCTACGGATAAGCTACATCGCACATGTTCCACTAGTCTAGCATAGATAATAGAATCCAATAATTGATCATATTTTATGTTATTCTAGTGGAATTAATGTCCTCAAGTACATTGCATATGTATATATCGAACTAGTCTAGCATCAATAATGAATCTAAATAATTGATCATCTTCTATTTTTTTCTATTATTCTAGCGGAATATGTCCACAAACCGCTCAGGTTTGGCGAGAAATGCTTAAGGAACGCTAATATTCAACACTTACGTACAAATTTGGGCATACTGCTCCTAGTGATTTTTGCAAACCAGGAGCAAGTACAAAAAGATAGTTGTTGGTTGGATATGTAGGTGCAGTAGGCAAACCGTAGAGAAAGAGAGTTTTGTTTTGACCATGTGACATGGGTATAAACCTGCATGCTGACCAGGGGTTGGCATGGGCTCTCGCCATGGAAGAGTAGGGTTTTCTTCCTCCTGTGATCTGCTTTATTTACGTCGTAGTTTTTTGTTTTTGTTTCTAGTTCTCTCTCAGCACCCCTCCCAATGACCGCCGCTGCAAAAGAGTGACATGGGTACATAATATATTGTAGGAACAGCCAGAAGATTTAGGACATAAAGAAGAGTTGTTTTCCTCCCCAATAAGACATTGTTTGGTTAGTCCCACAGTAATGTAGAAATTGAGAAAAATCTGACTCATTAATTAATTGTAAGGGCGAGTTTAGATTATAACGGTAGAGATAAACCAAAAAGTCCAACAAAGGATATTAAAAGAAAAGAAGTTACAGTCCACAGGAAACACGATAAGAGATCAATTGAAATTTGGATTAAAATTTTTTAAAAAACCAATAATCTGATTTATTTTATACAAATTCTAAATCCATATGTAAATAAAGAAAATATAATAATTATAACAAATAGGTTTTAAGATGCTTATACACAAAATATATGTTATCAAGAGTCCATATAGTCTTAGTAAGAAATAAGGGGAAACATCATTAATTGGTGTGTTGGTGAAATTGTGGTTAATCGACTAGTCATCCACCAGAATTTAAATCCTAGTATTTATAAATAAAGTTGTGTATTTTAGTCGATGCAAAAGTTAGAAATAATATTTCATTACTAAAAATATCGATGGGCGGTGCCTGACAACAAGATCCAAAGAACCTGGTGTTCGATGATTGGGGTTTAGGGTTATGATCGTACGGCCTTAGCGCGAATCAACTCGCAAACACCCGAAGAATTTTACACTAGAGATGTGCCTGAGCTGGCTAAGTCTCAAGCTGCTATGCTTTCTGATGTAGCTAAGTGTCTCTTAACTAATTTTTTCCCAACCCTTTCATCGGTGAACTACTCGTGTTGCGTATATACGACTTTCCCACGGTCTACCTAACCACCGACGGACACCTAACAAATTAAGTATTGTAAATACATATCACTGCCTACACTGCGGCTTTTGTCATACCGTCTATCGTCCGTCATCCACCGTGATGCACCCTATCGCTTCCCTCGGGTATACTCTCTCCGTCCTAAAATAAGTTAATCTAAGATAGAAAAGATATCCTTAAAAAATGAATCTGGACAAACACTTATCTAGATTTGTTTTTCAAGAATATATCATATTTTATCCTAGATTGAGTTATTTTGGAAGAGAGAGTACCACCGAAGTGACTCAACCATCGGATGACAGGGGAAGGTGCCCACGTGGTCCTCCATCGGAGACTCCCGTTTTCTCCCCCGCACAGGCATTCCTGTTAATTATTAAGCAAAGATTTAAGGTTTATCACATCTCTCATCTGCAAATTCTAAAAACACCTTTAGAGTGTAGGATTCAACACTGGAACATAATAAAAATGTACCAATAAAATGTCACGCGGTTGAATTACTAAGTGTTACAGAAACCAAACCATAGAAAAGTTTCCAAACTAATGTTTGGATGATACATTAGAAAAACAGGCAGGAACTAAGAGCATCTCCAACATCCTATTTTAAAGTCCCTAAAGGTAAATGAGGGCTGCTCCCATTTCCTTAGGACTCTAAAAATTGTTCAAACTCCAGCAACAACCCTTATTTATTAGCTCCTATTTCTTTTTCTCCTCTATTTATTCATATAATCTATCTTTTATGTCTAGTTTAACATCACAATAATGTAAACATTAAAATTTCTAACGCATAGAATTAATTATATTTAAATTAATAATTTTAAACAATACAATTCGAATTGAAATTTGAATATTTTTCAAACATCGAAATGGCAACCTTAGTGATATCACATTGACATGTGCATATATATATATATACACTAGTATGAGTGCATGGATGACTCACTAGAATGCTTGATCAGTGCATCTGCTGCGGCTGGTAGCAGTAGCGGTTAATCCATCGCACCATCAATATCCAATTATATACATATATATATGGATGCATATAATCATATATGATGGGCTGGATGAGATTCAGATATATTATATCCAGTGCATACATAGTACTGCAGGCATATATGCAAGCAGATGGTAGTAGTAGCTCCTTTTAGATCAGCCGGAACAAATCTCAGTTGGCAACCAGCGGCAGATGGCTGTTGACACTTGACAGGAACCAAACCACGTCTCATAGATATGCAGAAACATCCATGCAGATGAACAATAGTCGTAAAAAATTATGAAAAAAATTAACAATGTTGAATATTGTGATATCTATCTTTCCACCAAAAATCAAGTTCAAATTCAACTTACACATCGAGAAACAAAAAAGATAAATTCAGATGTAAAAAGTACACTACTATTCATTTGTTAAATTTATCTTTTTTATATCTCGACGTGTGAGTTAAGTTTGGTCCTAAGATTTTATGGAGTTATATAGATATGGTATATAAGTGTTGTCAAATTTTTCCGGAATTTTTAATAACCGTTTGAATGGTTTTTAAGCAAATGAGGGGATATCCCCTCGAGAGATCAAAATAGTTTCCCGAACAATACCATATAGGGTGATGGTCAGACTGGATAGGGGCTGGGGTGTAGAGCCCCAGGCCTAGGGGCTGTGGGAGGGAATTTGAGAGCCTTCCTACTTTAGTGTCTTTAGTAAGGGTCCAGCTGGACTTTATTTCTTGGCTCAACCCCTCAAAGTTGTTTAGGGTCTGTGTTTAGGGGCTTTGCTGGAGATGCTATAAGGCATAACCTCCTGTACGCAACCCTCCCTCCCCCAATCTCCATCTTTCTCGCAACGACAACGATGCGTAGCTCCGCAACAATGGAGACGACGACACCCACATAAGGTTGATTCAAAACGGCGATATATGCTACAGAATCAATGAATCAAATCATAGATCTCCCTTCTCACCCTCCCAAGTTTCATTTTTCTCATCTTCAGGTTTTTTCCACAAATTATTCAGCAATTCCTCTCTCCTCTAGTTGTACGAGTGCATGAGTGCATTAGATGGTATGGGTGCACCTGATACATTGCCTTTTTCCCCCTCAACCATCCTCTTGTTTTCTTGTACTAGCAGAGGGGCCTGTGGATGCAACGGGATTTGAAAAAAATATGGTAACGATTATATCTCGTAATCAAATATATTTGGAAAGAACCCCCTTAGACCTAAAAATCAGATATATTTCACCCTCAACTATCAATACCGGATGAACCCCTAGCAGCTTTGCAAGCCGCGGCAGTCCAATCAGTAACTACTTTATTCTAAAACCGATGGGCCCATCTATCAGATCTCTCTGCTCTATATCTCTTTCCCCTCTCACACCTCTTTCTCTCTCCCTCTCTTTCTTGCACGTAAAATGTCGAGGAGAGCCCCACGCGCCGGTAGAGGCGCACCGGCGGCTATGAGCATCCTCGCAGCGGAGGCCAAGGAGGAGGCGTGTGCTGGCCGTGGCGAGCGTCCTTGCGGCGGAGGCAGCTCGGACCAGTGGAGGGGGAGCTGAGAACGACGGTGGCGGACGAGGAGAGAGAGGGGTTGAGAGGGAGAGAATCAAGCGTCAACACCGCTCCAAGATGCCTCTGTCGTCCCCGCCCGCCACCACCGCTCCAAGTTGCCTCCCCGTCCCCTCCCGCCGCCGCCATCCTGTCACATCACGATCTGGCACTACCATACAATGGCACCTGACAGGAGCGTTTCGTAGGAAAAAAAGCGCGAACCGCTTCCTGTAATTTAGCTTTTTAATGCCACGCGAAAATTGGGGCGTTACACGTCCTTGGCTCCCTCTCTGCGCCGAGCTACCTCCGCCTTCCCCACCTACCACCGCCGCTCCGAGCTGCGCCTACCGCCGTAGCCGCCCTCCTCAGCACCCTCTCCACCAGCTGCTTGGTGATAGAGAAAGAGAGTGGGAACCGAGATGATAAGAGAGGAAGGATTGGGGAGAGAGAGATAGAGAGGTGAGGGAAAAAGATAGAGAGAATCAGACTGATAGGTGGGATCCGTCGATTTAAAAAGAAGAATTGTTGACTGTACTGCCACGTAGTCAAAACCACTTCGATTTGAGTTAGGGTGGTAATTCGTCCCGTATTAATAGTTGAGGGTGAAAGATGTCTAGTTTTTGAGTCTAAGGGGGTAATTCGTACTCACCCAATAGTCAGAGATGTAATACTTACTTTTCCCTAATTTTTACAATAGAGAGGTAGGACAACAAAAACACCTTTAGTTTTTACAATATAAATAGAGATAGAGAGGTTGGAGGGCAGAAACACTACAAATCTTTTAAGTAGGTAAAGATAAAGATTTTATCTAGATATAAAAAAATTATTTTAAATAATATGAGATATATCAATTCACAAATATGCATGGTTAAACTGGATTTCTACTAGCGGCAACAAAACAATAAATTAAACTCTTACTAGCATCCTTATTCATGGTTATACTTCTATTTATTAAAGCCAAATTTAAACCTGCATATTCACGGAAGCGGAGTTATATGCCATATATGTTTAAAAATTATAAATATTCAGTGCGATGAAATAAACGTTAGAGAAAAAAAGACGTACTCCGTACCCTGTAGCAAGCAATCAAGATCTCAGAGCTCGACATGCATCTATATCACGTCACCAACGAAATCAATCACACAGTCATACATTGATATATACTCCTTAGCTGCTACTATCTCCGTCCTAAAATAAGTGCATCCGTGAATATCCGTATCCAACGTTTGACCGTTCATCTTATTTGAAATATTTATGAAAAAAAATAATCACACATAAAGTACTATCCATGTTTTATTATCTAATAACAATAAAAATATTGATCATAACAAAATTTCAAATAAGATGAACGGTCGAACGTTAGATATGAAGAGTGTAAAACTTCACTTATTTTGGGACGGGAGAGTAGCAATCAAATATCCGGAAAATGATTCTCCTAAAATCGGACAGGCAGCAACACACATGCACGTATCTAAATCCATAGGAGAGATTGGTCAGAGTTTCGATTGGCTAAATAAAAACCGGACCCTACCCACTTCTAACTACATCCGTAGTTGATAGCTAGTTTCTTTTTCTTCCTTTCTCATCTCTTTAAATATTTTTTCTCCTATACTATTTATCCAATCACACCATTACATTTGTTCTAATTAAATCTTTACAATAAGATATCATATGATTATATTCTGGTAAAATAAAAAATTTATTTCAAACCGTTAAAACACAGTGTTTCATACGTGATGGTTATACGTTTCAATGTCTGTCTTCAGTGTGTTCCACAAAATTCACGGAACTACATGCAACTACTCCCTCTTCACTCCATGCATGTATTTTAGCAATCTTCAAAATAATTTTTCTCCTAAACTATTTATTCAATCTATGATTCGATCACACCATTGTATTCATTGTAATTAAATCGTTATAACAAGATATCACATGACTATATTTTGATGAAAAAACATATGTTTCAATCCGTTAACACTTGTGTATCATACGTGATAGAGACATGTTTCAACGTGTATCTTCATCGTGTTTCACAAAATTTTTAAATGTTTCAGTTGTTGATTTTTTGTTTCACTATATATAACTTAATTTTTCATTTGTTGGTCAACTACAACATTTGACCATCCATTTTTTTATATGCTACAGAATCAATGAATCAAACCATAGATCTCCCTTCTCACACTCCCAAGTTTCATTTTTCTCATCTTCAGGTTTTCTCCACAAATTAATCAGCAATTCCTCTCCTACGAGTGCATGAGTGCATTAGATCGAGAAAGCTAATTCGTGAACGTCCGCCCCACGCGATCACTTTTCCGACCAGTAGCACGCGTCTTGTTTTCTTTCAGTTTCTTTTGCTGTAACGCTGTTGGTCGATTCGGACTGCATATTGCATTGTTTTCAACGTAGGATCTTGGAAGTACGAATCAACTAAAGTTACCGAACAAATCCCCATACAAAGTTGCCACATGCCTGTTTTATTGACTTTTCTACTGTGTGCCTGCAAAGGTGGACCCATATTATTTTGTAAGTTTCCATGTAATCTAACTATGTTACATATATATCACTTACTTTTTACCTGAATAAATCCTACAGAGTACTTTCCATTTTGGCTCATCTAGATACAATAGAAAGTTTACTAAATATTTTTTCTTTCTAGACTTTTTTGTGTAAAATGCATTCATACATTTTTTTTAAAAAAATCTACATCGAAAGTTTACACGCATAAAGTCTACGTATAAAAGGTTACCACATATAAAGTTACTATATTTACACATATATATGTGTAAAGTTTTCATGCTAGAAGTTTCTATGTATAAAGTTAGTATATATATAGTTTATATGGATAAAGTTGCTATGTACAAATGAGTAGTGTAAATGTAGTGCTGTAGTCTAAGCCCACTTAAGTAAAGGAAAAAAAGGCTAGAGCTAATGGGCCCGGGTAGATTTTGCAAGTACGTGGGCCATGCATGTTGTGGACTTAGAGCTGGGACTCGTGAGCTAGGATCAAAACACTTCGTGTGTCTCGTGCGCGACCGAATGCATCAAGAATAGCACCGAGCAGAGCCGAGTCTCGTGGAAGTAGAAGGTCGTCTCGCAGGCTAGACTCACCATCCCGATCGCGCGCCTCCAGCACACGCGATCACTCGTGTATTAGACGCTTCCGCATTAGATGGCATGGGTGCACCTGATACATTGCCTTTCCCTCCTTAAGCGTCCTCTTGTTTTCTTGTATTTTATCTAGAATATATAAAAAAATATTTTAAATAATATGAGATATATCAGTTAAAAAAATGCATGGTTAAATTGGATTTCTACAAGCGGTAACAAAACAATAAATTAAACTCTAACCAGCATCCTTATTCAAGGTTATACTTCTATTGCTTAAAGCTAAATTTAAACCTGCATATTCGCGGAGTGATATGCCGTATTAGAATCCTTCAAACCTCCTGGAAATACGCCTCCTCCTGCATTTGCGCTGGCGTGGCCACTCGCGCGAGGCGACACATCAGCGAGGCGCTGGATGGCGGGTGGTTTTCGCGAGCTCTCCTGCGTTGCTAGAGATTTTGCAAAAACGCCCTTGATTTTCTTGATAATTTGCTATAGGTCCCTGGTCATTAGTTCTAACGTTGTGTGTTCTTACTTAGAGGACCTCTACAGAAAACAATATTGTATACGAAGAAGCGAAAAATCGGAAAATCGAACTGCGCTCTGAAAACTAGAAGATTCGGGTCTTTTTTTGCAAAACAAAAACAACCCTAACCCCCTTCCCCAAACCCTAGCCGCCACCATTCCTCTACCTCCTCTCCTTCTCTCGCTCCGCTCTCCCTCCTGCCCAAGCGACGGTTGCCACCGCGTGCCGCCCCCCTCATTCTCTTCTTCCCGCAAGTGACAACCTCTCCCGTGCACTCTCTGCTGTCGTGCCCACCGCCGCACGGCACGCGGGCCGCTGCCGTCGCCGCACCGTCGTCCTGCCATCGCCATTCTCTCGCTCCTGCCGCCGCATCCACCAACGAGGAGGCCGGGACCACCGGATCTGGTGACTCCAACCTCCTCGCCAGCAGATCCGGCTGCTCTGAGGCGAGGGGAAGCGGGCAGCTGCCCTCTACGCCCAGCACCATCCCTCTCTCCCTCTCCCTCTCCCTCTCCCTCTCCATCCTCCTCGTTTCCGGATGCGGCGGCGGGAGCGAGAGAATGGCGATGGCAGGACGTAGGTCTTTAAATTTCTGTAATACAACCATCTTTCTTTACCTACTATCCTTTTCCCTTATGCAGGTTTATATGAATGCTCAGTGAGTAGCTAAGACCTAAGATGTTCTCTGTGTAGCCTATCTCCTTGAGGTATAGTCCAACCAATGTATATTTATGTGTTGTTAAGTGAAAACGATGGCTATGCCTGGTCCAATGTGAAACTACATGGGCAAAGTACCGAGACATGAATGAGAATTACTGGATGTGATTTTTACTATTTAGCATCAGCCTTCGAAGTACTAAGATATCAAACTTCTTGAAATAATATAGTGCACATGTATATATCTTTTTTTATTCAAATTGATCAGCTTGAGAATTCATTATTTATTGAATGCACGATCTGAATATATTCATTAAATATAGTTGACAACATCCTGCATATACTATAGCAGCACAAATTATTGGCATTTATTTCCTTTGCTATAATGATACCAGTTGTACATTGCATGGTTGCTAATATAAAATGAGAATCATGTTCTTGGATCTTTTTTTTTGTAAATCCTATGTTACCTCGCTTTTGCTTCCCATCCACTATCTCAGCGGTTTGACTGATTTGTTTCCTTATTTTCAGTTTAGCTGATTCATTTTTCATCTGTAAGCCCTATCTTAGAGGAAACTGCAACGCTAAAGTGATGCCCTCTTTTATCAGGACAGGTAAAAGAACAAAGGTTTTTTCTCTTATTCATTGTTTGATTTGATTGTCAGATCTAATGTGCTTTACCGTTTTGCACATCTTCTCTTTCTGATGTGATTTGAGTTGAAGTATTAATTGTTTAGGCTTTTCATCCTAATTAACGAAGTTAATTCAGTATATGAGTTATTACTGAAAGAACCTTGCGTTTCATATTTCAGCTCATAGATCTACAGATCTGTGGGTGGTTTGTTTTGGCAGCCTAACAGTAACATGGGAGGCATCAATCTGGTTGTTTGCAGCTTGATTGATTGTGTGGCTTCATCTTCTTGTTGTCTCCATGACAGGATCTAGTGGTTACCTCTTTGTCGAGATGGGACATGGTGGATCTAGCAGGGTTATGGACAAGGTTGTGTACAACAACTTCTTGGACGGAAACTGGGATATCTCCCGATCCCCTCATCCGTATGCCATCCCTATTCTTTGATCTCTACAGGTACTCTTTCCTCCATCCCTCTATAGCCTACTCTTTACTCCGTTTGCTGTGTGTAACCTACGCATACCATGTACCTACTATCTTTAGCTGCATCAGTACATTGAACCTATACAGCGATTAAAAATTTTGCACTTTTACACTATGTTGTCAAATTAGATATCCCAATATTGCATCATGATAATATGGATATCCTTGGAAGCCTGCTGGACAGTCAATGCTGCTGTGATGGTGAAAGTATTATGCATAGCAGTCTGCAGTTTACCATCAAAATGTTAATCAGGTACATCATAATGTTTTTTCATGTATATTTCCAATGTGTGCTTGGATTACTGGTGGTTCGCCATGTAAATGCTCTCTCTCACTGTACAAAATCATTTTGTCTCAGTGTGATGCTCAGCTCAACCATTATATGGGTGATATGCTGATTGCTTTGCACGTTTATAACTCTATTGTTGTGTGGTCGCAATGTCTTACTTCTTACCTTCTTTAATTTAATAAAAAAACTATAACCTTAGCCTTTTTAGTAAAATATTCTTTTTCTAATGAGTATTTATGACGACTATATATCTCAATGCTTCAGTTAAATAGAAAGAACATGCCTTAATTGACAGCATATGCTTATGAGAATTCGCACTAATTTATCACATAGGAATAAATGCTTCAAAACTTTATGTTTTTCCCATAACAGCAAGTTTAGATGCATTTCATCCTTCCTTACGCAGTTCCGATGGATCTGAATGTACCACTGGGTTAAATTATTTTGTATAGAATTCAAATGCGATTTAATATTTTCATAAATTTAGTTTACACTGAAGTGAGGTTTTAATTTTATGAAATATATTGTAGATGTTTGGACACGGTTTGATGTAAATTTAGAGGGGTTAGTCTGTTATTTAAATGAAATGTATATGTTAGCAACATGGAACAACATTCGACTTATTTTTTTTATTTCAAATACTCGAGTTGTATGCACTTTTCCATAATCTGAACATATTGATGAGTTTTTTTTGACTTTATGGCCATTTATCCTGTGATTTTGCTCCAAACCGTAGAAATGGAGAGCTTTTTCTTCACTTGAATACTTAATTTAATTGTTATCTCTTGTTCTAATATATATATCTTGGTTTCAGATTGCTCAAACTAGAGTGGGCATTAACAGTACTGCATTTGAGAGCCTCTTTTTTTTGTTGCCTTCACATGGATGGATGCTGCCTACAGCTCGCGGTGAGTCCAATGAATTTGCACTGGGAGTGGACAGCTCCTGATTACTCATAAATTCTTCATGAGCTTGGTCTTACACCTTATATCTCCTCTTAATAAAGTGACAGTGAATACAAATAGGATTGGCCACTCTTTTGTTTTCATTTTTAATTAAAAATCCTTGATGTCATTTCTAATGTCCCTGCTTGGGTGGTTGCCTTTTATTTTATACCAGTAAATGATTACAGAAAGAAAACACATATTTTGACAAAGTATATGCCATTTGCTGATTCCATTTTATTGTACAGCTTGGGAACAAGGTGGCCGAACAGACCTTCTGATTGCTTCCTGCAGATGACGATGGTATTACAGAGTTGCTCCCTTTCCCAGCCTCCCACCATCTTCTGTCAATCTATGACCATCACCTTCATTATTGTCAGGTTCATACCAATCCTTGCCCTGAAGTGCAATCGCATTTGTCTGCTGCTGGTCCCTATGATTCATGAATATATTTGGTCCTTGTGATTCAGAGCTTTTTGATATGAGTTTTCAAGGAAAGCATTAACATTACGTGATTAATATTGTCCAACTTAACTCTCTAATGTATCATATGCAGTCTGGATTTAAAAAATTATGCTACATATGTTCTTAAATCTATGTTTTTTTTACATTGGTTTCTTATATTTTTAGAAAACGTTGTGTACAAGAAGTTTTTGTTCAAAAGGATTAAACGAACATGGCTACTTCTAATGTTGCTGGTAAAATTTAGAGGCAGCATATGTTGATTGTTTATTCTTTTGACAAGGTTGGAAGAGATGATGGATGGGGAATATCCAGTGTCATTGTTTTTTAGAATGTGCTCAATGTACATATATATCTTAATTTTTCGTTGCGACTATTTTTCTTATATTTTTCCACAATGATTCTGTCGGTATCTAAATTCATGTGTTATTGATAAAATAATACCATATCATATTCACATTGTTTTGTATAACTCTGGTTATAGACTTCCTTCCTGGTTTATTTTTCAGTCTAATAGGTCAGGATAGAGATTTACAGCTCAAGGAGTTAAGTGTACTTTTGGAAGACAGGAATATCATTGTCGTTCTTAACTTTATACATAGCTCATTTTTAGGTATACATCTATTAATCATCAGACGGATTATTTTATCCACTACTTTCTCTCTGTCAATGGAGCATATACATTTATGAATGTATAATTATCAGATGAATGATGACAATACCTTCTATTTATGTAGGCCTTTCTTTACCTTCTCTGTAGTATATGATGAAATTTATCTTTTAAGGGTGTATTCGGGAGGAAGGGTTCCAGCACACATTAGTACATTATTTATTAAGTATTAGCTAAAAAGAACTTTTGAAAGGATTAATATGATTTTTTTCAAAAAATACTTACATACTATGCCTACCATTCCAATTCGATTTCACGACAACATTATATTTCTTGCAACCAAAAAAACAGAAACATGCCACTTATGTCAGATAAACTGAATTTTTTTTTGGCTAATTGTATCAAGCTAAAACTACCAAAATTAATCACTAACACTCCATTCTATCTCCACCGGTGCAGCGCGTGTCCCACGCTAGTATGTTTAAAAAATATAAGTATTCAGTGCCATGAAAAAGAAACGTTAGACAAAAAAACGACACACCCTGTAGCAAGCAATCAAGATCTCAGAGGTCGACATGCATTTATATCATGTCACCAACGAAATCAATCACACATTCATACTCCTAATGGCATACTTAGGTCGACATGCATTTATATCATGTCACCAACGAAATCAATCACACATTCATACTCCTAATGGCATCCAAAGTATGGTGCAAAAGTAGTCCATAAGCAATATAATATTTGATTCAACTACTTATTATTATTATTATTGTGCAACTAGTTCATATAGAAAAAATAACAAAAGTACATATATGCATATGGACTACCTATATGGAATAAATAATATTATCTATCTCTACTTCTCTCTCTTCTCCTAATTGTGGATATTATGGTACCCATATACCCACAGATATAGAATATCCGACTGAATATAGGGATATGTCATGTAAACAGAATATAAGTAGTACTAGAACTCGGGTATATTATTACCTTGTTTGTTTAGGTATAGCCCATACCTAGTATAGTAAGATTGTATATCAATTAGGAAAGATCTAGACCGTGTTGGACTAGATCTTATCTTGTAAATCCTCATCTTCCGGGTATATAAGGAGAATAGGGGACCCCTTGGGGACATAAGCTTTTCGTAAGATCAATACACAACTCGGAGGCAAAACCCCCGAAACAGGAGTAGGGTATTACTTCTTCGTGAAGGCCTGAACCTGTCTAAACCCTTTGTCTCATAACCCATCTACTTTTCCATCTTGATAGCTACCCCTTTTTATATTGCCGAAATCTAGTTTCGACAGTTGGCGCGCCAAGTAGGGGTGCGTCAAGTTCATCGCCAATCAAGTAAGATGGGATCTCCATCAGGCATCGACGACTTCGCCTTTCCTCCCGGGCAGGCGTACCGCTTCGGTAGCCTCGACTTCATCACCGACAACTTCGGTAAGATATCTCTCTCCGACTCGGTTTCAAACCAGTCGGGGGTAGATCGCATCTCTTGGCCACTCGGGTTACCGAATATGGCCAGGATTAGCACCAAGACGCAGTCGGGAGTGGATCGTACCTCTCAGCCACTCGGGTTACCGAACATGGCTGAGATTAGCATCAAGATCTTTTCCCACTGCAAGACGTCAATCCACTTCGGAAGTACGACAACATCGACATCGTTTTCTCCGGTAAGCACACCTCAAGACGAACAAATCTACCCCACCATTACCATGGAGCTACTGACAGATCCAGTCATCGGATCTAGTCTCAGGGACGTCAACGTCGTTCTACCAAAACTTGGATCTTGTTCCTCCACCGAACTCGCCGCCTACGCCAGTTCTTCAGAAGAAAGCGTACATGGAAACCCACCCGACGCCGAAGCTGCTGGCGACGCTAACTCCGACGACAACTACACACCGGTTTTCAACGGCGTTTTCATGGCCAACAACGAGACCGATGCTGAGGTTGCCGCAAGGTTACAAGCGGAAGAAGCAGCCCGAGTTGGGGTCGAGCAACAAAGGATTTTACTAGAGCAAGAACGCGCCCGACTTCAAGAAGACAGAACAAGACTCGAACAAGAGCGCCAAGCCCAAGCAGAGCAAGAGCGATAACGCAGAGAAGCTGAGGACGCAAGACGCAGAGAAGACGAAGAACGAAGAAACCGAGATCTAGCTATGGCAGGTCGCAGGGCAAGGGACGCAATCGGGCAAACAGTGGTCGACAACACCAACATCTTCCTTACACCGCAACAGAACGCAGTCGGCGCAGTTACCCTCCTTGACACGTTGGCCGCCGCTGCACCACCTCATATCACTCCATTGATAAATCAAGTCAAGACCCTGGTTGCAGCAATAGTGCCACGTGCCGAGTCCAGTCGGCGACCCAGTCAATCAACTTCAAAGGCGCCGAGTGGCAGTCGCGCCCCTCCGTCAAGAGTCAGAGATAGCAGAAGCAAGACCAACTCACGCGCCGACTACCACAGCGGAGCACGCCGAGACCAGTCGGTCCACTCGCCTGCAGCCAACCTAGCCCGACCGCCACACCACACCAGAGATCGGCGGATTCCATCCGACTACCAAAGTCCTCCCAGGGCTTCAATCGACCTGAGGGACACCCTCAATCAAAGACGACGAGAGAGGGATATTGTAATTCAAGACGACGACGATTGCGTTGGGGTTCCAGCTTTCACCAGAGATCTGCGTCGAGTGAATTGGCTGACTGGTTTCAAGCCGACTGGCAT
Organism: Oryza punctata; assembly: GCA_000573905.2. Lineage (NCBI taxonomy): Eukaryota > Viridiplantae > Streptophyta > Magnoliopsida > Poales > Poaceae > Oryza > Oryza punctata. Next base: position 793,122 of record CM002495.2, on the reverse strand, counting down.
CGAGAAGTATGACGGCAAAACTGATCCAGAGTCATGGTTAACCGTCTATACGCTCGCAATTCGCGCAGCAGGAGGAGACAGCAAAGTCATGGCAAACTATTTACCAGTGGCGCTGACCGACTCAGCCAGAAATTGGCTCGCTGGATTGCCAAGAGGCACAATTGACTCCTGGAGTGAACTTCGCGATCACTTCATCGCTAATTTCCAGGGCACTTTCGAGCGTCCTGGGACCCACTTCGAGCTGTACAACATCGTCCAGAAGCCGGACGAAACCCTCAACGAGTATATACGATGTTTCTTCGAGAAGCGAAACAAGATATCTGACATCACCGACGACAATATCATCGCCACATTCACACGGGGGCTATGCAACGATCTCCTAATTGGAAAATTCAGCCACAAACCTCCAAAGACAGTCAAACAGATGTTTGAGAAGGCAACCGAGTACGCCATGTCCGACGACGCAGTGAAAGCATCAAAGCAGTCGGCGGGAACCTGGAAGAAGAAGGACCACGACACCGCACCAGGGCCCAGTGGGAGCAATACAAAGCACAGAGAACGCAAGCGCAAGCCTAAGGATTTAGTCGCTGCAACTTCGAATCAAAACTATCAGAGCTAGCGCCCTCGAGTCAACTCCTACGACAAAATAATGAACGGTCCATGCACGCATCACCCCGGCAAGGGACATGCGGCCAAAGACTGTTTCATCTACAAACAATTTGCGGAGAAATATGCCGCCCAAGTCAAGAAACCAACCGAAGGAGAAGACACTTCAACTCAGAAGAAGAAAGACGACGAGGAACCGAGCCAAGGAGCGTATCAAGACCCCAGAAGCGAGCTCAACCACATTTTCGGCGGCCCACTCGCCTACGAGTCCAAGAGGAAGTAGAAGATCACCGACAAAGAGGTCAACGCGGCGCAACCTGCAGTCCCCCAGTATCTGCGATGGTTGGAAGTCCCAATCAAGTTTGACCGCTCGGATCATCCCGACCGAGTGGTCCACCCGGGGCGGTACCCCCTGGTACTAGACCCAGTTGTTCGCAACGTCAAGCTAAAACGCACCCTCATCGACAGTGGCATCACGCTCAATATTCTCTTCTCCAAGACCCTGGATGAGATGCATATTCCTCGATCCGAGATGAAGCCGAGCAACGCCCCTTCCACGGAGTCATCCCGGGGTTATCTTCAACACCACTCGGCCAAATCACTCTCCCAGTGACCTTCGGGACCAAGGAGAATTTCCGGACGGAGAACATCAGCTTCGAGGTAGCCGACTTCGAGACAGCCTACCATGCCATCCTTGGTCGTCCGGCGTTAGCCAAGTTCATGGCGATTCCCCACTACACCTACATGATGATGAAGATGCCAGGGCCACGCGGAGTCATATCCTTACGGAGCGACGTCAAGCAAGCCCTCACATGTGACAAGGACAGCTGCGAGTTGGCCTAGTCTCGTGAGAGATCAGTCGGCCAGCAGGAAGTCCGACTAGCGGCATCAACATCACAAGACGGTGAAATTCCAGTCGGCAAGATGGCCAAAACTGGAGAAGGCGACACCAAGACAAAGAAAATGCCCCTAGATCCTTCTGATCCTACCAAAACTACTGTAATAGGCGCTGAGTTAGATAGCAAATAGGAAAGCGCGCCCATCACCTTTCTTCAAGCTAATAAAGATATCTTTGCCTGGAAACCATTTGATATGCCTGGTATTCCTAGAGAGGTGATTGAGCACTCTTTAAACGTCAGAGAAGACGCTAAACCTATCAAGCAACGACTCCGCCGATTCGCACAGGATAGAAGAGAAGCTATCAAGGAGGAATTGACCAAGTTGTTAGCAGCAGGATTTATCAAGGAGGTTTATCATCCCGACTGGCTCGCCAACCCGGTATTGGTCCGCAAGAAGACTGGTCAATGGCACATGTGCGTCGACTACACAGACTTAAACAAGGCTTGCCCCAAAGATCCCTTCGGTTTACCCAGGATAGATCAAATGGTGGATTCAACAGCCGGCTGCGAACTACTCAGTTTTCTTGACTGTTACTCGGGTTACCACTAGATCAGCCTTAAAGAGTCCGACTGCTTGAAGACTTCGTTCATCACCCCGTTCGGCGCCTACTGCTACATTACCATGCCTTTTGGGCTGAAGAACGCAGGGGCTACATACCAACGCATGATCCAGTGATGCCTTACGACACAACTCGGACGGAATGTGGAAGCTTACGTCGACGATGTCGTCATCAAGACCAAGCAGAAGGACGACTTAATTCAAGATCTGGAGGAGACATTTGCCAACATACGCGCTTTCAGGATGAAGTTGAACCCTGAGAAATGCACCTTTGGAGTACCGTCAGGAAAACTACTCGGATTCATGGTGTCTCACAGAGGAATTGAAGCCAACCCAGAGAAAATCAACGCCATATTAAATATGAAGCCGCCGAGTTCTCAGAAGGATGTTCAGAAGCTTACCGGATGCATGGCCGCTCTTAGCAGATTTGTTTCAAGACTTGGAGAGCGTGGAATGCCCTTTTTCAAGCTGCTCAAGAAGACCGACGATTTCCAATGGACACCAGAAGCGCAAAAGGCGTTTGACGACTTCAAGACCTTCTTGACAACTCAGCCGGCGCTAGCCTCACCAATGCCGCAAGAACCACTACTGCTTTATGTATCCGCAACTGCAAAGGTGGTGAGCACAGTTTTAGTCGTTGAGCGTGAAAAGGATGACCGCACCCAGAAAGTTCAGTGACCAATCTACTTTGTTAGCGAAGTTCTTGTTGATTCAAAAACCCGATATCCTCAAGTGCAGAAGCTGCTATATGGAGTTTTAATCACAGTCAGAAAGTTGGCTCACTATTTCCAAAGTCAGCCAGTCACAGTGGTTACATCTTTTCCACTCGGTGAAATCCTCCGCAACAAGGAAGTTACTGGCCGCATTGCCAAGTGGGCCTTAGAGTTAATGCCTCTGGACATAACTTTCAAGCCACGAGTTTCTATTAAATCCCAGGTGCTAGCCGACTTCGTCACCGAGTGGACCGAGTGCCAAGAAGACGTCCCTGCAGAAAAAATTGAATACTGGACAATGCACTTTGACGGATCAAAAAGAATTTCAGGGTGTGGAGCAGGGGTCGTTCTGATTTCCCCGACTGGAGAACGCCTCAGCTATGTTTTATGGATTCATTTTCCAGCATCCCACAACGTGGCAGAATACGAAGCACTCCTGCATGAATTACGGATCGCCATATCCCTAGGGATTCGCAGGCTGATAGTTCGAGGAGATTCTCAACTTGTGGTCAACCAAGTGATGAAAGACTGGACATGCCTCGATGACAATATGGTGGCCTACCGACAGGAAGTGCGCAAGCTTGAAGACAAATTTGATGGTTTGGAGCTAACCCATGTTCTCCGACACAACAACGAAGCAGCCGACCGACTGGCTAATTTTGGATCAAAAAGAGAAGCAGCCCCATCGGATGTTTTTGTCGAGCATCTCCACCAACCCACAGTTTCAAATAACTCAACCGCCAAGGAGGAAGCTAGAGAACAAGTTTTAATGCTTGACGCCGACTTGAGGGCACCTTTCATCAAATACCTTAAGAGTCAAGAATTGCCTCCCGACAAGAACGAAGCCGAACGAATCCATCGCCGCTCCAAGACTTATACCCTCATGGAGGAAGAATTATACAAGAAAAGCCCATCTGGAATATTGCAGAGATGTATCTCCATTGAAGACGGCATACAACTTCTAAACGACATTCACTCGGGAGTATTCGGGAATCACGCAACTGCAAAAACCTTAGTCGGGAAGGCATATCGACAAGGCTTTTTCTAGCCAACAGCAGTCAGCGACGCCGACAAAATTGTTCGCACATGTAAAGGTTGTCAATTCTTCGCGAAACAAACCCACTTGCCAGCCCAGGAGTTACAAACTATTCCCCTCTCTTGGCCCTTCGCGGTTTGGGGACTGGACATGGTGGGCCCGTTCAAAAGGGCGCAAGGTGGATACACCCATCTGTTTGTTGCAGTGGATAAATTCTCCAAATGGATTGAGGCAAAACCAGTGGCGACCATCACTGCGGATAAAGCGCGCGACTTCTTCATAAACATCGTTCATCGCTTTGGCGTACCAAACCGAATTATTACAGACAATGGAACTCAGTTTACGGGTGGCGTTTTCAAAGACTTTTGCGAAGACTTTGGTATCAAAATTTGCTATGCTTCAGTCGCTCACCCAATGAGCAATGGTCAAGTTGAGCGTGCAAACGGCATGGTGCTTCAAGGGATCAAGGCTTGAGTTTTTGACAGACTGCGTCCATATGCCAGCCGGTGGACAGAAGAGTTATCTTCAGTTTTGTGGTCACTACGTACAACCCCGAGTCGGGCTACGGGCCAGTCACCTTTCTTCTTGGTGTATGGTGCAGAAGCCATGTTGCCGAGTGAGATGGAGTTCGAGTCCTTGCGAGTCCGCAATTTTAATGAAGAACGTCACGACTCTGACAGAATTGATGATCTCATCCGACTGGAAGAAGCAAGGGAAGCAGCACTAATTCAGTCGGCCAGATATCTTCAAGGTCTACGATGCTATCACAATCGCAACGTCAAATCACGCGCATTTATAGTCGGCGACATGGTTCTACGGAAGATTCAAACGACTAAGAATAGGCACAAATTGTCTCCCTTGTGGGAAGGGCCGTTTATAATTGCAGAAGTCACTCGTCCAGGAGCCTACCGACTCAAGCGTGAAGACGGAACTATGGTGGACAACTCATGGAATATAGAGCATCTTCGAAGATTTTATGCTTAAAGGCTATCTTGTACATTTCTCCCTTAGACTACCCACTCACCTGTCTCAGCCGAGTGGTTAGTCGGGGGCTACTGATAATAATATAGTATTTCTTTTGTTCTGTTTAGGACTTGTCATTGACCCTGTTTAAATCTAGGTCCAGCAGATAAGGACTAAATTTTTTTCGATGATTGTAACAAGTTCTAGGCTTGAAGCAGTCAGACAAAAATTTTAAGAAATTTGAAACTGGATCTTTGGTTTACTGCATGGCATAAATAAGTCGTAATACATTACTTAAGAATACTGTACACTGTTTTATACAGAATATTTACAAAGTCTAAGACTGGAAATTTTCTAAGACATCTGCGGCAAGCTTTTCGGCTGAATCTTGAGCCTGGTTGATCAATTCCATTGCTTGCTCGTCAGATATCCCGTCTGCGAAGCCATCCCCGACTGCATCAATTTCTATCCGGGGATACAAGGACTTCATTATCGCCATAGCTTGATTGGCGCCCATCATTGCAGCATCCTTGATGTTATTGAAATATTTCGCCGAAGCAGTACGGAGCCCTTCAAAAATTTGGACCGCATCTTTTTGGCTGCTCCCGAGCCCATTCTGGAAAATTGCATTCAATACTGGAGCAGCAGCATTGGCGATGTCGTCCCAAACACTCTCAGCTTTTTTGACTCTCTCGGCGAACACTTCAAATTGGGCCTTGGTTTTGACCTTGTGTTCTACATTCATGCAAGGCAGAACAGCTTCTAAGTAATATGGCATTATTTCATATAAATCTTTAAAGATAATATCATACCTTCGAGGGCATTCTCAACTTCAAGTTTGTCAGCTGCCGACTGAGCATTGATTTTTTCGAGTTCTTTAACTCGGGCAGCTAGGGACTCTATCTTCGTAGCTTGGGCTGATAAACAAGAGACAGTTTGATCAAACCTCACAAAATGGATTAACAGCAAAATTACAACAGAAGGATTTGTACCTCCAATTGTACCCCTATAGTTGAAGCTGGCTTCCATGAGTTGATTGATCTGGTCTTTTAGTTTCCGTTCCTTGGCTTGAGCGTCCTCACGGGTCTTGGCCAGCTCAGCTTGAACTTGTTCGAGGCTCTCGAGGTGAGGTACAAGTTTTTCTAAGGCAATTGTTTTAGCCTCATTCCTCATGTGGATTCCCTGGATAATGCATCACATAAGTAATACAACCGGGATAAGACAGTTGAGTACAAGTTATACTTACATTCATGAGACGGGTGGACTCGGTCAGATGTTTCTTCAACAACTCGAGCTCCTGGTTCTCGCCCTGACGATTGATAATGATACCTTGAAGAGCGCCGTCTCGATCCCTCCACTGAAGTTTAGTCGGAGGAAAAGAATCCTCGACTGCTTTAATTCTAGGGATTTCTTCTTCTTTATCATCGATCAATGGGCCTAGTTTACAGACTGTCAGAAAACAGAGATATAACAGATGAATCAAATTTAAGTTTAGTTGAATGATATACCAGAGATGATTTTGGAACTCTTCTTTGGAGCTTCTTCTGGATTCCCGACTGGATCAGTTGGCGAATTTATCTCTGCAGCAGCCGGACCTTGGTCAGGATTTTTGGGGTCTGCTTCGGCTGACTCGGCAGGCGTCGTTGGCGCACTAGTCGGGACGTCATTTTTCCCTTCTTGATTTGTCGTTGAAGAATCGGCTTCAGGGATACAAGTATCCTGCTCCGGCTGGTTGTCAGTCGGGGGCTGGACTTCGGCAGTGTTTATTGTTTTCCCCGACTGACTGTAGACTCGGGGTTCAGGACGTGGCTCGCTTGGCGTGACGACAGGCGGCACATTATCTTTTTTACCCAGATCAATGTCTTGGGGTTTTCCGAAGATGGACAGATTTCAACATCTATATGAATATTTTCCAAGAAGTCAGCAATGATAAAACTATGGCAAGAGTGTAACCTTGTAGATCTTCGGATCTTGGGCGCGGGCCGACCAGCTGGAGATTTGGCTTGAGCTGGCTTGTCGCTCGTCTGCGACTCGGTTTGTTCATCTTCGGAGTCACTGCAGACAATTTCCCTCTTCTTCAGCTTTTGCTTGGGGATGTTTTCTTCGACAGCTCGCTTACTCTTCCCGGCTGGGTTGATCTTTGGGCCACCAGTCGGGAGAGGCTTTTTTGGGATGGATTCTTTCTGAGCAGGAGCTGGAGGGTTTGAGGAGAACCGTTTGTTGTCCTATTCAATGGGATAAATCAATGAAGATAAAGTAACAGAAAGATTGGAAATAGACAAATAACAGAGTGGCGGACTTTTACCTCAGGAGGGGGCCGCACCAGGCCATATGGAGTCACGGGTAGCTTATGGCTGTAGTCGACGGAGATCCCAGATGAGAACATTTTGTACATCCACATGACTTTGTAGTCGATGGAATCCGGGTCCTCACGGTTGGAATCCGACTGCCCCTCGTACTCGTAAGCCGGTTTGCTCCTCTCCTTGATCGGGGCCAGTCGGCACTTGATGAAATGCCGAGTGATTTGCTCCCCTTGTAAGCCTTGTTGTTTGATCTCTACCAGTCGGAGAAGCAATTCATTGGCTTGTGCCAGTTCAGCACCGTCCGGGAAGTTTTTCCAGTTTTCTTGGGGGATAGGTGGAAGACCAATGAACTCGGGAAGACTCGGAGAAGGATTTGAAATGTAGAACCAGTTTGAATGCCATTCTTTGTTGGAGGTTTTGAAGGGAAGAGAGAAATATTTTTGTGTTAGGGTTCCTCGCAGTTGGAACCCAGACCCGCCGACTACGCATGGATTGTTTTTGTCGGGCTGGGGTTTGAAGTAGAAGATGCGGCGGAATAGAGCAAAATGTGGCTGAATACCTAGGAAGGCTTCACAAAGATGGATAAAATTGGCGATATGGAGTATGGAATTGGAATTCAAGTGGTAGATTTGGATTTTGTAAAATGCAAGAAGACCACGGAAGAAAAAGGACGCCGGAAGAGCAAAGCCAGAGTAGAAGAACGAAGTAAATACCACGATTTCACCGGTGTCAGGGGTTGGAAACTCCTCGCCGTATGCCGGGCGCCATCCAATGATCTCTTTTGCGGGCAAGACTCCGTCTTTCACCATTTCCAGCAAGGTTGATTCCTTTACATCGGACCTTGCCCACTGCTCGAAGGGGATTTCTCTCTCTTCGGCCATGAGTATGGTTTGGATCTGGGCAGAATGTTAGGGTTTTTGTGGGTGCGATGGAGGAGAGTTTGTGCTGAAGGTGAGCCGCAAGGAAGTTTGATGCGTGGGATTGAGGATTGGAGCTTGTGCGCGTGTGGATTGAGAACCCTAGCTCGCCAGTACTGTGTGCGATTTGGGGATTTTGGACGAAGAAGATGAAGCGGTGGTTCCTATAACGGTCAGATAGTGTTTTGTGCGCTAACTGGGCCGTGGATTGTGGCTTAACTGTAGCCATGAGATTTGGAAAGTCTGGTATATGTCCTTAGGGGCTTAATCTTTTCATGTGATGAACAGGGAAGAATATATCAATGACATTAGCACTGTTGCGACTTAATCTCTTCGGAGAGCAAGTAGTGCAGACATTGCCACGTTAGTGAGCATATTAAATTAACCAAGTATTATTGCTTTGGTTTTTTAATCATTTTTGATTAATAGGCGATTGGAGAATCTTGTAAAATATTTCTACCACATATGTCTTGTTCTCTTTAAATAAATGTGCACGTAAGTGTACAATTTATCACGTAAGTGAATATTTTTATTGACCTATATTTTGGCTTAGGCTGATAATATATTTTGGTCATTTTTGGCAGTTGGTAAATCCTCTATGAGTTTTATTTACTCGGATTATATACCACATATGCCTTATATTTTCCAGATAAAGGATTGTTTATCATTTTTGCTGCTTAGGTGGCTAATAAATCACTCGGTGGTGTGTTTTTATTAATTCTGACTATATGTTTAGTTTTTCCAACTAAGCACATAGTCGGGGGCTACACCTAATTAGGTGCATCTAGTCGATGCACCTGGAGATTTTCTTCGAAATTTTTCAGCCCTTCACAGTCGCGTGATTTGGATTTGGCGTCCAGGAGATCATGACAGAGATAATCGAAGTACTTGAAGCTGATGGCTTTCTATTGAAGAGAAGATTGTCTCGTCGACTGCAAAGGTCTCAGGGGCTACTGTGGATATTATGGTACCCATATACCCACAGATATAGAATATCCGACTGAATATAGGGATATGTCATGTAAACAGAATATGAGTAGTACTAGAACTCGGGTATATTATTACCTTGTTTGTTAAGGTATAGCCCGGATACCTAGTATAGTAAGATTGTATATCAATTAGGAAAGATCTAGACCGTGTTGGACTAGATCTTATCTTGTAAATCCTCATCTTCCGGGTATATAAGGAGGATAGGGGACCCCTTGGGGACATAAGCTTTTTGTAAGATCAATACATAACTCGGAGGCAAAACCCCCGAAACAGGAGTAGGGTATTACTTCTTCGTGAAGGCCTGAACCTGTCTAAACCCTTTGTCTCATAACCCATCTACTTTTCCATCTTGATAGCTACCCCTTTTTATATTACCGAAATCTAGTTTCAACACTAATGATACCTTGTATCTATATACATTGTGAGGATTGCTATAGTTAAAGCTTGTATCCTAAGCTACTAGCAATCAAATATCCCTTTGGACCACTCAGCATTGTACGCGTGCGTACCATTCGTCCACTGAGCTCGAGAGCTACTCGAAATGGAAGGCCGCGTAAAGATCGTGTCACGGCGCATGGTCCGGCCGGCGGCGGAGCACGCCGGCGAGCTGCCGGAGCATGAGACGGTGTACCATCTGACGCCGTTGGATCTCCGGATGATCACCGTTGACTACGTCCAGAAGGGCGTTGTCTTTCCCAAGCCTCCCGGCGGAGGTGAGCACGTCGTCGAACACCTGGCCTCGTCGTTCGCGCGCGCACTGGCCCGCTTCTACCCGCTGGCCGGCCGCCTCGCCGTCGCCGAGACGGCGTCGCCTGATTGTGTTCCGGCCATCTCCATCTCGCTCCACTGCGACGGCGAGGGGGCGGAGTTCGTCCACGCCGTGGCGCCCGGCGTCACCGTCGCCGACATCGCCGACTCGCTCTACGTTCCAAGGGTGGTGTGGTCCTTCTTCCCGCTCAACGGCATGCTTGGCACGGACGCCGCCGTGGAGTCCCACCCTGTTCTGGCCGCGCAGGTCACCGAGCTCGCCGACGGCTTGTTCGTCGCCATGTCGCTCAACCACGGCGTCGCCGACGGGTTCACCTTCTGGCACTTGTTCCACACCTGGTCGGAGATCAACCGCCGCAGCGTTGACAATGCCGACCTCGAGCTCTCCACGCCGCCACCAGTGTTCAACAGATGGTTCGTGGACGGAATCCCAGTGCCGATCCCTCTACCCTTCGCCAAGCTGGAGGACATGGTCCGGCGGCCTGTGTACACGCCGGTGGAGGAGTGCTTCCTCCATTTCTCGGCGGAGAGCGTGAGGACGCTGAAGGAGAAGGCGAACGCCGAGATGGCCGGCACCGCCACAGCCACAGCCACCATATCCTCGCTCCAGTCGGTGCTCGCGCACACCTGGCGTGCCGTGTGCCGAGCCCGCCGCCTCGCGCCGGAGCGGGAGACGGCCTATGGCCTTTCCGTGGGACTGCGAGCACGGGTCAAGGAGGTGCCACAAGAATACATGGGCAACACGGTGACGGGCGCCGCCGCGAAGACCAACGTCGGCGAGCTCCTCGACAAGGGGCTGGGCTGGGCGGCGTTGCTGCTGAACCGCGCGGTGGCGTCGGCCGACGAGGCGAGCGTGAGGCGCATGCTGGCGGCGTGGCCGGAGAAGCCGAGCTTCGTGATGGTGGCGAACCTGCAGATCGCCGGCGTGATGGCGATCTCAGGCTCGCCGCGGTTCGACGTGTTCGGCAACGACTTCGGGTGGGGAAGGCCGGTGGGCGTCCGGAGCGGCGCCGGGAACAAGTTCGACGGGAAGGTGACGGTGTACGAGGGACGCGGCGGCGGCGGCGGGAGCATGGCGGTGGAGATTTGCCTGCCACCGGAGACGCTCGCGAGGCTGGTCGCCGACGAGGAGTTCATGAGCGCGGTGACTGCGCCGCTGCCTACACATCAATCACGTCAGTGGTAGAACGCGAGGAATGTGACACATGGTTAATTACTACTCCCTCCATCCTAAAATACATCCTAAAATACGAGATACATCCTAACCGTACGAATCTAAACATGAACATGTACAAATTCGGAGAATTATGATGTATCTCATCCAATACTAGTTTACTATATTTTAGAATGGAGGGAGGGAGGGCTTTCTAAGAATAAGTATACTTCATCCCTGGTATTGGTTTGTTGTAACCTTGAAGTATTAAGGTTGGTCAAACTTGGTACGGTTGCTTATAATTTCTCATGTATTATAAGGTTTATAGCAACAAAATTATAAGCAAGTGAAAATAAATTCAAATGCCAATCCAATAATAATATTTTCAACAAATACAATTTAATTTATATTATACTAATTAATGGTTAAATATTTTAGAAGTTAAATCTTAAAATATGTGCGCGTCTTATATCGTGGGATGGATGGAGCTGTTACACGTGTGAATAAAATGCTTAGCTTGTTTCGATTGTCTCCTCTATAGTCCAAGAAACCAAAACCATTGTCATGTCATTGTGTGCATAGCAAAACCACCTGTAAACCACTAGAGTATCAAAAAAACATCATTATGTCATTGTGTGCATAGCAAAACCAGTAAAACCACATAAAGTATTATACCCCTAAAGTATTAAAAACCATCTTTTTAAGTCATTGTGTGCATAGCAAAACCACTAAAACCAACGAGTTTCTTATACTTTAGGGATAGAATACCTGGTTTCGTACTATACGGTATTATGTAGATCAGCCTTAATACTTTAAGGGGGTAAGTAGATTTATTCCTATTTACTACTAGTACTATCTATCAATCAGTTTTTAAATTATTTTTTATTTACTAGAACCATTTTTCCTTGAGTGAAACGTAGAAAGCTCTTATATGATTTGAGATACCTTTGTGATACTTCGTTCTAAACTCTGGAAATCCTGCTATAGTTGAAAAGATGAAATACTCTATCACAATTTGGACAGGGCACATTTGTTCACGTACAAAGCTCTCTGAAGCATAATATTTTGCCGAGGTAACTAGCTAACATTGCTCTGAACTTGTTGAAAATTCTGTAGCATCTTCTAAATCTTTGATCAAAGCACACACTCTTATCTCAACAATAAGCTGAAACAAGCGAGTGTCAGGCAGATGAAGCATCAGTTCTCTCTTACTGAAGGTTGCAACCAGTAAAAATCCCTTATTTTAAATTGTATTTACGACTCTTCCGGGGTTCGGAGAAGAAAACTCCGAACCACTCCGGGTACCTTTTAACCGTTCGATCACATACACACGGTCCAGATCGTGGCTTGAGAGAAGGTTTTTTTATTGCAGAAACGGCCCTCTACTTGCTTCGTATCACACTCGCATTCTTTCCGTTACACATCCACGACCACGAGAACGAAAGAGTTGGCGGAGGAGAGGCCACACCGGCGCCGGCGCCGGCGACGGTTGCCGGCGTTGGTGGAGGACGGCGAGCTGTTGGATGATCTGCTTCGGAGATCGGGCAATTAGCTACGAATTTACCGCTTCCGAAATGGCTTTGCAATTCTGCATCCTTGCTTCCGATCGATTCAGTAACGCTTCTCTAATCACTACTGCATGTAGTTTCAGGTAGTGTTGATTCCTAATTCTCTAATCACTAATTCAGGTAACTAATCTTGTATTAAATTTATTGTTTATTTACATTACTGACTAACTGCACTGCATTTTACATGGAGTTAGTTGCGTCGTTTCAGCAGATTCTCTGTTGTCTGTCGCCTAATTTGCTTTTGTTGTGCACATTTCAAAGAAAGGGCCAGTGAATAGAAAATTTGATGAAGATGTAGAAATGGATAGAAACTGCATGCATGATGCATCATTTCTCTGTTGCTTGCTATATGACTGTATAATATTCTAGCATCACTTTAATTATTTTTTCCCTTTTTTACCACACATTGTAAATTGTAGCTATGTGATTAACAACAAACACTGAAGGCATCGAAGCATCTCTTATCTTCCTTCACACCGTTGCAGGCTTGCAGCTACGGACATTTTGCTAGTGTACACCAAAAATATAAAATTGTGATGTCTAGGTGAACTAGAAAAATATAATAGTTATTACAAGAAAACTATAGATTACAAATTTAGGTTGCGTTCAAAGTAGCTTTTCGGATTAATTAAGTGTTAACTATTATAAACTTTGATTTTTTACAAAAAATTCTATGTAAAAAAATTATACAAAACATAATATTTTTTTAATCATGTTTGCGACATAAAGGAGGAAGTACCCGAATAAGCTAATAAGAACCTAGCTTTAGACCGCACGTTAAGTTTAGATCCATCACAAATAATGGAGGAAAATATATGTGATTGACAAACATAAAACCGATGAAATAATCAGTATTGTTGGCCTAATTTTGTACATAGATCGGCTCCTCACTCTTCTAAAGTTGGCACAACCGTCTGCTTACCTTGACCGATCAGCCATATTACAATTAATTACCCGAACCAACCCAAAAACCTCCCTCATAGTCTCATGTACATGTATGCACACGCTTTTCACGTGTGAATTGAGAAGGAAGAAGAGTATCAGTAATGATCAATTCAGTCCTCTTGGGCTCTTAGCTTTAATTTGCTTATATACATGATGAGAGTGCTAGAGCTACCTACATACATACATGATACATACATACATACATATATACATACATATATATGTATGTGTGTATATATATATATCTCAAAATGGCTGGAAACGAATGGATAGTTGTTTTTGGTTGGCAAGTTGAGTGCAGAAACTCGTGCACCTGGTCGGAGATCAGCCGGCTCGCGAGGCCGGTCGATCGCCGACGAGAAGTTCATGGGCGCGGTAACTGCGCCGACGCATGAGCACAATGCATGTGCCAATTCAATCTACATGTGGGAGTGGGAGCATAGTTATTACTTCCTAGTAGTAATATATTATCTAATATCTATCAATCAGTTTTTAAAATAATTATTTACCATTTTAAAGCATGTTAAATATGCAACTCCTTTACTAAAGGTTTGCAACCAGTAAAATTCCCTCATTTTGAGACCTATTTACGATTAAAAATAACTTCCGACGGGTTCGGAAAAGTAAACTCCGAACCCCTATGGATACATTTTAACCGTTCGATCACAGAAACACGGTCCTGATCGTGGCTTGAGAGAAGTTTTTCTTTTGCAAAAAGGACTCGTATCACACTATAGCGTCGTTCCCGTCCCACATCCACGAGTTTACCGTGTCCGAAATTGGTTTGCAATTTTGTATCCTTGTTTCCGATTCTTAACTCTTCTCTAATCTGTACTGCATGTAGTTTTCAGGTAGTGTGGATTCCTAATTCTTGATTTCGAGGGGATGTTTTGAAAGTAATCTTGTGTTAAATTTGTTGTTTATATTTAGATTATATAACTAACTGCACCGCATTTTACATGGAGTTTGTTGCGTCGTTGTTTCAGCAGATTCGCTATTGACTGTTGTTTAGTTTGCTTTGTTGTGCGCATTTCAAAGAATGGGCCGTGATTCGAAAATTTGAAGATGTAGAAATGGATATATAGAAACTGGATCATTTCTGTTGCTTGCTATATGACTGTATAATACTCTAGCGTCACTTTAAATATTTTTTTCCTTTTTACCACACATGGTAAACTACTAAACTTTAACTAGTATTACCTTCCTACTAAAATATAGTAATTACAGAGCTAGAAGGAGTAATTGACAACTCACACTACAGGCACCGAAGCATCTCTATCTTTCTTCTTCACCCACTGCAACTACAGGCATTTTTCTAGTGCAAACAAAAATATAAAATAATGAAGCATAAAAACACATCTAGGTGAATAAAAAAATACATAATAATTATTACATTAAAACTGTATATTACAGTCTTACAAATTTAGACTGCGCTTTAAGTTTAGGTCTATCACAAATAGATAAAAATATGTGATTGACAAATATAAAACTGATGAAATAATCAGGTATTGTTGGCCTAATTTTGTATGTAGATGGGCACTCCTCACTCTTCTAAGTTGGCACAATGGTCTGCCCTGATCCATACTTACCCGGGTACGGTCTCTCATCAAATTAACCTGTCGTCCTAACACCAACCCAAAAACCTCTCTCATGTACTCTTTCGTCATAAAAAAACTAACTTATGACGATAAATTTGGATAATTACATGTCCAAATTCATCTTAAAGGTTAATTCCTTTCTATACGGAGGGTGTATATGGAGTAAGATTGTGCCATATATAGGTCTTAGATAGTTAGATGGGTCAAATGTCTACCTGGCTCTTTTGCTCAGCCTTTGAATTGGGATTAGGCCGAGCCGTGACTTCGTGAGGCCCAACCTGGCTCATCACATTAAAGTCTAGTAATGAAGTCTATATGTACCTCCCCGTTATAGAGTTAAAATTTTATACCCATAATATAAGCATTTTGCACTGATTCTGATTATTCTCACCATTTCAATTATTCCGTAGTCAATCAGATCCTTAAAAATGAAATGTAAGCAATTGAAAACTCAAAAATTAACAAACTGAAATTATTGAAAAGGATCCATATATTTTAGAACAGATGAAGTATTGCATACCAATCACCAAGTCTCCAATCAGAGTCCACAAAAACATAAGTACTTAAAAAAAAAATCAAGGTCGATGGATGTGCGGTCACCGAATCCATGTCAGGTTGAGTCACCTGCCACTGTCGTCTTCCCCCTGCAAGTCCGCGTACTGATCTATGCCTACTTCCGATGAACTAAAAGTAGCTTAGTTTAATACTACATCGATGCAAATTTGATGGAAGCCTAATAATATAGTACTGAACTAGTACTACCTCCATTTTTAAAATGTATATGTAACGGCATTGACTTAAAAACATTTGACGTTAAAATATGGTATTCAATCATTTATTAATTCATTTTTATTAAAAAGCCTACTAATAATGTTGTGTACATCCAACTTAAATTTAGAGGCCGGATTTTAATCTATTTTAAAAAAAATTAAGTATTTTTTTAAATTTTTATCATTAAAGGTAATTTAATAATAAATTATAATTTTTCATTTTATACTAAATATTGTTAATAAAATTAATGGTCAAACTGTCATATGCAAGTCAACTGCATTATATTATACTCCATCCTTTCACAAATATCAGAAATATTTACCCCCTTTTCCACAAATATAATGGACTTTGGAGTACTATTTGTTCATCACCTCTGATCCAAATTTATTTCCATCTTATTCCCAACTACCATCCTTAATCTATCTAAAAGTATTCAAAATCTCATATTTGTAGCCGGAGATAGCGGTGGCAAACGGACGGAGTGAGCTTGCCATGGAACTACTCCTACAAGGATCATCTGAATAAGTAACCTTAACCTGTAAGAGTTTAACTTAAAAAAAATTATCTTCTTAAAACAAAAAAAAATGTAAGAATTTAATAAGATTAGCTAACTACAATTAATGACAACACACTTTTGATTCTTAGTTGTATATTTCAGCTTTTTTTTCACTAAATGTTCTCAAGAATGACTGATCTGCATTTGTACACTATATATATACTCCAAGTCTCCAAGAGTTTGGAGCATCTCACTATCCTTTTTTTCAAAAAAAAAAAAGTTTGAAGCACCTCAGTGCTTGATAGCGTCATTCTGAGGCTGATTGAGCATGTAAGTCTAGTCAACAAGCATACGTACTCTCGGTCGCTGCAAACAAACATATATAGATCAGCAGATACCGTCACCAAAGTGTTGCCAGATCGTGTCAGCAACGACTGTGTTTGTCTTCTTAATTTTATTTATTGACTGCTGAGTGCAAGTCTTAAGTCTTGCTAACTCACACGCCGTTCGTGTCAATTTTTGGGTTCCATTAGGGGCATTAATTGTATTTTTTTAGGCTCATTATATAATTGTAGTTTTTCCTTTATCACCTTTGGCAACCAGATCAGCTAAACTAAAGAGATAATCAAGACAAAACTAAAGAGATAACCAAGACAGGTCAGATGAAGTTGCTAGTCTCCCAATGGTGGCTCACATGTTTAATTAAGTCGTAAATGCAATGATTTAAAAAAATAACTAGTAAAAGACTGAGAGATGGCAAAGTCATGTTCCAATTGGGCTATTTAATTTTATATTAGTTCTACACATCTCAAGACATGGATCAATCATCTTGCCAGCCAACATAGCGTTTGGTTTGCAATGTTCCAAGTGCGGCTATATCATTATGGTTTTATTCTTTAATCTATTATATTTTACTCCTTGATTTAATAAGGCATATGGTATTTTCATGTTTTTTAAATGTAAGACATGCATAGCATTTTCTTGCTTGTTTTCCTTGTGTGACCCTATTTATTGTATAGCCTCCTAAAACACATCTCACTAAAGCAATCTTAATCCTAAATAGTTTTCATACTTATCATATCATGTAGACATTATGTGTAAAAATAATATACCCAATGGATATTGTTTTCAAATTAAATTATCATCCAATCACATTTCTTCTCTTTCCTTTTAGTCACTTATCCCCTTATTTTTATTGATGGTTCTTATATGGAGATGGTTTTTTCATGAGAAATGATATTTTCATCTTTTTACCTCTCATCTTATTAACTCTCTTGCCCTGTATTTAATGGTATGTATATTGGTTGAGGTGGAGGGTTGGAACTGTCCTCTACTCTTCTCTACATCCAATGTATTCAAATACGGACAGTACGTTAATTTTAATTCAACTTTGCATTGGTTTATACTCTTCTTTAATCCTTTATGCCCACTCAAGATATGCCTTTTGTATAATGAACAACCACATTTAGTCCGGAAGGCTTAGAAGACCACGTTTGTCAGAGAACCAGATAAACATATGCATTATTTAATCATGGTGGCTCCCAATTTGTTACAATTATGTAGAAAATAAAATTGTACTATATAGAAAGAGAATCATAGTTGTATGTGAAATTTAATTTTGTTTTTAAAATCTAGCTCCACACACAAGATATATGTCGTGTTGAAAATTTTGGCTCTTGAGGCCTAGATTCATTTGGCGGCCGGCTTACTTTTACTGTAAGTTAATCAAGTGCGTGTGTTGACTATGCTAACAACGACGGATTAAATGAAACATGCTCCCTCCGTTCTAAAATAAATCAAATCAATAGTATAATAAATTTGAACATACTCTTATCTAGATTCGTTGCACTATGTAATGTTCCAAATATAATAATTTTTAGCCTTTAGAATTTGTTCCAAAATATAATAACTTCTCCACCAACATTCTCTTCCCAACCAATCATAACCCTTCATTTTTCAATTTTCTCAACTTTCAACCAATCACAACCTTCTCCAATTTAATTATATCTACTTTTTTAATACCCGTATCTAACCTTATAAGTCTTTATATTTTAGGACGGATAGAGTAACAAATGGAGAAGTTGCTAATAAGGTGAATTTGTGCCAGACAACTGCAAGTCGTTCTCTCTTATCTGGGAGAGGTATATACTTCGTCATAATTAAGATATACATATCTATAAAAAGTAGGTATCAAAACTAGCCTTATAAATTATAATAGTATTTAAAGAATGTCTTTGTATATAAATATTTTTTTATTTTTAAGAGGTATAGACATTTGTATTAGCCAGGAGGTATATATTCCTGTGGACCAGAAAAATCTAGCTCATTGTCAATTATAAACTTATTATTTTCTAATCAGTTTAACCGGTTTAACTTTTTTTCTCTCAAATAATGGGAGGTGTATACCTCGGGCGAGAGAATCACGGAATGAGGTTTTCTCCTATCATAAAATTGTTTATCAGATCAACCGGTTATATTTTGCTCTTAAATAATAGGGAGGTATATGCCTCTAAAGGATGGGAGGAACCCTCTTTCCGTAGCTTTTCTTACTCCTGTTTAATTTTTTTTCCGTCATATACATAGAATTATTATTTGACCGGCACTATGCTCCACTACACAGGGACCGAAAGAGTCAAATATTGCAACGAAGTTTGAAATCCTCATGTAAACAATGCAGCTTGAGTCTAAAGCTAGCTTTATTTTTCTTCTTAGATAGTAATGTTTGAGTCTAATGGTTGAATTTAATTGCATTCTATAAAATTAGGACGTCAGGCCGTTGGCCTAAAAACACAAACTAGTTTGACGATGGCCCGGCGAAAAATTATCCAGTTTGACAATAGCCTCCATATAATTAGGGTTGTTTAATCCGGGTTTCCTCAACCGTTTAAAACCAAACACCAGCATGCTTACTAGCTACTCTCCCTCCATCCAGTTCCATAATTCTTGACGTTTGAATAAAATTGAGGTCAAAATTTTGTAACTTTAATTATCAATAACATTGAAATATTTAGTTTAAAGGAACTATAATATAGAGCACCAAAAAAATTATATATATATATATATATATATATATATATATATATATATATATATATATATATCAAAGTACTATAAGAACCTGTATATATATTATGACAAAAAACAGAGTCAAAAATATATTTTGAAGATCGTGCTATTGTCCAAAACGTTATAATTTAATTATGGAGCCAGAAGGAATAATACACCCGTGAGTGCGTGCGTGTAAATTTTCGATGGCACCTTTTCGTTTTGACTTATTTTGATTACAATGAAACACATACACATCACTCGATCGACCCGTACACACACCCACGAATATATCCTCTTAACACACTTTTAAATAGACCAAGACCAAATGGTCAAATGATAAATATGTTAATCAAGTAGATACCTAATTATAAATTTCAATATTATAAGGGCTCATCAGTAAATCAACAGCCGCAGATAACAAGTAAGCAAAATGTCACCATCTAAACTGAGTTCTTTTAGATGAGGTTGGAAACTAACCTCTCGCGTACGTAAAACGAAATAACTTATTAACGCATGATTCAATATTAGCAAAAATATAACAAAATGGATTAACATGAATTTTAAAGCAACTTTCTGTTGATGCGAAAAACACGAAAATCTAGGAGATTTGCTTAGCTCTAGTGCAGGTCTTGAGCTTTGATGGGATGTGGGCGTGCTAGTCAGTTTAATCCTGCAACTAACAAGATATATAAATTGAAGATTAAAGAGCCGATCGGCTGACAAGCCGATGTAACGATGTTAACCAATGTTGATAGGATTTTGATCTATGAGCTGTATGTCCAATGTAGATTCTAACATTTGGATAAATCATGATATAAATACGATGGGAGAATTTGAGCAATCAATCTAATCGGCCAATGATAATATGATGAAGTAAATGTCCAATGAACCAATCGGTCGATATTAAAATAAAATATTGAATGTAGGCTCGATGATTAAAATATACATCGGTTGGAAATCCGATGTAAAAATAACTTATCAATTAGAACTCCGATAAAACATTAGTATGAACCTATCGGCCAAATAAGATTTATATTATCAACAACAATCTAGTAGGTCGAACTTCACCGATGCAACACGAGACTGTATATGATAATCTAATACTTGATGAGCCGATAGATCTATCTAATGTGATGGATATAGCAAATCTATTTAAAACAACATTATGATTGTAGAGATATATCGGTCAAGACAGAAGATCAGACCTAACCGAGATAGTCCTTACTAAACCAATGCGTCTCTAAACACAATGCAATTTAAAATAGAATTGAAATATCAAGTAGGAAAATATATCAACCGAATCAGAGCGATCCAAGAGATCAAAACGATGCAGCCTTGAACAACACTAATATAGCCGATATATTCACCAGGGCCGGTGGAACGTAGGGCTTACCCCTTTGCCGAAGATTGAAAGCCGATGCAGTCCCACGTTAGGCGCCAAGTTCCGCCGGTTGATAAGTAAAACCTCGGAAAAGAGGGTGGCAATGCACCGAGAGTAGTTGTATTGATCGAGAGATATATATTACAAAGACCCCGGGTGTACATATTTATACTCATGGGTAGATACTAGTCTATATCGAACACGACAAAAGTTCCCTAAAGATAAAAAGAAAGATACAAGTTCTAATCGAACACTCGATAAACACTTCCTAAAAATAAAAGAAAAACTACTAAACCTTGCCTAATTAATAGATAGAATCAAACTGTCATATCGTGGTTTTCATAATTTCTTATTGAACTTGGTTTTTCTAGATATATTTCCATCGGTTGATTGACCTCTTTTCTTGACCGAATCTACTAAAAATCTTACCAAATTTTGACGTTAACACTTTCGTATAAAACTTTTACCAAAAATATATTATTTAGTAGTTTAAAAATGTGCGCGTGAAAAATAAGATAGATGAATTGGGAAAGCGAAGAAACGAACTCAACCTAAATATTACATCTCAGCCAAGTGAGAATACGCATCATTAGCTGAGATCCGATTTGTGCGCCAACCAATAGGTAATCCTTTCTCATTGGTATTATTATGTCCAATGATTATGTCAGTTTGATGTGTATGCTTGCTCCTAGTTTATGTTCCGCTTACTAGATATGAGTCTCCAGCTATCATCTTTCTTCCTTTGTCTCTGGTGACTCGTGTTACCACCCCATGTTACCTTCTAACAACTTTTTTTTTCTCCTGGTCAACCTTGCGCTAAGTTAGAATCGCCACCATATGTTATCTTCTAATAACTTTGTTTTTTTTTCTCATTGTCAACCCTATGCAAAGTTGGAGGTTTCTTACCCTCATCTCCGATCGCATGGGAGAGAAGACGGTGATGATGTCTTACACGTAGGTGGAGTTGTGGGAACAAGTATAACGTAGTGGTAAGGTGGTGGCACCAATATAATACACAAGGTTTGGGAGAAGGTAGATAGTCAAAGGATGGAAGAGATCCTCTGGATTGAGATCCGACACTAAAATTCAATTATTAATTATATGTAATATTGGAGTATCCTAAACATATAGTCATCTGTAAAAAAAAAAAAGAATCTCCAGAATGTATCTGGACAATGTGTATATCCAGATACATCCTTAGAATTGGACCTATATTGGATGGAGGGAGTAATCAATTATGGTGTTCCATAACATATCAGATCTAGCTTTTAGAGCAGTACCAATCATCACCTCAACCAGTTTTTATAGTATTAAATATGTTATCATGTAAAAAAAACTGATATGGTAAGAAAGTTAATAAGAAGAGAATGAAAAAGATAAACAAATCATTTCTCACGAAGAAATCAACTCTACGTAGGAACCAAGGAAGAAATGATATAATAGGTGGATGAAAGGAGAGACGAGAGATGATTAGATAAGAATTTGTTTCAAAGAAACAACCTACTGGGAATATAATATTATATATAGTGTCTGTATGACATGGTGAGTATGGAAATTTATGGGTTGTGATTACCCTAATAAACTATATTCAACTTCAGACAATATTTTGCTTCTTCATTTTTAGAATATATATAGTAGGATCTAGAGCATGTTTGGTAAAGCTCCAACTCCTAAATTTAACTCTAAGAGTTGGATCTGAAGTGGAGTTGCGGAGCTACCTAAACCCAGCTCCATATCTCTAGTTCATTTTCTGAGAGAGCTCCATCCAGCTTCATTCCCAATTTATGTGAAACTGAAACTGTTTGGTTGAGCTTCAGCTTCAGGAGAGGTGAAGCTGAAGCTGGAGCTGTGCTAAATAGACCTGTTTGGTTGGACCTTTAGCTCCTTGAATACTAGAATCTCAGAGTTAGAGGGCAAGGTGTTTTGTGTCCAGTAGAGGAGTACGGATTCCAAGAGAGCAGCGTGACATGGGAAGCAACGATGACCACCACAGCGTAGCACTCGCCGTTGACCGTGTCCGGGTCCTGTCCCGACGCCTCGTCCCGCCGTCGTCGTC
Source organism: Oryza punctata (assembly GCA_000573905.2). NCBI lineage: Eukaryota > Viridiplantae > Streptophyta > Magnoliopsida > Poales > Poaceae > Oryza > Oryza punctata. The sequence continues at coordinate 770,352 of CM002495.2, read as the reverse complement.
GTCCGGCCACGCGCCGCCGTGCGACGACGAGGACATCCACCTCACGCCGTGGGACCTCCGCCTCCTCACCATCGACTACATCCAGAAGGGCGTCCTCCTGCCCAAGCCTCCGGTCGCCGGCGACCGCCTCGCCGACGAACTCGCGTCCTCCTTGGCGCGCGCGCTCGTGCGGTTCTACCCGTTCGCCGGCCGTCTCGTCGCCGAGGAGCGCGCCGACGGGACCGTCACCGTCACGCTGCGGTGCAACGGCGAGGGCGCCGAGTTCGTCCACGCGGCGGCGCCCGGCGTGGCCGTGTCCGACGTCGTCTCGTCGCTCTACACGCCGTCGGAGGTATGGTCGTTCTACTCGTACAACCTGGTTCTCGGCGCCGACGCCGCCATCGAGTCGCGGCCCGTGCTGTCGGTGCAGGTCACCGAGCTCGCCGACGGCGTCTTCATCGGCATGTCGCTGAACCACTCCGTCGGCGACGGCACCACCTTCTGGGAGTTCATGAACGCATGGTCGGAGATCAACCGCCGCGCTGGCTGCGCCGTGAGCGACGACCAGATCAGAGAGATCTCCACGTCGGCGCCGGTGTTCCGGCGGTGGTTCGTCGAGACTAGCCCAGTGCCGATCCCGATGCCGGTCGGCAAGCTGCAGCACATCGTCCGGCGGTTCGAGCGGACGGAAGTGCAGGAATGCTTCTTCACCTTCTCGGCACCGAGCGCCCGGAAGCTCAAGGCGAGGGCGAACGAAGAGATGGCCGGCACGGCCACGGCCACCATCTCCTCGCTCCAGGCCGTGCTCGCCCACCTCTGGCGAGCTGTCTGCCGCGCCCGGCGACTTCCGGCGGCGCAGGTGACGTTCTACACGGTGATGATCGGATGCCGGGGGCGCGTGAACGGCATCCCGTCGGGGTACGTCGGGAACGCGCTGTCGTTCGGCAAGGTGGAGGCGACGGCCGGCGAGATCGAGGAGAAGGGGCTGGGTTGGACGGCGTGGCTGCTGAACCGCGCCGTGGCGTCGTTCGACGAGGCGGCCATGAGGGAGTCGCTGGAGCGGTGGGTCCGGGAGCCGGACTTCACGTACATGTCGAACCTGCAGTCCGCCGCCGGCGTGGCGCTGGTGACCGGGAGCTCGCCGCGGTTCGACGTGTTCGGCAACGACTTCGGGTGGGGGAAGCCGGTGGCGGTGCGGAGCGGCGCCGGCAACAAGATCGACGGGAAGGCGACGGTGTTCGAGGGGCCGGAGAAGGGAGGAAGCATGTCGCTGGAGGTTTGCATCGCGCCGGACGCGCTCCGGAGGCTCGTCGCCGACGAGGAGTTCATGGACGCGGTGACCGTGCCCTCGTGATTAACGGAGCCTGTTTGGTTCATCGCTCTACCAAATATATGGTAACTCTATATTTTATCAACTCATTTTCATTTCATAATGTAAGGTGTTTTATGTTGTTCTGTTTTTGCCTAGTGTCAAACTTCGCCATGTTTGACTATCTTATAGAAAAACACACTTTAACATTGAATAAAATATTATAAAAATACATTCAATGGTTAATCTAATGATATTAATTTGATGTTATAGATGTTGCTACTTTTTCTTAAAAATTTAATTACACTTGAGTAGTTTGACTTGAAAAAAATCAAAACACCTTACATGCTTAGACAAAGAGAGTATAATACATCGTTTGTCCCATTCTTTTTGTTACCAAGACAAACAACACCTATCCAATCCGTTAACCTTTTGAATGTACTTTGGTAGTAAACTTTGTTGGTTTGATCTAAAGTGTTAGGCTCCTGAAAACTTAAAGATCGACTTATCAGATAATCAATGTCTAGCTATGCATACACAAGCATGCATGTTAAGTAGGACAAATTTTTCAATATGAATTATAGTGAGGTCAGGAATTTACCATTATCCTCATCTATTTTAATGTTTGTTATCGCACATTTCTAAAGTGTGCAAGTATAGTGTGCATACATTTGGGGCTTGTTGGGAGTTTAGTAGGGATGCGCCTCCACCCTCCCACGTCATAGAAGTTTCTATCTTCTTTAAGTAGTTTTCTTTTTAGTTCTTTTCTTTTTGGGTTTTTTCTTTCCACGTCATAGCCGTTTGCGTGGTATGATAAAAACTCTATTTTCTTCTAATATATTGACGTGTAATTTTTTGTGTGTTTAAAAAAGAAGTGTACGTAAGTACGTAGCAGTGTGTATATATTTAAATTGTCCGTACAACAATGACATGACATGTGACCTCCAATATATGTGGAGTATCGTGTCTAGATGTGAGTAGGTTCCTCTAACTCTTCTCTATACATGGGTGAATGCTTTAAATGTGCATCAACTTGACAAGTTGATATAGCACTGTGTCATATCTTATTTGCTACTCCTACGTATCGTAGCTGTTTGTATTTTCTTCAGTTGTCTGGTAGCGTCAGAAATTTCAGTACTACAGTGATGGTCCATAGAGCAGTATTAAATTATAGTTAATACAGTAATAAAACACTGAATATGGGAAACTCGCCATGCTGCTTGTAATGGCGTCAACTCATGGATCAGGTCTAACCGCGTATGTCGTCATGTACTGTTTGCTTGGTCATTAGTCATTGCCTCTTTATATAGTGTCACCACCACATCTTGCTTATCTCGAAATGGTCAAATTTGTTGGTCCTCTCTGTACACCAATCAATTCTATTTTGGACATTATCCCGATTTAGCTGTTGGAATGGAATACTCTCTGGTACTGACAGACCATTCCTATTCCAATAATATCACATTAATATGTTGTTAAACGTATAGTTAATTGTATGCATGAGCAGACTATCCAGTATCTGTTCTTTTTCTAAATTTCTTGGCAGAACTATCCCTTTTCCTTTGGCATGAAAGCACCACATAGCTAGTTTCTTTTGGAAGTTGGCTTGTCGGTATTAAAAAAAAAAACTTATATTAATGTGAGCATCTATTTTATGTTGAACTCTATAGCTTAATAAGTATAATATGGTTTGATAAAATTCTAACTAAATCTTATATACAGGTGCTTTTTGAGCAATATATTAACTTTGGTTTTAAGCCAATCTACAAAGATGTGATGAGAAGATGTAATTCGTTCATCTCGCATGCAAAAACTTGGATACAATCATCATATCATTTTTGTTAAGTTTGAATGAAGATTGATAGGATTACTATCTGAATAATTTCTATCTCTTCTTTTTGGTTGTGGAGTTAATATTTCTCTTCTTTTTCATCCTATGTTAGTTACATTTTTGTTGGGCTTTCGCAAACAATTTTGTAATAATTGATTGTAGCTTCTGTTGAAGGAAAGGTTGGATTTTATCTATTGCCTAGAAATATATAATATATTTATGTGCTATGTCTTATATTTACATTACTTCAATATATATATGGGTATATATATATATGTGTAAAAACTAACGTCGTACAATCTAATCATGCTTATCGGTGGTTGTTTAGCTATGTTAGTGTTTAAAATAGATTATTATTCACTATCCCCATTTTCACGGAAATACTACGGAACGATATTCTGTTCGGACATAATGATACGGATTAGGTATCAAATCCTGATACCTAACCGGCATCAGGTGCTACATTTTAGGTATTAATCAATACTTATAGATATAAAGACCTGATAGGTATCACCTATAGGTATCGCCTGATACCTAGTAAGTATTGCCTAATATCGGCTAACCGGTATCATTCTATCCGAACTCCGAACTGGATTCTGTTGTATAGAAACCCCCTATTATTATTATTGTGGGCTATTCTACTCGATTATAGAGTGAATTAAATATTTTAATAAATAAACTTAATAGGTAGTTTAGAACAAGTGATCCCAATAATCGTACTGAAGAAAATATTTAAGAAAACGTAGAGCGAATGATATATTTGCGGCACTAAATCCTTGTAAAGTGCTCATGAGAACGGCCTTGGCGATCCAGTCCAAAATTTTGTCTGGCTACCCCTGCTGCTGTCGGTTGGTGATGCAACGCTGTCATGGAATCATGCCACGTGTGATTCAGACTGAACCCAATTAACCATATCAAATCACTCACTGATGGCACGCTCACTATCTGCTTCTGCATAATTTCCATTTTTTTTGGCGATGGCGGCGACTACGTCCGGTGACCGCGTCCATGTCGTGTCCCGCCGCATAGTCCGGCCACCGCCGCCGACGAGAAGCTCGGAGACCGAGACCGTGCACCTGACGCCGTGGGACATCCAGATGATCACCGTGGACTACATCCAGAACGGCGTCCTCCTGCCCAAGCCGCCAACCGGTGGCGAGCTCCTCGTCGAACACCTTGCGTCGTCGTTCGCTCGCGCTCTCGGCCGCTTCTACCCCTTCGCCGGCCGCCTCGCCGTCGAGGAGAGTGAGGGGAAGGGGCGCAGCAGAGGGGCCCGCGAGGCCATCACCGTCTTGCTGCGCTGCACCGGCGAGGGCGCGGAGCTCGTCCATGCCGTGGCACCCGACGTCACCGTCGCCGACGTCGCGGCGTCGCTGTACGTGCCTCGCGTCGTCTGGTCGTTCTTCCCGCTCGACGGGATGGTCGGCGCAGACGCCGTTTCTGCTGCCCGCCCCGTTCTCGCCGCGCAGGTGACGGAGCTCGCCGACAGCGTGTTCGTCGCCATGTCTCTCAACCACGGCGTCGCCGATGGGACCACCTTCTGGCACCTGTTCAACACCTGGTCCGAGATCAGCCGAAGCGGCGGCGGCAATGTCGACGAGGCCGAGATTTCCACCATGCCGCCGGTGCTCGATCGGTGGTTCCCGGACGCTTGCGCCGTTCCGGTCACTCTCCCCTTCGCCAAGCTGGAACACATCGTCCGGCGGTTCGAGTGTCCGCCGGTGGATGAGTGCTTCTTCCATTTCTCGCCGGAGAGCGTCAAGCACCTCAAGGCGACGGCGAACGCCGAGGTGGCCGGCGAGGCCACGGCGACCATCTCCTCCCTCCAGGCCCTCCTCGCACACGTGTGGCGGTCGGTATCTCGAGCCAGGCGCCTCCCGCCGGAGCAGGAGACGACGTACACCGTGCTCGTCGGATGCCGGGGACGGGTCAAGCACATCCCACAAGCCTATGCCGGCAACGCCGTGGTGCGCGCCACGGCGAGGGCGACGGCCGGCGAGATCGCGGGGAGGGGGCTGGGTTGGACGGCGTGGCTGCTGAACCGCGCCGTGGCGTCGCTCGACGAGGAGGCCCTGGTGAGGTCGGCATCGTCGTGGCCACGCGAGCCCCGGTTCGCGTACCTGGCCGGGTGGTGGCACCCGGCGGCGATGGTGACCGGGAACTCGCCGAGGTTCGACGTGTTCGGGAACGACTTCGGGTGGGGGAGGCCGGTGGGCGTGCGGAGCGGCGGCGCGAACAAGGTGGACGGGAGGGCGACGGTGTACGAGGGGAGAGGAGGCGGCGGCGGCGCCATGGCGATGGAGGTGTGCCTCGCGCCGGAGACGCTCGCGCGGGTCGTCGCGGACGCCGAGTTCTTGGGCCGCCGCGATGTCGTGGGCCTACCATGTTCCTTGGGCTAAGCTGGTAATGCTCGGTGTAGTTGTTGTACACGTCCAATTGTACCGAAATGAGCAATTTTCACGTTGTTGTACCTATTTGCACACACCATAAAAGTTCACGTACCGTGAACGAAATTTACTCCAGAAATTTTTCAAATAATATAATATTTAGTAGTTCGGAAAATGTGCCCATGTAAAACAAGATGAATCTTCTCTCAATCTCTTGCGATCGAAGGAAGCCTTAATCATGTTGCTATGTTTTAAAACAAAGGAAGTATATATTATGAAAGCATTCCTTACCGTGCATCTTAAAAATATATCATGTTAGATTATATGAGTTTATAAATATTAATGGATCAAACTTAAAATGTTTAGTTTAAGTTAAACATGTAACGACAATAATTAAAAATGGAGATAGTATTATTGGGTTGGGACTCTCAGCCGTATCCCTTCGATATCATCCTGGATATGCCGAGATAGAGCACCACCAGCTAATGGAATCGAATGTCCAACTATATATATAATGCGCATATATGAAAATTCAGGTACATATTCGTCACCAAAAAGAAAATTCAGGTAAAATATAATTTTCACTTGCAAATCATGTGCATGCATATATTAACTGTGTCAGAATTATGGATAAGACATATCTTATGATCATGGGTTAACCTCGGCGGGATCCACTGTATATCAAGTTTTATACGGAATCAGGTCTCGCATACGGAAGGAATTCCAGATAAGAAAGGAGGAATAGAGTTCTACATGAAAACTATAAGTACTATACAGATCGTATCCATATATGTCTCCTTAGTTCTACTTGGATAAAGGGATATCTGTGTATAAATACAAGACCCCCTGGGAGGAGGGGGACGAGCCCAGTCAGAAGGGACGCAACAATCAGAATAGACATCAATACACACCGCCAGACATCGATATCAGAGATAAGCCTACATATACCCAATTTGGTGCCTGCGGAGACCGACAAGAGGGATCTAGCGCTATCTCTGATCTCGTCAAGTCCACATTCGAGGAGAAAGACTACCCGTCATCGACTACGTGTGATGGTTCATGCTGTCGTGTCGACAACGGTTAGATAGGTTATCCCAGATATTGTACTCGAGTGATACCGATATATAATAGAAACACCGACTTCGGTCAACAGGAGTAGGCTATTACCTGTCAAATAAGGAGTCCGAACCTGTATAAAAATCTTTGTCTACTGTCTCTTTTATCTCAATCTCGCATATCCCCTGGTACCAACGATCTCCATATCATGTAAATACCGTAGTCGTAATCTACGATATCGACAAACTGTTACTTATAAAATTGATATGTAGGGAGATTGGGCTGCCAATAGTGATATATTTGCTTGCGAGGTCTTTGTCCTCGTCAGTCCGGGGAATACTCGACCCTCTCTTCCTCGGTGTCTTTGTCCCTGCATCTGTGTATAGGTCTTCCAGCAATGGTGCCGCCTGGAGCAGGAACAGGGTCCAAGACAGGTTGCATCGATCGTGAACATTTCGTATCTTGAAATGCTTGACGTTTCACAGCCGTGCGTGTGTTTGACGATTCTGGCTTCAGCCAGATGTTTTCAGCTCTGAAGTTGATCCGGAGGTCCGTCAGCTGCAGTGAGCTCTGATATTTCCTTGCGGTGTTCGTCAGGGTGAGCGTTGCAAGACGAGGGACATGGCCGAAGCAGATTGGCAGGCTTGATCCGGACGTCGCCGACCACTCCCAGATGATGAAGCGTACGAGGTGAGGAAGCCATCGGAGGTTGACGGTGGAGAAGGCGAGCTTGAGGTAGACGAGCTTATGTCCATCGGCGGCGGCAGCGATCTCCCCTGGCCGAAGTTGTGGAGAGTGAGGGATTGCAGGTTGGCGGACGTGGCGATGACGGCCGGGAACGGGAAGTCGTCGGGGAGCATGAGGTTGTCGAGGGAGAGGGAGGTGAGCAGGTGCAGGAAGCGCCTCCCATTCTCCTCTTCGTCGTCGAGGACAGATTGGATGCTGTCAGTTGGGTGGGTTAAGTTGTCTCCGTCGTCAGGAATGTCAGGTTTAGGGCGGTTGCACGTAGCTTCCCGGCGGCCATGGCATCGTCAATGAGGTGGACGATTGCGCCGCCGCCGTCGTCGTCGTCGTCTGATATCCAGCACGTCGCGCAGGTGAAGCTTGTGGAGGATGGAGAGCAGCTGCTCAGGCTCAGCCGGCATGGTCATTTTGTTCGTCGTCCATGAGCTCAGCCTCGATGATCATGTTTGTAATTAATGATCGATTAGTGATGTCGTCCTTCGATTCGGCGGCAGGCAAAGGGAAAAGCGTCGTTTCCCTTTCCGTTAGCACATAATTAGCCATGGACAACAAACTAGCTTCCTCTATCAGTCGTCGATCGGCCAGGCCGGGCAGCTGCCATGTGCAGGCCGCCCATTTGTTGTTATGCTAGAACTGCTTGGCCCAGACTACCTAGTTGGGCCAGAAGGGGATTTCAATTTGGAATAAGTTCACTTTTACTCTCTTAATTAGTGATCGAATCTGATTGGTATCCATAAATCACAATACTGGATATCTCAAACCCCCAACTTGATGTGGCATTAGAATTAAGAAAAAAATATGTGTGGAATCCACTTGTCATTCACACATAAAAAAATTATATTATGGGACCCACTGACATGTGGGGCCCACATGTCATCCTATCTCCCTCCTTTCCTCCTCCCTCTCTCTCCCTTCTCTCTTTCTCTCCCACTTTCTCTTCACGGCAACCAGGGCAGGGGCACACCACCGCAACCGCGGGCGGTGAAGGCAGTGGCGGACTCGGCACTAGCGCTCACGGCGAGGGGGCAGTCGAGGTGGAGCCACACCATCCTACCGCTCCAGCCCTTACCCCAACCGGGAACAGGGCGCCGCCGATGGCATGACGGAGGAGGGGCAACCGAGGCGGACTAAGGGGATTGCGGCGTGCGAGCGGCGATTGCGCCGAGATGGGGGTCGGCGATGGTCGAGGAAGCGAAGGGGCCGGTAGATGGTCGATGGAGCAAACCGGCGACGGGTGATGATGATGGCACCGGGAGGGCACTTCTTTGTCCTTGGTATTTTCTAATATATTTCGATCCGAACCGCTGCCGCGCGCTTCGAGCTGCTGCCAGGACGAACACTAGCACCACCACCATGTCGATCTACCTCCCCATGTGTTTTTTCCTCTAATTGGTTGCAAAAATTGCCAGTTTTTTCCGATCTATTTCGCAGTTTTTTTTAATCTATTCCGATCTGAATCGCTTCTGTCCGATTTTCGTTGTCGCTTTTTTTCTAATCTATTCTGATCCGAACCCTAGCGCCGCCGCCACAATGATCTACCTCCGCCGCTAGGCCAAACCCTAGCACCACCACCACGTCGATCTACCTCCCCGTGCATTTTCTTCTCTAATTGATTGGAAAAATCGGTTCCCCACTCCTTCCTCATCATTTTCCCTATGATTTTCCCTTTCAATTCGTCTTTAATTTACCGAATTTAATCTCAATTTAACGGTTGCCGATGAGCTTCCCCTTTTTATCTCGAGTTTGGTGGATTCGCTCCAATTTTGAGAAAAAACGGAAAGAAAAGAGTGAATCAAAAGCCCTCAACTAATTTTGGAATATCGAGAAAGATTCAGCCCAATTTCATAAGAAGGATTGGCTCTGGCATACGGATGTGCGAGTTGGGCCTGTGGTTGCATTTGTGGGCTGGACCGAAGAGAGGTAGTTCGAGCAGAGGAAGGTAGTGGACTAGACCGGGGCTAGAAAGCAAGGAGGGAATGGACTTTCGACCCCAAATCAAGGAAAAATATTCATAAACTTTTTCAATTATAATGTATAGCGATTTCGATGTTTTAATTTACTGCTCAGCTCCTAATAACTATTACTCCCTCCATTCATTTTTGATCATCATATTTGGTTTGTGCAACAATACCAAGATAAACATTAATTAGCACTATCAACCTTTTATATCCTCGCATGTTTCATGGACTCCCCAATTAGTTGTAATTGCATTAAATGCATGACCAACATTTCTGCCAATGGAGCTGCAAGGCATGCATGCAACACAGCGTACGAAGCATTTCTGTCACAATCCCACCAAATATGATGATCAAATATGATTTTTTGTTTTTTGAAAATATGATGATCAAAAGTGAATAGAGGGAGTATATCACTGAAAAACATCTATACCCATTGCAACGCATAGGTATTTTTCTAGTATACAATAAATTGATAAATTTTTACTTTTATGTAGTACTTTGTAAGACAAATCTATATATATGTTGTTCTTATACCTTTAAGTTAAATAATTTTAAAGTTGTTGATAGTCAAAATTATAAAAGTTTGACCTCAATTTTATCCAAAACATCAAGAATTATGGAACCGGAGGGGTAGTACACTACTCCCTACTATAGTACTCTCTCCGTATTTTAATGTATGACACCGTTGATTTTTTATCAACGTTTGACCATTCGTCTTATTCAAAATTTTTGTGTGTAAATAAAAAATATTTATGACATGCTTGAATAGAATTTGATGATAAATCAAATTACAATAAAAATAAATGATAATAAATAAGATGAATGGTCAAACGTATCTCAAAAATTCAATAGCGTTGTACATTGAAAACCGGAGGAAGTATGATTTATCCTCTCCATCATCTCTTATTAAAAAAATTAACTGTTCAAGATGATGGGCAAGTGATAATTAAGAGGTATGTACATTCACCTTTCAATAAGGCCGAAATGAGAACGATTTATCTGGAAGGGAAGACTGTGTTCGGCCCAACGAGTTGGAAACTAATATCTTACGTACGTAAAACGGAGTAACTTATTAGCATATAATTAATTAAGTATTAGTTATTTTATCTTGAATAATAGATTAATATGTTTTTTAAAAAACAAATTTTCCTATTGATATTTGGTACATGACACCTGCGTGCGGCCCATATTTTTTGTTTGGCCGTAAGGTGCTCAAGTACGGTTTACATGGCCCGTCACATTGTCTTGTCGCCGGAGACAGCACCACATTCCGGCGACTGATGACTGACGAGAGGTCAGAGAACAAAGGCATCAATGAAGGCCAGAGAGAGGTTCCGATGCTGGCGACAGGTCATAGGAGACAGACAGAGCTGGACGACATTAGGAACCTATGGCCTTTTTAGATATCACGCTAAATTTTTTTACCCCGTCACATCGAACGTTTGAACACATGCATGAAACATTAAATGTGGATGAAAAAAAACAATTGCACAGTTTGCGTGTAAATCACGAGACGAATCTTTTGAATCTAATTCCGTCATGATCTGACAATGTAGTTACTGTGCTCTTCAGTCTCTTCACGGGTATATATGGATTTGCTACGCCTAGATGTGATAGCACCTATGGATGATTGGTTTGTATTTAATCTTATAATTTTTTAGAAAGATATATATTGTTGACTATGATGATAGGAGTGTATACCAACATGGTTAAATATGATCTATCCTACGAGTAACAAAAATAACAGAATTTGATCGATACGGCAGAATATAATAGCACCTATGTTATTATCACAATATATCTTTCTTTTTCATATTTTTGTTCAACTATTTACATCACATGCATACCCTAGATGCGATTGCACCTTAGGTCTTAAAAATATTTTTCCGTCTTTACACCCCACTCACTGGCAGGGTTTCCGTTACCGTTTACCGCACGGTTACCGTGTCCCGGCGGTAACCGCGGTAACCGCGGTAAACCGTACAAAATTCGTATAAAATTTATCAAAATTTTAAATTATTTTTTAAATTTATTTGAATTTAAAACGGTTACCGCGGTATTCCTTTTACCGTACCCCGCGGTAACCGTGGTAACCGCGCGGTTTATCGCAGTAATGAAAACCCTGCTTACTGCTCTTCAGTCTCTTCGCCTACAGCTAGAAATATACTGCTAGCTAGTACATATGCTAATGGCTCGCTTAGCTGTAGGATCTTGTTCTTCTTGCCCTTGTTCTTGGATTGGACTGGATGAACGTGAAAACTCATGCCCAAGGAACCAAATTCTAATCCTCATGAATCTTCTTCTTTTTAGAGGAAGATCATCTAGCAGCTCAAGAATTAACGCCTATGCCCAGGCCCGTCGATGAGGAGGGGCCAAAGCTACCGACAGAACAGGGTTCCTAATTTTTTTATATCCCAAATTACTATACATTAAGTATAGTGTTTAATTAGAATAAAGCATCCACTGAAAAGTACAGAGTAAAGGTCAATTACATCCCACCAATTCTCTTGTCCTTATCGATCCATTTCCTTCGTCGCACCGGGATAGCGCACGCGTACGAAGTGATGATTCATCTCATTCACTTTGCCTGAACCTTATTGTCTTATTTTTCTAAGCTTAGACTAGATATAATATCATGTATTTTAAATTTTGTTTACAAAACAAAATAATAGGAAGTATGAAGATTTCATTTAAAAAAACTAAGATAATGATATCTTTAAATAAAACATAAATCAGTTTATTGTTTGAACACTATATTTACTCTTTTAGCATTAATGTTTGATATACTTCTAAGTACTATAGAAAACAACATTTATTAAAATTTTACAATTATGTGAAATATGATTTAGCCTTTGGTTATATGTATTATTTTTAAGAAATTAAGGTATTATTTTGCATTTCACACCGGAACCTTCAATTTGTTGAGACGGCCCTGTCTATGCCCTCTCTGTCGAACAATTCAAGAATCAGCAGTGCCGAAATGAGAACGATTGGTCTGAAAGGGACTAGAAATGGTACATAACTCCACATACTTAAGCTATATGTACCAATTTTTTTCGCCGATCCACATAATATTATAAAATTTGTACTAAGCTTTCAACTAGTATAAATGACAGATTCCTACCACATGTGAAAAGATCCCGAGATTATGGGCAATATCTTCAAACCTGACAGCTTGCTGTGCTTACAATCACTTCAAACTATGCACTCCATCTTTCTTCTACAGAGAACATTTTGTTTCTTTTCTCACAAAATTCAGAGCAGAGGACCCAGTGAGGAAGACAAATTGCCACTTCTGAGTTCTGAACACGATGTACTGCTGTTTATCTGAATAGGAGTACTACTGAATAGCCAATCAGAATTTGAGGAGGAAACATGCATGGATAGTATTTCAGTGTAACATTTCTTTCAGTAGCCTGCAATGCAATTCAGTAAATGGATTGAAAGAAGATGAACTTTGCCTTCTAGATAACATGTCGATGTCATGAGTGACTTGGTGCTTGCTACAATAAACATATGACCATGGACTTGCAGGCAGTCTGTCTGCTTTGGCTTTCTCAGACTATACGAACAATTTGACCAAATTGAGTGGACTCCCCAAATTCCCATGGGCCATGGGTGTCTATCTGCTTGTAATGGCTGAAATTATAATTACCATTGACTCTAAGCATATTGTCATAGGTAAATACAAGCAGCTTAATCTGCTAGTTTAAAAGCAGTAGCCACAGGTTTAGTCCTAACTTCTAAAAGTACATGTTTAGTCCTACTGGATTCAGAACAATATTTATTTTTTGAAAAATAATATTGTTTATTTCGCTGGTTTTACTTTACTGTCTTGATTCGCATACTTTCTTTTTTTTTAAAAAAAAAGAAGAGAAACTTGTCTTGGTTAGCGTCAGCAAAACTTAGTTTATACCTTCTGATTAAATATTTGGCCATTTGGGATCCTCGTGGTCCTTCCCGTTCTGCACCACGTCGACAGTAAATTGACCGGCCCAGTTTCGAATACGGAAGTTTCAACGAAAAAATCGTGTCAAATTATTCAGTTCGTATAGAAATCATAGACTTTCTTGTTCAGATTGAGCCAAACGTCCTGATCAAAATGGATGCAGAGGCCGGGTGTTATCGAGGCTCTCTAAAAAAACGTCCTGATCAAAAAAAAAATCACATCAAACCGTTTGGTTGACAGATGAGATGTTGTAACTTTCACAATTAAACTGTACAAGGTTGAATATTTTTGTTATACAGCATCTCGATATCCACACAGAAGAAAACAAAAGAGACATCACCATGGAGATTGGAGACCATCAAAATAATTAATCCATTAACGCTGATGTGTGAGCTGCATACTTTTCCACCCACCTAAAAATTAAAGAAGAGAAAACCTGATGCTAACATGTGCTTCCCGTCCCGTGCTGTCCATTGCTTTCTCTTGTTGTTTCCCTGCGAATGTTTTATAAAAGCTAATCTTAGCATCTGCTGAATGAGCAGAGCAGTCTAGGTGGCTAGTACTGTTCAGATTCAGGTTTTACTCTCTTCCTCCTCCTCTCCTGCTGTGTTGATAGTTCTCGATCGGTTAGTTTTCTGCATATTCCTGAAATGCATGCTTTGTATTCAGAAACCTGAGTAGTTGTGTTGTGTTTTTGATTGCTGATTTGCATTCAGAAACCTGGATGGTTGTGTTGTCTTCAAATGTGATGATATTTGCTTAGTCATGTTCTTGACATCTCGACAAGTCTTTAAATTTCTTTTTTTTAATCTTGTCCTTGTGCCCATATTAGCTGCCCAGCCGCAATCAAACCAGTGTTTATATCAAGATCGGAAGTTCAGAGTAGAAGGAAACCAAGGTACCTTCTGAACCTAACACTCAGTTGTTGAAAAAGTTTTTTTTTTTTTTTTTTTTGGAAAAAAGGAACACGCGAATGATGTGCTCCTGTGAAAGAGGCTTGGAGAAAAATGATATTGTTTCAGAAGTAGTGTTTAGAAGAATTGTATTTTCTTCACCTTGGTTCTTTGGTTTCTTGATTTGTGCCACTAATTATATGGATTATTCTGGGGTTTTTCAAGTGACCTGTACTGCGCTCTGTAATTATCTCAGGTATATCTGAGCAGTGTTTCAATTTGTTCTTTGTTGAGAACGGTAACCAGTCTCACTCTGAAAGTACTGTTCTTGCTTTAGGCACGCCTACACATGGATTGTGAAAAGCCACCAGCAATATGTTGGGAGAGGAGATTTGATGATGAAGGAAAGAAGGTTGCAATGTTTAGCATGACCCTGAATGACATGATGGCAATTGTAAGCATTTGGGCACGCACTGCACCTTTTGGTTTTCTGTTCTGTAAGATGGCCAACTGAATTGGTTGTTCTTCAAATTTCAATACCAAATACTGTTTGTGAAGGAAAAATAATCTTTTCTTTCAGAGAAGAGCAAGAACACTGTTATTGTTCTAAGAAAAATTGTTAAATTAATAACATGAGCACTAACTTTGTTTAATATTGTTATTTGTTTCTGTTGCCTTTTAAGCAAAAAGGGCAACGACACTCGTTGCTTTCAAGAAAAGTAGTCTAATTTAGGTATTAGCAGTGTAGCACTCCATTTGCAATGAAGTCATGGTGCTTTTGGTATTGTAGGTGCCGTTGATGATTAAAATGCTGGGACTAAACCTGAAAGACAATGCAAAAGGCCTGGTGATTACTCTTATCCTGTTGAAGATCCAACTAATCCATCAATAATTGTTTTGCAGGCTGTTGAAATATCAGCAGGAATTGCTAAACTTACTGACAATTTTTCACTTTTGCAAAGGCTTCAGTGTATGATCCACTGAAGAAATGGATGGACAACTGCTACCGCGGTGTACCCCTCGGTGGGATTGGGTAAGCAAATGAAGCCTTTACTACTAAAAGTTCAGCTAAGTTTCCTTACTATCTATGGTTAGGAACTATATCAAGAGATTCTATTACCTTTGGTCATAACTAAATTTTAATTGATTGAACAATAGAAGACAATTTTGTTCAAAGCACACTGTTATATCAGTGCAGGGAGCATAGGGAGAAGCTACAGGGGATATTTTCAGCAGTTTCAGATATTCCCCAGGATATACGAAGAGAAGCCTATCCTAGCAAATCAATTTTCAGTTAGTGATTTTCACTTTGTATTTATAATACACAATGAACATTAATGATAATCATAGAAATCCTTCTGATCATCACGATCATGGCTCAATTGTATAGGCATTCATTTCGCGCCCTGACGGAAAGAGATACTCGACAGTGTTGTCTGCACCGAATGCCGATGTCCTCAAGTAAACAACAAAAATTATATCAAATCTTATTTGAATGCATCTGTGTATGCTAGGAATATCATGAAATGTAAAAAAATTCAGGGGAATCGATAAAGTTGGTATTGGATCCTGGGACTGGAAGCTGAAAGAGAAGAATTGCACTTACCATGGCTTGTTCCCAAGATCATGGACAGTATACAATGGTACACACTAATTTCTGACAGTAGTATCACCTGACAAGACTATTGATCATTAGTCCTGAAAAAACATTATTTGTGTAAACCCTTTTACTAATCTGAGTTCTACAATTCCAACAATGCAGGTGAACCTGACCCTGAAATCAAAATCACCTGCCGTCAGATATCACCGTTCATTCCTCACAACTACAAGGAGAGCAGCTTCCCTGTTGCAGTTTTCACTTTTACGGTACAGTTTTTATAATCCTTTTTGTTTTTGCTGCAGATGAAAATAACTCCAATTAATCTGTTCATTTTTTTCTCTGAACTTCTGTTGCTGTGCATGCAGTTACACAATTCTGGGAGCACACCTGCAGATGTAACACTGCTCTTCACATGGGCAGTAAGTGCAAGCTAACACCTAGTTCTTCAGTAAAAAAGACAGCGTTTTCCAGTGAAAAATCTCACCTTTGGCTCTGTTCATTATGCAGAATTCAGTTGGAGGGAAATCTGAACTGACAGGGAATCACACGAACTCCAGAATGACGTAATTACTAATTACTGATCTTGGCATTACTTTCTTGCCAATTTTAATCAGTTAACTAATGGACTAATTGCTTCTTGCGACTGTGCTGTTCGTTCTTGCGCAGAGCTCGCGATGGCGTCCATGGCGTCCTCCTCCATCACAGGTGCATATTCATCTTCTTCATGTTGTCGTATTTGATACTCTGCGAATGAGATGATGACACGTCGGTGGATGGCCGGATGCAGGACGGCGGACGGGCACCCTCCGGTGACGTTCGCGATCGCGTCGCAGGAGACCGACGGCGTCCGCGTCACCGGCTGCCCGCGCTTCACGATGGGCACGTCCAACTCCGGCGATGTCACGGCGAAGGACATGTGGGACCAGATCAAGAAGGTACGGACTCCACATGGCACAGGCGCCCGCCATAGCTTCATTGCCAATCTCTGACAGAACGGTGAACGTTTGCATCGAATAGAACGGGTCCTTCGCCGGAGACGGCAAGGCGGCGGGAGCGTCGAGGTCCGGGTCGTCCATCGGAGCGGCGGTGGCGGCGACGACGACGGTGGCGGCGGGTGGCACGCGTGTAGTGTCGTTCGCGCTGTCGTGGTCGTGCCCCGAGGTGAAGTTCCCGGCCGGGAGAACCTACCACAGGTGAAGTGACAGTGACACAGCTCATGCTCATCAGCAGCAATGGCGTCTTGTTGGTTCTTGCTGCTACTGAAATTCTCGACACTGACATGGGATCGTCTGATCATGGCTGGAGCAGGAGGTACACCAAGTTCCATGGCACCGATCGCGACATGGCTGCAGAAAGCCTGGCTCACGATGCTCTTCTTGGTGAGAGAACGAAATTAATTTCTAAAATCTGAATGCACATAAGAATCATCAGTTGTTGTCTGAAGATTCTGACGAATGTGTTGGTATCCTTTATCTGCATGTAGAACACATGAAATGGGAGTCCCAGATCGAGGAGTGGCAGAGGCCTATTCTGCATGACAAAAGCCTACCTGACTGGTGATTTATTCAGATTTTGTGTATCAATTACTATTTAGCAATTGACTAATTGGATTAGTGGTCGTTGATGATATTTTTGTTTTTGTCAGGTATCCAATTACACTGTTCAACGAGCTCTACTACCTCAACGCTGGAGGCACCATTTGGACAGGTCAATATAATCTTCTGCACCCAAATTCTTATACATACATTCTGAAATCCAAAAAAAAAAATTCAGTTTGTAACAATGATCACTAATCTGAAACCCAAAAGGATTCGAACTTGAACCTGACCAAGAAAACAAAATTGTCACAGATGGGCAGCCCCCGAAGAACACGGGCCTTTCGTCAGCGACGGAGCCGTTCAACCTCGACAGGTTCAGTACAGTCGCCAACGGCAAAGGCAACGGTAACGGCGGCAGCGCGGTGGACGGCATAGTGAGCACGGTGGCGGCGGCGACGGCGCGGTCGAGCTCGGCGACGGCGGCCATGGGCACGTCGCTGCTGCGCGACGGCGAGGAGAACGTGGGGCAGGTGCTGTACCTGGAGGGGATGGAGTACAACCTGTGGAACACCTACGACGTCCACTTCTACGCCTCCTTCGCGCTCCTCTCCCTCTTCCCCGAGCTCGAGCTCAACCTCCAGCGCGACTTCGTCCGCGCCGTCCTCCTCCACGACCCCCGCCTCCGCCGCACCCTCGACGGCGCCACCGTGCCCCGCAAGGTCCATACTTCCTCTACCATTCAAGTAGTATTGAGTTCCATGCACCGACCAGTATAACATATAAGGATCATATTTCCTCTATCATTTCTTTAGTAGTATTGAGTTCGATTAGTAAAAATATAAAGAACAATAATTTTTGAGTTCCATGCACCGACCAGTAAAACATAAAATGTTTATATTTCCTCTATCATTTAAGTAGTATTAAGTTCTATGCACCGATCAGTATCATATTTCCTCTATCATTTTTTTATAGTAGTATTGAGTTCAATTAGTAAAAATATAAAGAACGATAATTTTTTGAGTTTTATGTACCGACCAATAAAACATGAAATCTTACGTCAGTACTATGTTTCATACGTCAATCAATTAAACGTTGTATTGAGTTGCATGGATCAATTGGTTTGGTCGTGTCATAAATGCAGGTGTTGGGAGTGGTGCCACATGACATGGGGCTGAACGACCCGTGGTTCGAGCTGAACGCGTACATGCTGCACGACCCGGCGAGGTGGAAGGATCTCAACCCAAAGTTCGTGCTCCAGGTGTACCGCGACGTGGTGGCGACGGGGAACGCCGGCTTCGCGGAGGCGGCGTGGCCGGCGGTGTACCTGGCCATGGCGTACATGGACCAGTTCGACCGCGACGGCGACGGGATGGTCGAGAACGAGGGCCGCCCCGACCAGACGTACGACCTGTGGTCGGTGTCCGGCGTCAGCGCCTACACCGGCGGCCTCTGGGTGGCGGCGCTCCAGGCCGCCGCGGCCATGGCCGGCATCGTTGGCGACGGCGCCGCCGAGGCCTACTTCCGTGGGAGGTACCACCGTGCCAGGCGCGTGTACACCGACGAGCTCTGGAACGGCGGCTACTTCAACTACGACAACAGCGGCGGGGCCACCAGCTCGTCGATCCAGGCCGACCAGCTCGCCGGGCAGTGGTACGCGCGGGCGTGCGGGCTGGAGCCGATCGTGGACGACGACAAGGCGCGGCGAGCGCTGGCGACGGTGCTCGACTACAACGTCATGCGGGTGAAGGGCGGCGCCATCGGCGCCGTCAACGGCATGCGGCCGGACGGCGCCGTGGACGCGTCGTCGACGCAGTCCAAGGAGGTGTGGCCCGGGGTGACGTACGCCGTCGCCGCCGCGATGATCCACGAGGGGATGCCGGAGGCGGCGTTCAAGACGGCCAAGGGCATCCACGACGCCGGCTGGCGCAAGGACGGCTTCGGCTACGCGTTCCAGACGCCGGAGTCGTGGACGGCCGACGGCGGCTACCGGGCGCTGCACTACATGCGGCCGCTCGCCATCTGGGCGATGCAGTGGGCGCTGTCGCCGCCGGAGCTCCACAAGGAGCTCAGGGCGGCGGTGGCCTCGCCGGAGGACGCGGCACTGGGGCAGGAGAAGTTCGACAAGGTGGCGAGCATGCTGAGGCTGCCTGAGGAGAAGCAGCACAAGGGAATCCTTCGGGCGTTCTATGATACTCTTCGCCAATTGCTGCTCCCATCATGATCGAGCACCTGCCTGATACAACTGAATAACATGTACTTATACCACAAAGATTTATCATTGCAATTGAATTACATGTACACCACTCAAAATTATCACGGGAGTACGCTTTGGTTCCAGATTTCGATAGTCAAATCATACCACTTCAAACACGTATAAACTACACAGTTCGATTCATAGTACATGAGATTGAATAGCATGTATTCACAAGATTATCACTTGGATACGCTTTGGTTCCAGATTTGAATAGTTAAATCATACCACTTCAAACACATGCATAAACTGCACAGTTTGATTCAGTAGTAACATGATAATAGCTTGTCAACCAGTTGCCAGCCAGTGGCGCAAACAAGTAATCAACTCAACTGCGCGTTGGCAGCAGCAGGCAAAACATCTTTTCACATTGCAACCAACCAGCGGTAAGCATAGGACGAACAACGTGAAGCAAAGAAACAGACAAAGCATATCCAAAAATCACTCGATATGCTGCAGAGTAACATAATACGGTTCACTTTTAAACTAAACAGGAGATTTTATGTCATCTTAACCAACTACTAAGTACTACAGAGATCCGGTATAACAACTGGAGGGGCAAGGGGTTACATCCCTTCTAGGCATATCAAAAGTCTACCGCTTACTGAATGAACATCCCAAGGGGATTCGACAGCCTACTTCATAAGCGGCAGCATCATGAGGCAAAACATAGTCTTCAACTAGATCATGATGTCAATAATATGAGGCAAAACATAGTCTTCAACTAGATCATGCTGTCAATAATATGAGGTACAAACCTCAAGCAGTCCATTGTCCACCATATCCAGCAGGCTGCGGTGACACCCCCTTTGCAACAGCAGGCTGTGGGTTTGCAGGAGGTGCAGCATAGCCACCCTGAGCTGGTGGTTGGGCGGACTGATCATAAGTTGGCGGATTTGTAGGTGGCTGAGTGTATCCTGGCTGACCATACCCTGGTTGGCCAGCAGCCGGTGCAGCAGCATATCCAGCCTGGCCACTAGTAGGAGTAGAACCGTATCCTGCCTGTGGGTAGGCATTTCCATAGTTGGGATCAGCTGGGGCTCCCTGGTAGCCGTAGTTTGCATTGTTTTGAGCTGCTTGATCACCATATGCTGGTTGGGATTGAGGATACTGTGCATAGCCACCTTGCTGTGCGCCTTGTTGAGCATACCCTGGCCCTGCTGGTGCACTCTGACCATATGTTGCTGGCGCTTGCGCACCTTGCTGTGGGTAACTCTGCTGAGAATACCCATCAGGTCCAGTCGTTGGCCCGTATGTTTGTCCATAAGCAGGAGGCTGCTGAGATGGTGGGCCATAAGATGTAGGTGGTGGCGCCTGGTAAGTACCATCTCCGGCTGGTGCACCTCTGGGTGCCCATTGTCCAGGTCCACCATAAGGCCTAGCATAGGGATCTTGCTGTGGAGGGTAGCCTTGCTGTGGACCCGCTGGTGGCTGTCCATAGTACTGCTGGTTTGGTGCTGGAGCATTGTATCTAGGATCACCATAACCTGGCCCATAGTTCTGCGGAGGTGCTGACTGAGGATACTGAGGTTGTCCATAATTTGGGCCCTGTGATGGCCCGTAACTATTGTAGTTTCCAGGACCAGGAGGGTAATTTGGCGGCTGGCCTTCATACGGTTGAGAGCCCTGTTTATAGTAGTCGTAACCACCACCATGGTGGGAAGCATGGGGCGGAGGGCCCTGCCTCTGATCCCAGCCCATGCCACCTCTTGGTGGTGGCTGCTGCGGGTAGCCACCATAAGGTTGGGAGTATGGCATGTTCTGAGGTGGGGGCCCTCTTGGTGGATATCCATATCCAGGCTGGGGTTGAGAACGCGGACCCCACTGAGAAGCTGCACCATGACCCTGAGGGCGGTAGTTTTGCTGACCATATCCACCAGATTGAGCCCCATTTCTTGAAAATGTCTGTTTAAGAAGGCACGTTAGAAACTAAACAAGAACACTAAATGACAAAAACAAAATAATAAATAGTACAAACAAATATAACACAGAAGAATAAAGGCATTTTTGTAAGATAATTAAAAAGGATGAGCAGTGTTCACTTCATACTTTCAGCATACCAACAATAACAAATAAGCCTGCATATTAGCTATAGCACCATGATTCACTAAAAACATAACTTTATGCTTAAGCATTCACAGACATTGTTAGAGAAAAGGATTCTAATTAGCACTGGCATTTCACAACCTCCTTCAGACATCTAAAGAATTTATAGAAGGACCAGTGGGTCAGAAGAATAGATAAACACAAAGTGTCAATGTGATGAATGCATATATCAACAGGACCATCACCTTTAGCAAGTCAATGGATAAACAAGAAGTAAATGGGATTACAATTGCACGTTATGACATCACATAACCATGGTGATATTACATGCAGCAATTCAAAAACAGGAAACATAGCAAACATATATGATTTGTACCAACTCCCATAACATAGGCTGTCGGCCAACTTGAATATTCTTGTTGGAAAGCTAACACATTAAAAAACAGACACGTATGCGATGCTAGAAAACTTGCTGCTTTTTCAGCTATAGCAAATTAGTGGCAACAATTTAGTTCAGCAAACCTAGACATGGTGGTGCAGTAATCCTTGTCATGGCAATGAAACATTTGGTGCAGTCTCCCAATGCCACATTGTTTTTTTCTTTCCATTTCAGCAATAAGCAGCCTTACCAGTTACCAACTACACAAACCATGCAAGGGCAAGGGATAATGGTCAATATCCCTCTTCTGTGCATGTAATGGATGAAGGATGCTGAGCCCATGATGAAAGCCTAGCTGTATCTGCATTAGGATACCCAACCAACTCCAAATTGGCACCTTCAAACAAAATAAATCATGGAAACTGGAAGCGAGAGGAACCTGATGAGTCAGTTCTGACTTCTTATGTAGGAAACATAATCAGATCTCATCTACCAGTAAGCAGTTACCACAGAACTCAAAAGACTAACCAACTAAAGATTGATACTAGTACCACAGTAAACGTTCATTGATCATGTGACAGCACCAAGATTTTAATTATGAAGTACTGAAGTCCAACCACACTATCATACACGAAGGGAAGTTCTGCTTCTAGACGAACTATGAAGAACTACCAATCCACCGAGACTAGAGTATATTTTTATGTCAATGTGAACATATCTCACAAATCCTCAATAGCTATATATTGCACAGTCAAATCATTTATTCTGACTCCATTCGTTTTTAACATAGATGATCATGCACACCATGTTCCATATTGTTAATCCATGAATGAACAACATTTTCATGGGAAACTAAACATGCATCGTTTGTAATTCAAGACAGCACAAAAAACTTAAAATTCATGGACATGGAATAAATTTTGCCATTGAAAAACTTAAAATGTCTCTTCGAGATGACAAATATTCCCACAAAAAAATAATTGACCATGAGGAGATTATAACTCATGAAAAAAAATTTGTATACAAATTATTCTGTATAAATTAAGTATTAATATGAACATACATAATGCTCTGAAGGATGTGGCATCTCATTGACTTAGAAGTGAACCAACAAAGGCACTAAAATTTATCACCAATTAAGAAGAACTTACCTTCCAGTCCAATTAGGCACTGCTATATTTCAAGATCGATACTTCATACAAGGCCCATTGTAGAAGAGACATTAGTTTATAACACTTAAGATTTAATAAACAAAGGAAAAATCCAGCACTCCCTTGACATAGTAAAATTGTTTTCATTCAACAAAATGCATTTGCATTGAAGTGTTTTGGTGTAAAAGAAACTTATTTCAAGTTTATAAGATGCGGAGATGGAAATGACTAAAGAATGAAATGAACAAATGCTGGAACCAGTTCTAGAAGGCATCAGTAGAATGACATCTACGCAAACCATAAGAGGACATAGATTTAATTAAGCTGATTGAAAGAAATCACAGGTTTACTCCACGAGAACCAAAAAACACCTTCTAAATTTCTAAGACCTCTACTATCAGGGAGCACGGAAAAACATATTGAATTATACCAATCATATCATACAAAGATAGTAAGATCATGCTAGAGACAATCAGTTCGATAATACAAACCATGATTCCAGAGCAAGTAACAGAAATTCAGTTCCAATGAAAAAATAATCACAGCATGTATAGAACAGAAACACATAAAGTAGGAATTTAGGATCACATCATCATATAGCATCACCCAGTTCTTCACAGCATGATTGAATTATAGAATCATTGTGTGATCACAACATCATCTAATAACACTAGTTATTTACAGCATGAAGGAACAGTAAAAAGCAAACACAGAATCACATTACCTGACTCATAGCTTGCTTGATCATTTCTTTTGCTGCTTCTATCTGCTTCTTATTCCCAGTAATACGTACAGTTCTTTCTGTCAATGTAACACCTTCCGGAGGATGTTGGGGAATCAACTACATGAACATTTATGACCACGCTCAAGCCTCAGTTGATGTAAGCATTAGCCATTACAGCATAAGAAGTAACCTTCTCTACCTGAATACGAGCACCAGATCTAGTTTGAAGGCTTTTAATGGTCTCGCCACCTTTTCCGATAATTAAACCAACCTATAGAACAAAAGCAAACGGTTAAATAAGTAAAATGTTATGGCTCCTTGCATTTTAAAGGAAAGGTTGCTTCCTTGCCAACATCGAAAAGTAAAGGCCAACCTTATTATCAGGGACTAGCATCTCAAACTGCTCAGAGCCTGACTGTCCAGACCCAAAACCTCTAGCAATCAGAGCAGGCGAACCACCAGCATCAGCCTGAAGTGGAAGTAATAAAGAATGACTCAAGTTTAAGTTGAAGTGGATGAAAATACAGCTCAAACTAGCATGGAAATCACGGCTAATTAATTTAGCACGCGGGATACCTCAGCTATAACATTCTTAATCAGTTGCTCAGCCTTGTCAATACTCTCAAGGGTTCCAACTAGTTCAACAGAACGAGTTGGGGCATTTGCATCGGCCTCAGCATCCTTTGTGATTTGTATCTTCGCGCCCGAGTTCATTTGCAAGTTTCTGATTGTTTCCCCAGATTTTCCTATTAGGACTCCAACCTGCAAGAATTTAAATGGCAAGCATTAGCAAACCACATGTCCAAATGTTTGTACTCATTAATGTTTTTCGCTTCCTGCATTATACACAGCTTCACAGGGACCATATATATTAGTAGTTCCAAAACATTCTGCGGATTTCTACATGAAACCAAACGGGTTTCCATATTTGCCCCATGCCCGTAATTATACCTTGTTATTGGGCACGTTGATAACACGAGACGTCTCCTGTCCTGGCGCGCCACCACCTTCTTGCGGTGCGGCTTCAGTCACTGCTGCAGTCTCCTGAGGCTTCTCCCCAGAGCCCATCTGCGAATCCTCGGAGGGAGGAATCTTGCCGTTCTCAGCATCTACAGATACCTCAGCAGGGGCAGCGTCACTGTTCTCTGTAGCTACCGGCTCTTCGACCTTCGCGGAGGACTCGTTCCTCTGCACGACACCTGATTCAAAGAGAGAACACAATCAGATCAAAGACGGGGTATAAACCCTTCACGGAGGATTCAAGCATCAAATGAATTAGAACAGAGGCCCCATGTTTCGCACACTAGTAGCATCATCCCTAAGACGCAAAACCCTATGCACACAAACACACGCAGGGAGGGAAGGAGGGGTGAGGAGATCCACCTTCGCCGTCGCCTTCCACGCGGGGCCGCTTGGCGTCCTCGCCGCCGCCGTTCGCGTCGGGGGCGGCCTCGACCTCCTCGAGCTTCCTCTTGTGCTCGCCCTCGCCCTCGGTGGTGACGGCCGCGGCCGCGGCGGGCTCGGCCTCTTCCAGCGTGGATGCATCGACCGCGGGGGGCGGCTGCTCTTCCACGGCAGCGACTACCTCCGGCGGCGGCGCCGCCGCGTCCAACTCCGCCATGGGGGGCGAGGGGATTAGGGTTTGAGGGTTTTCACCACCGATTTTTTTTTTTTTTAACACACGGGTGCGGAGGCGCCGTTTGTGCGGGGTTGGGAGAGAGAGCCCGTGGCTTGGGCCTTCTCCGCTTTATATAGAGGGCACAGACAGCTAGGCGTATTTTGCGGTTGTTGTGTAGTAATACGTGTATGAGTGAGAGAGGCGTATTTCTATTTGTGGCGCGAAGTGAACGCGAAGGCGTACTTTATCTCGGACTGCAAGAAGGAATATGGAGTTTGCTAGGATTATTTGCTTGATGCATATATGGAGTATTTTGTATTTGTAGCCCGTGCCCCTTTTTTCTAGCATTTCCTAGGAAGAGAGGTGTATTAGATTGCTTGAGCAAATTAAATGCCAAGTTGTGTTTTTGTCTCGAATAGCAAACTAAAACGGACACATAAAGTTAGAAATGTATGGAGATTTTGTTACCATAAGGGCATGCGCGAGTGAGCATTTATATTGTGGGAAATCAATATTTAAGGTACACTTAAAATAACTCGCACGGAATATACTCGTCCTAATACTAAGAGCGGAAAAAGGTCGTAACAGGATATTGTGTAAGCGTACAACCATAAGAAAATAAATGAAAATACTAATTGTCGGTACAATTGCATATTTGCTCACGTATTCTTCTGGCTGACTCAAATTATATATTTCCATATACTACTATATAATGAACACGGAAAACAGACAACATGCTATTTTCTCGATGTAAGCATGTGTGGAGATGGCATGGCTTTTTCACTCTACTTAATCGATATATAGGTTCCAAGTTTATTCAAACACATGGAATTCTTCCGTATATGTAATGTAAGATTCAACATTTAGTTTTTTTAACTCAACATTACATGACATCTTAGAAAAATCATATTTATTTTGTTTATAGTTTCATTCCTATTAGTATTTGCACGAATAGATAATTTAGTTTATGACAAGGCCAATGTTGTATACATAGTTTATTTTAGCAGTCTTATACTTAGGGTATCCACAATGTAGTTTAAAAGTGATTCATAAACAATACAATATTTCATTCAGCCACCTAGTAACACTGTGGAACTAGTCCATAGAAAAAAAAAGAACCAAAATATACCCATAAGCATATAGGCTGCCCATAAAGAATAAAATATATTATTTATCTCTACTTCTTCTCTCCTCCTAAAACAATTTGATATCTATATACATTATAAATATTAAAATAGTTAAAATTCATATACGTGGGTCCTATACTACTTCTGCTATATACATTGTTGTTGCCATTATAGCAGTAATACGTTTTGCGACCTGGAAAGCGTATTTTGGTTGGTGCGTGTTCCAACCGCTGGTCTTCGTTGGCCTGACACGAGACGAGACGAAGCAGAGTTGAGTTTAGAGACGAAGGAACCATCTCGATTCCCCTCGCGAACGGAACATTCCCTTCCCTTCCTTCCCACCCACGGCGAGCGCGGGCCCCACCTCGCCGCCGCCGCCCCACCTCCTCCTCCGTTGCCGGCGATCCCAGCCTTGGGGGCGGCCCCGCGCATGGAGAGCCCCGCGGCACGTGGCGTCCTTGGGGACGACGCGTCGGGGGCGTCCACGAGCCAGGCGGCCCCCCGGGGCGCGGATGGCGGCGGCGCGTCGCCGGACTCGCTGCGGAACACGCCCTCCAACATCGCGAGGCTGGAGGACGCAATCGAGCACTGCGCCGCCCGCCGCAAGTACCTCGCCCGCACCAAGAGCCCCTCCGACGGCGAGGATGTCCGCTGGTACTTCTGCAAGCTGCCCCTCGCCGACAAAGGTGCGTGCGCTCCCCCCCCCCCCCCCTCTGCATCTGCTCACCACTCAGGCTCTTCTGCTTCGGAATGATACACCCAGTGCCACCAATTTAACCGGCCGCTTCAGTCGCTCGTGGTTAATCAGCGGTAGCTAGAGCCTATAATGTAGGTTTGATGCGCGAGACTGTTGCTGATTTGAATCTAATTGATAGGATAGTGTGGTTTAGACAAGTGTTCACATGCGTTTGATCGAACTCGCAGTTCGAAGCAATGCCCATTTACATTAGATTCATATTTGACCCGTGGCATGTCTTCATATTTCAGAACTGTTGTGCTCAATTAAATTGATAATCTGCTTGGACTTTTAAAATTATGAAGCGTGTGGTATACATCTTACTGATCTTATGTCTTTATGTGCTTCGCTGTTGATGCAGCGCTCTCTGCTTCAGTTCCACGGACAGAGATAGTGGGAAAAGGGGACTATTTTCGGTTCAGCATGAGAGACTCTCTTGCATTGGAGGCGTCCTTCTTGGAGGTTATCTTTTCAACCCAATGTCAATGGCTTAATGTTTACCCACTTATATGATAAGACTGAACTGTAGTAACAGTGATAAAAATAATCCATTTGAAAAGCGATATTACTAGACAGTGCAGTTCCAAGAGAGCTGTACTAGTCCCTCTACAATATAAGGGGGATTATATCCTCTCTCACTCTTTTTAAACCACTTATCTTCAGGATCACAATACTGGTTTACTGGTTTGTAGAGGGAGGAATCTCTGCTTGCGTACTGGTGGAGAGAGTACGCCGAATGCAGCGAAGGGCCAAAAGGTTCCTTAATTGCAGCCGATGCTTCGGATTCTGAAAGTCTGTATAAGGTGGAGGAAGAACGGGTTGGGGTTCCTGTCAAAGGCGGACTTTATGAGGTTTGTATTTTCGTCCTGTAGTTTGTTCATCACTGAATTCACTACACATGTGCTACCAAAGCTTTCTTAGTTATTTGCCGAAGCAAAGCTATTTATACATATTTACATTCTTCTTGCTATTTTTTAGTGGACACTATACTTGTTATTGTTGATCTAGTAGAAGTAAGATTGCGGACTAAGTGATTTTTTTTAGCTCTGTCACACACCTATAATACTGTATAGCTTTTTGTTCTTTTTTACTACTAGCATGCTAGATATTGAATATGTCTTTGTTATAAGAACATACACTGTTGCAGGTTGATTTGATGAGGCGTCATTGCTTCCCTGTGTACTGGAATGGGGAGAACAGGCGTGTCTTGAGGGGCCACTGGTTTGCTCGCAAAGGAGGGCTTGATTGGATCCCCTTGCGTGAAGATGTTTCTGAACAACTTGAGCTAGCATATAAGTGTCAGGTAAAAAGATGCCATGGGAATATTATTCGGTATCATCTTTATAGTACTATTAGAAAGCCATTTCATGGAATGCCAATTTGCTATACTACAAATAGGAATTTGTTCACTTGTACTAGAAAAAGATAACACTTTCTTCTCCATTCGAATACTGTAAATAAATTCAATGAGATGAAGATAATCATAACTTGAATTTAGCTATGTATGCCATGGTATGATCTGTGGTGTGGATAATACCATCTTTCACTTTTATCATGTTCTTGAGTTAGTTTTGTTCCTATCATACTCCCCTGTTTGATTTCCACGGCCCATAAAGCAGTTGAACATCCTGTTTCGTTATAAAAAATATTAGGTGTGGCATCGCCGTAAATTTCAACCTTCAGGCTTATTTGCAGCGCGTGTTGATCTCCAAGGAAGCACCCCGGTATGTAATATACTGTTGTAACAACATGACTTGTTCAGAAAAGAGAGAATGGCAACTTAGGACAAGGCTGAATAATCTGTGCAGGATTTGCATGCTCTTTTTACTGGAGAGGATGATACCTGGGAAGCTTGGCTGGTCTTTGATACTGGTCCTAAGCTAGGCGGCAACACAATCAAATTAAGGCGTGGGTTTTCATCTTCTGGATCAGCGAAGCCTACACAGGTTAGCTGCCCTGTTGAATGTTGATGCTTTTGCAATGTTTCAGTATTTTATTATTTGTACCTACTGTTTTCATCTGTCATGCATAAATGGCTGAAAAAATGTACAAATTGAGTTTGGCTCTTGATTTTTTTTACAAACACAAAATGGGGACTTCTGTGTGGACTGCAATAGAGCCAGAGGCATGATTGAAAACTAATTGCAGCCATATCGTATTGAGAATTTAATCTGATATTACTATCTTGCTACTCCTGAGGTAAACTGTGCAAAGTCAATATGTAACATCATTTTTTATAACCAGCTGAAGGCCAACAATGTGACCCACAATTCTAGCACGTTATTGCATTAAAAAATCAAATGGTATCTTCATGCTTTTTTTAGAAACATTTGGTAAATAATTGAATTACTTAGGAGTCGAACTTGCTTGGTTCTCAATTTTTTTTGCTTCAAATTTTGAAGCGCAATACTGCTATTACGAGTCTAGATTGAGTACCTGTAACCTTTTATGTTCTTTCTGCTGTTTGCCTTTAACCATATTTTTGTCATTCTACATTCACCTTTTGCTTGGTACAAATTGTTGTCTGATTTTTTTGTCAGGATGAGTTGCGTCAGCAAAAAGAAGAGGAAATGGATGATTACTGTTCTCAGGTATTTGTTGTTTTAGGCATTATGACATTTGCTCTCTTCCTCAGTGGCTAGAAATGGGACTGAAATCATTGAGATACTTCGAAAGCTTAAGTCTTGCGTTATTATGTTTCCAGCAAAAGATCCAGATAAACATGTCTATTAAAGGAAAGCATTCCTGGTATTTTGTTCTAGTTCTATGAATTTCACATTGCATTTGTTGGCACCCTTCATATTACCAAAGTTCCGGTTAAATATACAATCAAGAACGTTAACAGGTGGTTGAAGTACATGCATGGGAAATAAAAGGGATGCAAACATATACACTTGACATGATGTGGTATTTAGAGCTGTACAGAACTGTGTTTGAATAGGGTACTATATTCTGATTATTTGAATTGCCTAGCCTTATCAACCCACCTTACACCTACGAATATGATTTTAGCATTTGCATTAATGCAACAAAACCAATGACTGAGCACTCCCCGACCCCAAACACCTCATCCCCCCACACAAAAATAAACATGTTTGTACATAAAAGTTCTCATCCATAATCTAAAATGTTGTAATTTTGTTGTGGTTGTCTCTTGGTAGGTTCCAGTTGGTCATCTGGTATTTATGGTTCATGGCATTGGCCAGAGGTTGGAGAAAGCTAATCTTGTTGATGATGTCGTTGATTTCCGCCGTGTAACTGCTAATTTAGCTGAAAGATACTTAACTCCTTATCAAAGAAGTACCCAGAGGGTTCTGTTTATTCCTTGTCAGGTAAGAACTCAAAGTTACTCATTCCATAGACTCATTTTGGTTGAAATATGTGTCATTCTTGTGCCTCATTTCAGAGAAGAAAAATACGTGTTCTTGGTTTAGCATGATAAAGCAAGCCTTTAACTCCACATTCAGGCATGCTTAGTTGGCATATGCTTGGTCTCGTTTTGAACTATTTTAACATATGCTGTAACCACAATAACTTGACAGTCTTCCTTTTGAATGGTGGCCATCGAACAAAAAGTGAGAGATGCATTTTTTGGTATCAAACAAGTAGAACTTCCAAATTGTACTTTTGAATTTTGGCCATTGATCAGAAAAGTGAGATATATTTATTAGTGTCAAATACTCACGGGCACCACAATTTATTTGTACACTTGTGCACGCATGTCATGATCTTTATTGCATCTGAGCTCAGTTGTTAAGTTAGTCAGAAATTTCTTTTATGTATCTAATTATAATAAAAGCATGATTTTCAGATTAAAATACTATTGTATGACACCTGGCATCTAGCTGCATCTCCATAACTACCGGCAACTTGAGTTTTTAACCCTGATGTTTTATTGCAGTGGAGAAAGAGCCTAAAGCTCAGTGGTGAACAATCGGTTGAGAAAATCACTTTAGATGGAGTTAAAGGTCTTCGTGTAGCATTAGGTGCTACAGTTCATGATGTTCTGTATTACATGAGTCCTATATACTGTCAGCACATAATTGACTCGGTATGTTGCTTTACTGTAACACTACTTTTAGCCATTTCTGTAGTTTTGTTGATAGTATTTCGGTGTTTTAGGTTTTCTTAGTAGTCCTTTTCAAGCATTATGAGTATATTTGCTGTTCTAGCATCCTGCTTCAAATAAATGCTGCATAAAAAACATGCATTAAAACCCACACGTTGGGTGGGAACATAATAGGTGAACTAGTGTACACTGTCATGGAATTGTGGAACTAATAGATTGCCGATGAATTTTCTAGGAAGATTTCAGAAATGGACCAAATACTGTGTTCCTTTTCTCATATGGGAAGTTGTTACATTTCTATCTAGTATTACAAAGAGGGAGGTTGTCTAGCTACTTCTCTGCCTAAATAAGATCCACATTCCAAACCCCACTCCTCGGAAAAACTGAAATGGATAACTACCCCTGTCACCTCCCTCCCACCTATCAAGCATTTTCAGGAGAACTTCTCTGTATATACCCTCCCAATATATGTAGTCCAATGATTCTGTACACATTAAAACACTATAGTAAAACATATCGTATTCTGTTGCATGGCATGGACATTTGGCTAGTTTGATGGAAAACTCAGTTAGTTTAGCAATCATCGTTCGTTCCTTAATTGGAAACAAATCAGCTTTCTGAAAATAGTTACTCGTTTTGACACATATCCTTTAATAATTGATAAATATGTGAGTGTTAAATTGAATGTTTGATGCCCCTGCCATTGACATTACTGTTTATCCATATGATCCGAACTTTCACATCGTCAACATCCAGTTCTACTCAGTCATCCCATCTGCCTGTTCTAATTTCCTTCTTTTCCCTTAAGTGCATATTACTATGTTAGGAACCTTGTGGGCCTGTATGTAATAGTGGGATTTCTCTATGCATTTTTATGATTTAATTTAAATTTGAAGAAAAAAGTAAAATCTAATGATTCGGATGGTTCAGATTCACCCTTTCCAAAAATACGCTAAATAATTATGAGCTATGTCCTGTACTGTTTGAAAATTTTGATTGTAATGACTGGAAGCATATTTTTTTACTCATTATAGTAAATTGAGGATTTAAGTCTGCAACAGGTCTCAAACCAGTTGAACCAGTTGTACACGAAGTTTATCAAGAGAAATCCTGGTTATAGTGGAAAGGTTTGCACACATCACCCTTTGCAATATCTTTAGGAGTGCACTTGCACTTCTGCTAATGGTCAAACAAAAAACTTATGTGTTTCTTTCTTCTTTTTGCAGGTTTCGATATATGGGCACTCGTTAGGAAGTGTTCTATCTTATGACATACTTTGCCACCAAGAATCTTTTTCTGCCCCATTTCCAGTCGATTATATGAATATGGAAGTTTCTTCTGATGAAGGTCACATGGCAAAGTCGCCTGACACAGTTACTGCACATGATTCAGTCATAAAGGAGCAAGGTACACCTTCCATTTCTGGGTGTTCTTGTGCTGAAAATGTAAATGATGTAGTTGATGAAGAGAGCACCAGAACTGGTCCTTCATGTACAGAGGACACCACCCTCCCAACATGTGCACTTGAAAATTCACCAGAACTTACCACAGATGCACTACGTACAGCAGTAGATGGAGAACAAATTGAAGTCGAAAAACAGGTTGAGAATCATAAAATTGCATGCAGTGAAGAAGGGGTCACCTCATCTGTAAGAGCAAAAGACGCTGACAGTTGTAGCATTTCAAGTTCTGCTGAGGGAGTACATGAGAATGTCCTTGACAAAGACACATTGATATCATCATTGAAAGAAGAGGTGTGACATTATCGAATTTATCTAACATATAATGTTTCTGCCATCTTCTATTTATCTATCTTAAGCTAAATGTTGGTTGCCTTGGGAGAAATGGTCAACAGATATATTGAACTCATTTTAACACCCTAATATAGTGTTATCTTGAAGCAAAGTAATATTGAACTCATTATAACACCCTAATATAGTGTTATCTTGAAGCAAAGTAACGGTGAGATAAACTTTCACACCAAATTGATCCCTTGCCCTTACTGCAGGTGGAACACCTTAAAGCTAGACTAGCACAACTTGAACAACAGAATGATTTGGTGAATGAAAGCAGTGCTGAGTCTCATCAAGGTGACTGTTTGTGTTTGATCTGTTATATCTATTTGAATATTCAATATACTCGCACTTCCTTAAGGTTTATTTAGATAACTCTGCATGTTTATACCAGGTAAAAATGCCAGTCATGCAGTGAACCTATCATCAGGCAAACAGTGCATAGGGAAAGGAAGCACGAGTGAGTCCTACACACCGCACATCAGATACACTAAACTAAATTTTAAGGTAGTTTGTCCTAAATTAATATCCAGTAATCTATTTACTTTTCCATCATTATGCTGCTTACACCACTTCTGGCTATTCAGGTGGACACATTCTATGCTGTTGGATCCCCCTTAGGAGTTTTCTTGTCACTGCGGAATGTTCGCATTGGTATTGGTATGTTAACTTTGATAGTAGTTCTGCTTATATTCTGTTTTTTTCTGGACTAGCAACCAACCCTTTGCGATGTCTGCTTTGGTTAAGGGGCACACAAGCTCAGATACCATTTTACAGTCCTTTTCTAGTCTACATAATATTTCTTAGTGCTCATACCCTATTCCTTTTATGACTAATACAAGGATTTTAGAAATTATTGAGATGCAGATTTAAATGTTAGTACAAGATCATCTGTGCTCTGTTCAGTAGGCATAAAAAATGGCTGAAAATCAGCTTACTAGAATCATAAATATATTTTATCTCATTCTCATCATGTACTGAGCTGTCTTAGATTTGCAATGCCTAGTAGTTTCAGAACTTCCTCATTTTTGATGAACAAGAAATCTGATATTATCTTTTGAAATAGATAAAGTGACCTGCCACTCCTACTTGATTGTCACATGTTCATTTAGTTTGTAAATTCATTACTAGATTTATTTCCCTATGTAGCAGTTTTTTTCCCCTGTTAACTGGCTGGTGTTTTGACCAGTGAATTCATGATCTGTTATCTTTCCTGGCAATTGACAGTTGATTGTTTGCTATATTATTTCTGAAGTTTGTAATCTCTTCTAAAGGCAGGGGGCAAGATTATTGGCAAAATGAG
Source organism: Oryza punctata (assembly GCA_000573905.2). Lineage (NCBI taxonomy): Eukaryota > Viridiplantae > Streptophyta > Magnoliopsida > Poales > Poaceae > Oryza > Oryza punctata. The sequence goes on along the minus strand of CM002495.2, from coordinate 735,911 downwards.
AACATAGTTGAAGAGATGCCATGCTGCCGTCAGATGTTCAACATTTTTCATCCTTTTGATCCTGTAGCATACAGGTTTGCAGCTTTTGTACATTTATTAATGATGTTTTCATCACTTTTCTTTATGTACTGGAGAAGAATGCCCTTATCTGTTGCAAGCGAGGAGCATGTCTCATGAATCTAAGTTGGCTTTTATACAGAATTGAACCACTTGTATGTGAAGATTATATAAGCAAGCGCCCTGTAATTGTACCCTACCATAGAGGGGGAAAGAGGATACATGTAGGAGTGCAGGTGAGTGATTCAGCATATTCTTGGACACCTTTTAGGCGAGTGTCTGTTATCGTAAATTACTCTACTATGCTCGACTCTTGTTTATCTGATTTGAGTTGACATGTCATGCAGGAGTTCACTGAAGATATTGCTGCACGGTCTCAAGCTGTTGCCCGCCAGTTCAAGTCATTGAAGGTAAGGTTTGCTCTTTGGCGATTGTTATACGAGACATGGGCATGAATTTAGGCAGACCTTGATACAATACGCACTTTGTAACTTGTGAATGATCTAGAAACATAGCTGCTCATGTAGCTCTTTCTTAATGAGTTGGGACTTGAATCTCCTCCTTTTTTGTGTTTAGGTTAAAGCAGTAGCTGCTTTGCTATCACTGAGCAGAAATGATACTGACGGTATGAATATAGTAGAGTTTTTTTCGGCCTTGTACACATTGCAAGTTGCATAAAGCAATGTTCTGAGTACTCTCTGTCGTTTAGAGGACGTTGAGAGCAATAAGGAGAAAGAGAAGTCATATGGTTACATGATGATGGAAAGGCTGACAGGTTCACCCGATGGCCGGATTGACCATGTACTTCAGGTTAGCAAAGCTTTTCTTATTAAAGCAAGTTCAATTTCACTCTGTTGCTGTATGTATAGGCATTGAATTTTGTGTACGGCGCATTTAACATGAATGGTGCATGTACCCTGGAGATGCACACCTGCAACACTACTCTTACACTCTTAACTCACTACTCGTGGTTTAAAAGAACTGACAGTGGAAATCATGTAACCACTGGAAAGCTTAGAAATAGGCTGGTTCCCCAGTCTCCACTGGTCTAGTGGTTACTGCGTCGGGACAGTGAACCCTTTCGTCAACATGACCAACCCTTTCCCTATTTTTTCTGGCTTATTGTATAATTATTGTTGTCAGTACAAATATGCTGTAGCTTACAGTCTGAATAATCAATTTTCAGGAGAAAACATTTCAACACCCATACTTATCTGCCCTGGGATCTCATACGTAAGTTCAATAACCGATCCTGTTGTTCGCTAACTGTTTTATCATATCTATTTCACAATTTAACTGGCCTGCGGGTTGGTTCCTGTAGCAATTATTGGCGAGATCATGACACTGCTCTCTTCATCCTCAAACATCTTTACCGTGATATACCTGAAGAACCTCCTACTGATGATCCTGAAAGGATGCCTATTCGACTGTTTTATGTGAGGGATCCAATTGCTGAAGAGACTCCCTTGACGTTTTCAGATAATTCATTAGTTAAGGAATTCTCAAGAAAAGTGAGGACTTATTCAAGAAAATCGGAGAACGATTCAAGCTGTGAATCTTCCTGATGGTATGGACCACCAATTGTATTCTTTTCATCTCTTTTCAGGCGTGTTGATACGGTCATACTGATATTTTGGCGGGTTGGCTGGAACCTGCTTAATTCTGCATCTCTTTATGAATGATACTAAATCACAATGTGGCATCTCTTTCTTTCTGCAGGATATGCTATGATAATCTCACTGAGAGGGTAGATTCTGCATGGAGGAACAATTAGATAAAGAGGTGCGTGGTTCATAGTTCATACTTGACCACAGAATCGGAGCACCCGGGTGAATGTTGTACATAAAATCTGCCCGGTTGCCGTGCAACTTTGTATCTAAACTGAAGAAAATGTAATATTGTACATGTACAAATAAGGCTATAGGAAATGGGGAATAAAAAAAGAGATTAGTTTCGGCCAATTGGCAGAGGAGTCCACCCAAGCGTACTCTGCTTTAGCATAGAAATTTCACAGGCTAATTAATTTTGCTCCAATGTCTGAAAGAAATCCAACGTCCCATCAAACTGGAAATTAGTTTATGTGTTGCAAGTTTAATTTGCTAAGATCTAACTAAAAATTGTTGCAAAGAGATGCTTTTATACTGGTCATTGGTCGCTGTACCCAAGAAGTAGGAAAAGTTAGAAGAGCTTTTGAGTATCAAATACCTCATGAACTTATCCAAAACTAGCATCTCAAAATGAACTCCAATAAGTGTTGCACTATATTTCAAGACAATTACTACATGCTTTGCCGCGTCTTAACTAGAAGATGCAAATCAACAATATTCTGGTTTTATTTGACGCGATTAATTTGCAATTCGCCGTCTAAATTTGACCATCTCTTTTCATGGCTGGGAGAGGTAGGAGTAGTGGCCAGTCACGCATAACGCGTTCTTCCCCCTTTTGCAGGAAGGGAGCGAGGGAGGCGCCGTCCAGACGCAATAATTTCCCATCCTCATTAATTGCATGATCGATCGAGAGCGACGATGACGGCTAGTCGATCGTAGTATCACATGATCGATCGATTGATTGATCACAACTTCACATGTCTACGTACGGCGACGTCGAGCCGGGTCGGCACGGCGTACGTACGTGTCATTGACCGCATCACATCACATAAGTATATGGAGATAGTCACTTGGCAGGCTGCCACGAGAGCCTCAGTTACTTGGGATTCCGTTGAGTTTTTGCTACTTCTCCCTTCGTGGTCCGTAGGAGTAATGTAATAATTCATTCATTTTATTTTATAGTGTAAGTCATTGTATATTTTATAGTTTTTTTAAAAATTGATCTACAAAGTTTAACTAAGATAAAAACCAAAATAACTCATATAAAAAAATAAAAGAGATTTGAAGAAAAAACGTCCCTCTAAATATTTTTTAAGAAGAAATTGTGAGCGTGTTGGAAAATCTCGGAGTTGAAACTATACATTCCTTATCTTCAAATAACTCGTACTAAGTACTGGGTTAGGTAGTATTTAACTTAGATTTGTAGTAATATTAAATAATATCTAATTTAAGTATTAGGTTATTATTATACTAAGAGAGTATATACCGCTCAAATACAGTACTCCAGTCAGCTAGAGTGGGTTGTATCAACAGAAGACGTGGACATATGTGTGTGCGGTTGATGGAGATTGCTAGATGCAAACGTGTCCAACTGCCATGATTTACTCTGCTTAATTACGCCGTTGCTTATAAAAGGCCTGGCCTTGTGTGCCACATTATCTACTCCTACTAGCTAGTAGTATCTTGTACACCTGCATGTCTACACGCCATTGACCCTGATCGATCTTGAGCTGCAGCTTCTTCTTCTTCTCCGGTGATAATGTCCAAGTCAGCTGGTTGGTCTCCTGAGCTAGCCATGGATGCCTACCTGCACACCCTGCAACTGGTCAGCAACAGCTAAAGTGTTAAACCATGCATAGTTTACATAGCATTTGCAAATGCAACCAAAGACAATTAAAATTAGATTGATCATTTTTGTCGTGTATTTGTTAATAATTTCAGTGCAAGGAGCAGCAAGATGATGCTAATGGCAGTGGCGTGGTAATGGAGCCGAGGAGCATGGAGTTCATCGCCGCGCTGGCCGCCGGCAACCAGGCGCGCCTCCTCCTCGACGTCGCCTCCTCCGCCGGCGGCGCTTCGTCGTCCTCCTCCTCCCCGGCCACGGCTGTCGCGCTCGCCATCGCCGCCGCGCGGACGGGAGGCCGGCTGGTCTGCGTCCGCGACGACCAGCCAAACCTCGACGCCGTCAGGCGCCACCTCCGCCGCCTCGGCCTGGCGACCTCCGGGGTGGACTTCCAGCTAGGCCGGCCGCCGTCGATGGCCGTCCGGCGGCTGCGCCGCGTCGACTTCGCCGTCGTGGACGCCAGCGTGGAACGCTGCGGCGAGGTGCTCGGGGCAATCGACGTGGACCCCATGGGTGGCATCGTCGTGGTCACCAACGTGTTCCAAGAAGAGACGACGAGCTCGAGCTCTGGCCATGGCGGTGGCAGTAGGGTTTGCAGCTATGGGCAGGTGGTTGGGAAGGGGAAGTCGATGGTGTTGCCGATAGGCCATGGCATGGAGGTGACGAAGCTAGGAGGGTTGAGTGGGGCCCACTTGCAGTGGCAGAGGAAGAAACTTGTGAGCACACCCAAGAGGACTTTCTTGGTTTGTGATGGATCATCTTGACTTCATGAGTTAACTAATTAGCTGGTCTCATTACTTAACTTCTTTTTTACCTTTCTTGGGAGAAATCCAGAAATCTGGTAGCCAAGACTATAACTTGTATATAATTCGAAAAAAAAAAGAATAGAGAATAGCATACAGCAGATGATCACAAGTGGAATCAGAATGTGTTAATGATAAATCGGCGTAGCCATTTCTAACTATATCTCTAGATAAGTAATACCTCCGTTTCAGAATATAACAAAATTTAGGTGGACAGGAAATCATAGTACTATAAATCTACACAAAAGTTTGTTTAGATTCGTTGTTCTATCCACCTAAAAGTTATTATATTTTAAGGCGGGTTTATCTAGATTCGTAGTACTGGAATATGTTTCATCCACCCAAAAGTTATTATATTTTGAGATGAAGAGTACTTCAGAAGAGTAGCTCGAAATAATTATATTTTAGCTATATTTGGAACAGACGGAGTACAAACTTTCCTGTGTAATGGATCAATCTAGTTTTACTGGGATACCACATACTAGGAACACGTTGCAAAATGATGTTATTGCGTTAAACAGTGTAATTATGTGAGGACTGCCGTGAAATTCTTGTGTCCCGACTTCAATGGCGAATCCCTCGCTCGACATGAAAAAAAATGCATCGGAGCAGATGAAGCTTACAATCTGGTGCAACAGGACAATATCGAATTTTACAACCATTCAAAACAATCATAATGTCAGGGTTAATAGCATATACAAAGCAAAAATCCCATTGAATAGGTAAGCTGCTACCAATGGACAACCTATACAAGAACAAAGATATCCTCCAAAAAAGAAAGAGAACTAAAAATACACCATCTCAACAACAACACCCAACCCATCGCTCACAACATTTGCATGGCATGAGCACAATCTCAATTTGACTATAAACAATACATAGGGCCACCCAAGAGCCAACAACAACAATATGAGGAGCCAAGCCGCTGCCTGAAGGAATCAGAGGAGATGCTTAATGTACACCTACAAAAATTTATGATAAGGTCATCTCCTTGCTGAATTCCCGTGCCTTTGGCTGCGAAAGTAGCTGAGAAGAGCCTGTGCCTGCAAAACCAAGCAGCATGTTCAAAACATTGTGACTAGAACGTCTGGCTTTTGCAAAAATGTTCAGGATGTGCTTAGCTGCATTTCTAATTGAAAGAAGAATTATGAGAAATGGCTAACCTTCTCTCTTGCACGCGGCGTGCCTGACTGTGACAGCGCAACTAGAGGAGGCACAGCACCCTCTTGAAGAACTATACTGCAAAATCTGCTGCTGTTTGTACATAGCTGAAGCAATGCTGCAGCCGCATTTTCCTTCCCCCTTGCTGAACCGAGTTCAACAACTTCAACAAGGGCTGGAATACCACGTGCTTGACCAATCGCTGTCCTCCCTTCTGGTATGGTAGCAAGGTTCGCCAAGACAGCCACAGCTTTGTCAACCATTCCAGCAGCAGGGTCCATAAGCTCAACTAGGTACTTCACAGCATCAGCCTGCACAATACGCGCCTTGTTCTCATGTAATATGGATAAATTAAACAATGCAGTAGCTGCATCTTTCTTTCCTCGAGGAGTCCCATTTCCTAGTAAGTCGACGAGAGGTTTGATGGCACCAGATCTTCCAATCCTCACTTTGTTTTCTTCAATAACCGAGAGACTGAATAATGTAGCCGCTGAATTCTCTTTGGCTTCAGGGTTCCCAGTCTCAAGGACATGGATGAGGGGATCGACAGCATCAGCATTTGCAATGGCAATCTTATTGTTATCATTGATTGACAAATTCAGAAGGGCTGTCACGGCATGCTCTTGGGTTTTGGCATCTGGCGAATGAAGAAGACCAACCAGCAAGTTTATAGCTCCACAGTTTGCAATGATAATCCTGTTCTCCATGTTGTGCTTAGCTAAAAGGCGGATATCTGATGTTGCTGATCTTTGAACATCTACAGAATCACTTCTCAAATCATCAACTAATTTGCGGACCTGATTCTCGATGGCAGAAAGATCACTCCGTGTATCCATGGATGAGGAAGATATTCTTGGGAAACCCCTTTCAGATGGTCGCCTAACGAACTGGCCTCTACTACGAACATCAGCCAATCTAGAAGGGATTAGATGCTCCCTCTGAGGAGCAGAAGATGCTGAAGGCCCATCTGTAACTTCTCCAGATGCATCGCTACTGTAATTTGTCCTATCGCTTGGCCCATTGTCACATTCTGCATCAAGTTGACCGCTATTTGGAAGGCTACCATTCACCGAAGAACTACCAACATGATCATGTGAATCCCTGTCCAAATTAGATGCTTGAAATGCTTCCTCAGTTGACTGTTCTGAAGCTTGACCGATAGAACCAGCCTTTCTTTCTTCCAGACTAGACTCTCTTGTTTCAGAACCTGCAAGAGATAACCTTGAAACATCTGGTGCAGAACCATTAGCATTTTCTGAAGATTGCTTAATGGAGGCTTCATGACCAGCACGGTTCACATGCGCATGAGAATTCTGATGGCCTACACTGTGCGGAGGAGATGCTCTATTCAAGCTTCTCATATAAAGGTCAGCTTCCGGGGACCCAGGAATATTACCCTTAGAAGCGACAGTAGGATGTAGAGGGCTGCTTCCTGTGGTGCTCAAATCCTGGAGAGCAGACGCAGCCGAAGGGAAGTTCAATTTCAAGGATTTCATAGGATCAGGAAGCCTAATGTTGTGTGATTCGCACCAGTTGGCTATCAAAGCTTTCACGGTGTAATTTGGAATTAAATTGGAGTGACCAAGTCTTTGGCGTGTCTTCGGGCAGATAGTAAAACCCTCATCAAGCCATAACTTGATATAAACCCGCTCATATGTCTGACCAGATGCTACAATAACAGGATCTGACATCAGCTCTAGGGACAGCGGGCAGCAAAAATCTGCAGGAATGGGCACCCCATTGATGCTAAGCAGTTGTGTTTCCCTCAGAAGGTGATCGTGCATATAGTTGACCAGGGGGATCATCTTGTCAGCCAGATCCATCTCTTCACGGTTCTCACTCCGCATTGCCCTTGCTCTGAGATTCTCAAGGGAAACAGCTTCCATGTACAATTCCAGGTTAGTTGACAGACTCAATGAACTAGATAGTCTCGACAGATTCTCAGGACTTGCTGTGTCCGCCTCAACTAGCTCCAATGAAGCCTCCTTTACCAGATCAAACATATTCTCATAATTTATGTCTTGGAGTTTCTACAAGAAATACAAAAAGAAACAAAGATGAGCTGGATCCAGAACAGCAATTAAGGTCTGAAATGATAATAATTAAAAACTAACATAGTAAAGAAATGACTGAGTGAAGAATTACCTCAATACATGTGCAGGCACGGCCAGTCAAAGAAGGTAATAGAGAGTTAACAAGCTGGCACAGCTGTAGGGAACATCCCTGAATATCTGAGATTACTGATTCAATCTGCCATATCTGTTCAAGGTAATTAAACATTACTGGATCAGAACGGTAATATTACATTACGATGAGCAAAGAAAACAAAATGTAAACATTTGAACAAAGTAATTGCTTGAGCCAGTGATCATAATCAAATTTCACTTAAACCATCATGTACTCTCTCAAGATTAAAGCAATATCACTGACAAAAGTACACATGTATAACGTGCGACACATAAGATTGAACCACCAACAGAAAAGGGGGATAAAGTAGAAGAGTCAGGAAACAAATCACAGAAAGCACAACTTGTGCAAGCTCCCATACAACGAACATCGCGTGACTTTAGCACAAGAATGGGAGCTTTATCCAAAGCAAGAAATGAACCATCACAGGTATGGACTAGGTAGGTGAACTCCAAGAACCTTTCAACATTTTAATCAATAATGTGTGCATTGCCCCCAGCAGCTCCAATAGTTTTTATATTTCAAGGCCTCTGAGTTCATGAAGGCAACATCCATCATCTTTTGAACTACAGCTACAGTATCAATTAAGGGAACTCGTGTGATAGGTTGTCTGCTGACCTAAATGCCAGCCCAACAATCGACTGATAAACATGACACTAAACTTTTAAAAGATAAAGCATGTTGAGGTGGAAATAGTGATTGACCATACTTCAGTAACTTATTAAGGTAGGGTGAATAAGTGAAAGTGAACATATAAAATTCAGCTCACGAGTACGTACAAAATATATTTTGCTGGTTGTCTGTTGCCAGTTCCCAATAAGCCCCGAAGCTTTGTTAATAGCAGTGCCAAGCTCCCTTAACACCTCATTGAGTTGCTCTTCAGGTGACTCGCATAGATCCTCAATGAGAGGGCTCACAATGCTTGAGATATCACATACGTTTTGGCAGTACTTCTGAACAGGCTTGGGCCTTGCAGTAGAGCCATCGGAGGTTAAGACAGTGATACGCAAGATACTATTGAGCAGGGTCCTCGGGGAGAAATTTTCCATCAGCCCTGTTTAAGAATCCACATGTGCAAGAGTAAGAATACATGAACTCAAACCTTTCAATATACAAGGTCATCGATATACGTCAGTGATGCAATATGAAGTTGTGTACGTCAGTGTGTGACTTAGCAAACAATTACAATCCCTAACATGGATACTGCACATACTATCCCAAGTTCCCAACAGAGCTAAGGTAAAATGAAGAAGCATAAGATGTGTTATTTCACCTGCATTTGTGTATCTTTTTCATTTACTATCACAGTGCATCGTTGGTTGGCATACTATACATTTAAATTAAATGTGTTTGGTGGTATAATAATGATGGTACAATGTGGGTTCAGTGCAACCGCTCATCAGTACTAGGTGTTATTTGCACGATTGGCACAAATGGGTTTGCATGACGTAGTGAGTGGGTTCCAGAAAGGAAATGTTTTGGAATAGCTTGCGCGCCAAAAGAGAATCAGCAAGAAATGCGTGAAATTGACGAATAAATTGGAATAGTACAAAAGAATATTTTTGTGATATCTACTTTTGTCATCTTTCCACTTTAGCTCAGCTACCTTAATTGCCTGCAGTACATGCTGTACTCAATCATACAATATCAGTAAGCCAAAGTGTGCCGCTCAATTTTGCGCGGGAACATGCAAGATACATGCCAAGTTCAATCAACAGAGGTAGAGAGCTAGCAAGAAAGCCTAAGGTGAAGGGGAAATCCCGAATGGAACTGAACTAACGACTTCCATGGTGCATATCATGAAGGCACAGAAATGAAACATTCTCGCAGCAGAATAGCAGATTGAGTATAATTGTTGCTTGCCATTTGAAGCAGCGACATCCAAGCACAAGCAAGCAATAATACTAATAACCCTTCACACAGAACAGAAATGGCAAGGTAATAATAATGCATGAGAAACGAACAACAAGTTGAAATAAATCGCTGAGGCGGACGCATTATGAAAGCCATAAGAAGCTTTGAAGGCCGCCCCCTTGATAAGAAGATTCCTGCGACGGCAGCAGCAGCATACATAACAGGACATGGATTGCACACGCGGTCGGGGTTAGCGGTAGGAGACGAGGTGAAGGTGAGCAGTGCAGGCACGCAGCCGGTGAGGAATCGAGGGCAGAAATGGCGGTGCTGGTCGCGCGCGGGGCGGAGATCCGGGGCGGGAATTCGCAGCCGGTAGCAGGCGCACGTCGCAGAAGCCTACAAGCCACGGCGAGCCAGCAGGAGAAGCGCCCTGCCGCTGGTCAAACCCTAGGTGGAGGACGACGACGACGACGTCGTCGACGAGGTATACCTTTACCTACTCGCGGGCAAGGCGGGCGGTGCCGTGGATTGCGGAGCATGCGCGCGCGAGAATACGAGATAGAGAGTGCGTGCTGACCTTGCGGCGTCCACGGCGGCAGCGGCGGCGGCGGTGGCGGCGGCGGAGGAGGAGGAGATCGGGATCGAGGCGAGGGGATCTCTTTCTGTTTCTCTCGCGAGTCGCGACGCCGCGAAGGGAACGGGTGGTGGTGGTTCGGGTCGGACCGGTCGCAGGGTGGTGCGGCGCAAGCGCGTGTCATGTTGCAGTTGCAGACGCGGTCACGGCGACCGGACCACTTGTGCTAATACAATCGCATCGATTAATTGTCCGTGTGTTTGACACTTTGACACGGTCAATTCCTCATCAACCTCCCTTGCTAACCATGACTTAATAATACTAGCTTATTAATCTGTCAGTCTCAGACACAGCGTGTTAATTAATGGAGTACGTAGATGCAACGAAGGTCACTTGATACACTTTCAGACACCACGTTTATTACCACTCCCTCCTTTCTCCTTCCCTCCATCCCAAAATATAATAAAATTTTAAAGTTAATCATGGTTATTAAGAAGATAAGTAAAATTAAATGAGTATAGATTATGTTTGGTTGAAAATTGAAGGTATGTAAGAAAAGTGAATGATGGAAAGTCGTGATTGGTCCTTGTTTGTTTCATTGCCAATTCCCTTAGATTTTGTTTAGTATATTTTTCTTTTTTCTGCACCATTTCCTTTCCATTCCTGGCATGGTCAGCAAAGTTGACTCGTTGACTAGTCCAAGAGAGAGAGAGAGCAAAACTGTGTGTACATTGGGCCGCAGCCCAATCCTCGTTCCGACCAATCCACCTCCTCCGTCCGCCCATTCATCAACTTTCCTTTGGGCTTCTATACTGTCTCTTGCTGACCCGGCCCACCGTATAGGGACCACAAAAAACTGACAAATATTCTGGGAAATCTTATCAACGGAAATATTCTGAAAATCATTTTTTTGTTGGATATTGTAAATGATTAAAAACTCCTCTTGAGGTGGCCTGTTTTGATTTAGATACTTTTGCAGCGATTATCGATTTCATTGTAAGGACAAATCAAATATTTGAAGACATTAATTTAACAAATAACAAAAGACATAAACAACGCATTACAATCTTTTTTAGAAAAAAAATATATTTTTATTTTTCTAAGCACGAAACAAATAGTATTGTTTATACCTGGATTGATTCACCCCGCACCCAAATCCCACAGCCACAGGGGGTGGGTGGGCCCTACCACCCTCAAGCGCGTGCGCATACAGTGACACCTGGGCCCCAACCCCACCCCCACGCGCCGTTGCCCTCTCTCTCTGACTGCCATGTGGGTCCCCACCACCCCGCGTGCCACCCAGCCTGCAATTTAGACCGTTTCCCCTCCTCCGCCTCGCCGCCGCGAACTCGTCTCATCGATCGATTTAGTTAATTAATTAATTAAATTAAATTAATCACCTTAAATTAGCGTTAATTAATCCTTCCCCCTTGCGGCGCTCCTCCTCTTCTTCCTCCTCCTCCCGTCGAGAAGCTCCCATAAATCGGAGAGAGCAGAGCACGCCGCGGCCAATCCCCAATCCTCACTTGCGCCTCGCCGCCGCCGACCACCTCCTCCCTCTCCTTCTTCTTCTTCCACGCGCTTCTCACCTTCGCCGCTAAGCGACCACGGAGAAAATCCCGTGTCTTTCAGCTATATACGCCTCCCTCCTCGCCTTCCTCCCGCCCCGATCCATCTTGCTCTCTCGATTCCTTGCTCCTTTGCGGGTTCGATTCTTGTGGTACGAGATCTGGGCGGGAGCCCGATCCCGGCGCGAGAAAAAAAAAACCAATCTTTGGCATCGACGCTTGCCCGATCTTGATTTTCCCTTTTCCTCGCCTCGCCGCCGCCGGGAAGAGGATGTGGGGGGACGGGAAGGGGATGCTCAAGTCGAGGGGAGGAGCGGGGGGAGTGGGAGTGGGCGGTGGCGCGGCCGGGGACGAGGAGGCGGATTACTACCCACCGACGCCGAGGAAGGAGTGGTGGACGACGGGGCTCCTCGTGAAGCTCGTCACCGTCGCCGTCATCTTCATGGCAGGCGTCGTCATCGGCCTCTCCGCAAGCGCCAACGTCTCCCGCTACTACTACAACTCACACACCGAGCTCTTCTTCCCGTCGAACACCTTCGGCGCATGCGAGCGCGCCGACTGCGCGCCCACCTTCAAGTCGTTCGTCCACCCGCCACACCTCGCGCACTCCATGTCCGACCCGGAGCTCTTCTGGCGCGCCACCCTCGTCCCCGTCGCCGACGACTTCCCCTTCCAGCGCGTCCCCAAGGTCGCCTTCCTCTTCATGACACGCGGCCCGCTCCCCTTCGCCCCGCTCTGGGACCGCTTCTTCCGCGGCCACCACGGCCTCTACTCCGTCTACGTCCACACCCTCCCCGACTACAAGCTCAACGTCTCCAAGAACTCCGCCTTCTTCGGCCGCCAGATCCCCAGCGAGGTCACTTCTTTCATCTAGTTTACTCCAATTTCTTGTCTTTTCTTTTCTTGTTAAATTAGCATTGAATGAATTACTATCTCATTGCAATCGAATGAATCCGCCGCATGCACTCGAGAGGCATGTGAATTAGCAGTAGCATTGCATTGTCGAATGAATTAGCTGGTGCCTTGGTGGAGTGATGAATCCGAGGTGTTAGTTGTCTAGTTGGTGGCTGCCATGTGCGTGCTCAAGTTGATCGGGATTTGTTTGCAAATGGGAGAGGATTTGCTCTAGGGGAATATGCTTGCCTGGCTTCCATGCTAGGTTGGTTATCTACTCGGTTGCCTTTTCTGATTAGAGCCAAGGAGTGTTTGCGAATATCGGATGCTTTGCTCAACAATATCCCAGTCGGTTTGTTTGCTTAATTTCATCAGCCAATACATTTTTGGGCTGTCTCGTGGTTCGGATTTTGCTCGTAAAGCAGCTGTTTTGAGTGATGCCTTGATATGCCTTCTCCCCTTTACTTTTTGGCTCGGAGGAACTCCAGCCATCTGGCATTCTGGCAAACAACTTGTCATCCTACTCAGAAACAGCTAGCAACACAAAAATAATAATCAAAACTTCTCTCTGTAATCATGTAATGCGTGCATTAGTTTCTGGTTCAATTCCCTTCTGTATGCAGTTAGTTGCACATTCTGATATATTTCTTTCTTGTTTACTGCAGGAAGTGTCCTGGGGATCGATCACCCTTGTTGATGCTGAGAAGCGGCTTCTGGCCAATGCCTTGTTGGATTTCTCCAATGAGCGGTTCATTCTGCTCTCGGAGAGCTGCATTCCTGTGTTCAACTTCCCAACCGTCTATGAGTATCTCATAAACTCGGCACACAGCTTTGTTGAGTCCTATAACATCGACACCCCTCAATGTGCTGGCCGCTACAATCGTCGGATGGCTCCTCACATCTTGCCGAGTCAATGGAGAAAAGGGTCAGAGTGGTTTGAGCTTAACCGTGAACTGGCTGTGCGGATAATAGCAGACAACAAGTACTACTCAATCTTCAGGAAGCATTGCAGACCATCTTGTTATCCGGATGAGCATTACATACCAACCTATCTGCATTTGTTTCATGGGTCCCTGAATGCCAACAGGACCATCACATGGGTTGATTGGTCAAGAGGAGGTCCACACCCAGCAAGATACGGTGCTGCAAACATCAGTGAGGAGTTCATCCAGGCTATCAGGAATAACGGTACACGATGCACTTACAACTCGAAGCCCACTTCTGTCTGCTATCTGTTTGCTAGGAAGTTTGCTCCTAGCGCTCTCGGGCCATTGATGAACCTCACTTCAACCATATTGGACTTCTGAGTTACTCACCATTCTTCATTGGCATCACGCTACCGGACTATCTCCATCGGCGCACATACTCCATGATGAGGAGTAGCGGTACACTATGCCTGTTTGGGGACATGTATCGCATGACAGATGGATCGGAGACGCCTTTCGATGAGTCGTCACGCGTCTCTGATGGATGATGCTGTGCGGGCAGTGAAGATTACTTCACTTGCCCTGAAGCTGATTCCTGAGTATAGGATGAATGGAGCTGCATACGGAGAGGACTTTTGTTTCACCTCCCATTCTTTTTATTATATCATAGCTATATGATAGTAGAGCTTTTCTTTTTCTTCTTTCCCTATCCATTGTAATGACTTGGTCAGGATACTAATTTCTGTGAATATAACCTATCAATCATTGCTTTAACTGAGTCTTGGGTTGCCAGATGTCACTCTTTACTTAACAGCCAGTCTTTAAACCTTGAAGTAACAGCTTGTCATTGGTTGTTGTTGGATGCTTTGGTGTAGAAAAGCTTAGATAGAGAAGTTTGTGGGTGTAAGGCAGAATATGCCCTCTCCATGTGGCAGATTTGTTGGACTGAATTTTCTCTGCAAGAAACTAACAAAAGTTGGTTCCTTTTGAAAGTGCACACAGGAGTTTGCCAGTTCTGCCTCAAATTCTTTAATTAGTTCAGACATTGGGTGTACTTATTAGCAAGTGAAATAGCATGTTGTTTGGGAGGGACATGCTTAATATGCTGCCTTTCATTTGACAGCTGCCTAAACTAAGATTGGTTGGTGAACATGGGTGACATGATTTAGGCTGGTGGTGTAGCCCACACTCTTGTCGTGCCCATGGTGATTAGTATAATCCATCCTTGAGTTAGCTATCATCACAGGTCTATGAATCTTAATATTTTGTACTTGACATATCTGTAAGTTATATTATATCTAATCTAACACAGAATAATGTATGCCTTGTCTGAGTTGTTTTATTCAGGATGCTTCTGTTCAGATATTTTTGGGTTAAAACTCTGGCATTGGTTGTAGTGTTGATGATTTGGGAAGAAGTGAAATTGTTCTGAGATTGGCTGAAAGTGACTTGTTTGGTGACCTGGCACATTTTGGGCTACTAGAAAAATAAGATGATGGCATGAAAATGATGTCCTCCGCTGCAATTTTCATACTATTTGGGTTTCGAATTCTGAAAGTATTTATTCTCGGATGATACTGCAGAATATTATATTTTCTCTACCAAAAGAAGAGAAAAGATAATTAAAAAAAGGCATGGTGCTTTTGTATGGAGGCAAGTGATAGTGCAAGCATGGCCAAGCCTTTGAGCAGAGGACCAGAGAGCAGATAAGCACTAGCAAGTTGTGAAGAGCAATGAGCTTGCTCTTCTTGATGCCAAGATTCTTTTTTCTTTTCTTTTGCGAGTAAAATTCTTTCTTTTTTTGTTGCTATAATCTCTCAATCTGTTTGCGTACACAATTTTAGGTTGACCTTAATATTTGAATTTGTCTACTAATATGTTCATTTCTTTGTTATGATAAATGAAAGTCATATCATTAGATTCGTTATGCAGGACACTTTGCTAATATTGGATACTTCTGATATTTACAAATTTATTTTGATAAAGGAAAAAGAGAAGCTAAAGATTATACGATAGAGCCAACGGCAACAAATGTTTTTAACAAGTATTTAAAAACGAGGAGGTTATATATGGCTGTCACTATACAAAGATACAACGTGATAGGTAGGATTGTACTGCACCACCAATGGATACTGTGTTATACCTTTCCGAACTCAACTCTCTCGTTTTTCGTGCGCACGCTTCCCAAACTACTTTTTAAAAAAATATATAGAAAAGATACTTAAAAAATCATATTAATCTATTTTTCAAATTTATTTTAGCTAATAATTATTAATCATGCACTAATCATCACTCTGTTTTACGTGCTGGGAGTGAGGGTTCCCAACCCTTACTTCCGAACTCAGCCTAAGAAATCCTTTGAACACAGGAATTTCATAGTTATCACTAACTCACAGTTATTGCTAGAATAGATGATTCAGACAGGTCTCATAAATCGGTAGCTAAATTATGTCATAAACTCATAACAACTACCACAGAATAAGTTTACTTTAGACCCCTCAATTTATCGCTCAGTCTTATTTTCATCCTCGATCCGGAAAACCGGATACAATGCATCCCCCAACTTACAAAATCAGTGCGAACGAGATCCCTTGGTGGTAGTGAACCCGATTTTGGATGATGTGATGCTTACGTGGATCTTTTGACTAAGTCTTCGTCCTACGTGGCATTGGTGTGGCGCTTACGCGCTGTTTGATCCGAAAAAATAAAATTGAAAAATAAAAAATTACAACAAAAGATGCGGGGTCCATGTCAGTCAAAAAAGAAGATAAAAATAGTGGGACCCACATGTAAGTGGGTCCCACTACCTCCACCTCACCCCTCTCTCTATCTCCTCCCCCTCGGTCCCAATGGGGGAAGCGGCAATGCATATGCAAGGCAGCAGCGGTGGAGGTGACTGGTGAGGAAACAAGGAGGGAGCTGCAGAGTTCCGATAGCGGAGGAGAGGATTGAGGCGAGGGAGCCGGCGAGCTCGAGCTCGCCATCTCGGCTCCAGCCTCACTAGGCATTGGAGGAGTCGGCGTTGGATGCCGAGTCGGGTTGGGGGCCACCACCATCAACGGTGACGGAGGAGGAGAAGGCGCGGGTAGGGAAGGTGGCAAGGGCAGTGGGATCGAGGCCGCTGGTGCCTGCGGGCGAGCCCTGGCGGACGGGGTTTTTCTTGACGCCGGGGAGGGTCGACGGTTGGGGGGGCGTCAGCGGCGGTGGAGGGGCGGAGATGGCGGCATTGATGTCGAGAACAACTTCCTCCTCTGCTCCAACCCCGCCATCTCCGCCCCTCCACCGCCATCGACGCCCCACCGACAACAGAGCTCCTCGTCGGGGACGACAGCGGAGAGGTGGCGTCCTGGATCTGCGGGGACGGGAAAGGCGCAGGGTGGATGGGTGGCTTGGATCCGCCGCTTTGCTTCCCCCGCCGCCACTCCACCCACTACCAGTCGCCCCGCTGCTACGCCCCGTCGCCACTCCGTTTCGCTCCGCCCTTCACCACCTCTGCGCCACCTGCCACCACTCGCCCTTCTCCTTGCAGTGCAAGGGAGAGAGAGAGGGGGATAGAGAAAAGAGGGAGGATAACATATGGGACTACATGGGCCCCACCTTTTTTATTATTTTGTATGTAGTTGATATGTAGGTCCCACTGTTTTTATTATTTTTCCTGGATCCAATTGCCACGTGAGATAAGGACATAGTCAAAGGAGCCTCGTAGGCGCCACGTCATCCAAAACTGAACACAATGCTGCTAAGGGATCTCATCTGCACGGTTTTCTAAGTTGGGGATGAGTTGTATCCGGTTTTCTGAACTGAGGATGCAAATCAGACTATGTGACAAATTGAGAGATCTAAAGTGCAATTATTCCAACTACCACAATAAGTCTACAAATAGTGAACTGCACCAGCATGTAGGGAGGAACCAAAATGGCACCCAGAAGCAAGAGCACTGGATCACCCAGAGACAGCCCAACATCAGCTAGGCCCCTAACCCAGGCCCAAATAAGCTAAAGCCCATTAGCATATCTCACATCTCCAAAACTGCAGAGCGCTCAATTGCCTGGTCAAAATCCGGTTGGTTTCAGTGATTCAGTATCATATTTTTTTTTTTTCAATTGCAACAAGTAATGCTGTTAATGATTTGGCACTTATCATGTTTAGTTGCTGATGCAATGCAAATGTTTCGGTTTTGTTTATTTATCGTTCACGCGACTGTTAGTGTTGGTATGCCAAACCATGCTTTTTATATCTGCAAATCAGGTGTTGCCTCATCATCATCAAACGTTCAGTTGCACTGATGAGCACGTCTTGTCTTTCCCTAATACCAAGAGCCAAGTGGCGTATCTGTCATCCCTGCATAGCTGAATTGCAACTGCATATATATACATCTTTTCTTCTTCTTCTCCAACTCTTCCTTTGCCTGAATTGCCTTTTCATATTTAGATGCAAAGCAAAAGCCTATGTACAGATGCATGTTAATGCAATCCCCTTCTCTGAATTGCTGGGGGCAAAAAGTTTGGTCATTGAGTTGCCATGGATGATGGATAAATCTTTAGGCTAGCTAGCTAAACCAAACACAGGGTGTGACATGCCCTCCTTTTTTAAAAAAAATATTCATCACATTATTAAACGGATTTGCTAGAAAACTATCGTAAGTTTTTTACCCCCAAACTTTCATATTTGTGGCCATCGGATCGTATCAAGATTTGTGCATGAAGAGAAAAAATTGCTAGAAAGAAATTTTCACACGTTATGCGTAAGATCCCAGTGCTTTCTAACCAAAACATCGTTGAATACAAAGTTTTAATAAGTTATATCGCAATTACAGTATAATTACAGCGCAGTTATCGTGCAGTTACAATGTAGTTACACTGTAATTACACTTCAATTATAATATAGTGACATGTGAAAGTTTTTGAAAAAAAACTTGTGACAAGTTTTTAGTACTCCTTTATTAAAACAGATTGTTTGCTTCACGCTTCACAAAATACGCTTTCTCAAAATATTTTCTTTTGCTGCATCGTTTATACCACTTATTTAAACTATTTTATTTATCTCTATAATCAATTAGATAATCTGTGACAATAATTGTATCAATAATTTAAATCAAACGGGCGAGCTGAAACTTCTAATCAACAGGGCCATGGTACAACAAGTGACTGAATATCTGAATGTTCCCTGGATGAATTTGATGACACGAGCATAAAAACTGCAGAGTAACCAGAAACTAAAGCACCGTTGTTTTTTTCTTTATCACGTGTGACATTAACTAATCTCCACCGATGATCAAGTCAAATTAAGAATCAAGAAACACGAACTAATGGACGGATGAAATAATCAATTTATGCATGCATCCACATCGATCGATCGATCGTTGTCGATTCGTTTGGTGAATGAGAAGTATCTGGGAAACAGGGAGAGATGAACAAGCTAGCTGCTATCAGCCACATCAAATCAGGTCTCTTCTGACAATGCAAGCATCTTTGTTTGCACATTAGCAGGCAGCAATCAAACTTTTGAATGCTTCAAATGCTTCCTCCTTTATCTTTGATTAGCTGGAAAGCTATATATCCGTGTGCACGGTAGCATCTCTCATCCAAGTCGGCTATGTGCCCACACGCACACTAGCAGTGAAAATATTGCAGATGGTTTGGTTTAAGTTATTTGGAGTTAATGAATTATTTTTAGCATTTGCTTAGTTTCTTATACTTGAGAAGAAAGATGCTCATCATTGGCCTTTAACCCAAAAAAAGTTTATGTTTAGAGGTAACACACGGTAGAACGTATATTTGTGCATTTTCGAAATCTTTGTCTCACTATTTAAATAATAATATGTTTAGATTCGTATGTAGAAGTCGCTATATTTTTGGATGGAGGGGAAAAATTATGTTGAGGGTAACACATGGTAGAAAATATTTGTGCATTTTTGGAATCTTTGTCTTACTACTTGAATAGTACAAATTAAAATGTTTCCAAAATTAACTTCATATTTTAAATCCAACGTTTACCTTTATTGATGTCCCAATATTATCCCACTAGGCACGACTAAATTATGGCCCGATGACCCGGTAGCCGTTCGGTCTTATTGGTGCACGGTCGTATTGTATAGTCATGCTATCCCCCACTAGCTGGAGTATCTTATATCATCGGTAGCCAAACATAGTTCCCATCTGAATCTCTCACGAAGAAAGCTACAACATGCAAAACGAAAAAGTTATCAACATGTGATTAATTGATTTTTAATTATTACAAATTTTAAAAATATTTTTATTTGATATTTTAAAATAATTTCTATGTAAATTTTTTTCACAAAATACACTGCTTAATCGTTTAAAAAACGTGCTAACGGAAATCGAGAAAAAATTTATATGTTTACGAGAAAAGAACACCACCTATGGAATTTGTTTGTGCTCTATGGAATTTTTGAATGCGTTATCATTAGGACGGTGTACAACCAGAGTTACCCAACGAATACTTTATTTAGTTATTTCTATCGTGAGCTCCTAATAAAATGAATACTCCCATCATCTCTAAAACGTCTGTAAAAGAGTATAGTGTTCGCTTAAAAATCTATCTCGTATTTTTAGCGTGAAGTCTACTAAACATCTTTAATACCACTTCATCTTTTTCTTCGTACTTTTATCATCCAATTAGTAAGTACTCCTTTCTCTCAACTAGCAAACTACCCGTACCATAGGAAAAAAACAAAGTTAAGCCATGTTTTTAGTAAGCAGTGTATTGGTTTTTTTTTTTTTCTAATTGATCGACTTTTTGAAGGAAACATTCGGTTTTTGAGGTGGGTGGGGCCAACATCATTTTTTCTCGACCTAGCGTTTTGATTTTTCCCCCCTAACTTTCTTGGTTTTTTTCCTACTTGTCTGGTTTTTTTCGAGGAAACAGTTCGGTTTTTTCTGTAGGTAGATGGACACATGATTAGTTTTGTCCACCGATTTTTCTGTACACATGTGAGTAAAGTGCAAAACAGAGAGGAGGACGACTCACTTGCTAGATATATCGGGTACTAGATACATCTGTAGACCCCCGATTTTGGAAAATCGAAAATCTTATGTGTTTATCCGTACCAATCCCTGGATCAGTAGTTGGTACACACATACATAGCCGAATCACAACATATCACGAATGAATTCAGGCTGAAGGGTTAAATGCTTACATTAGGGTCAGGCAGGCCAGCAACTATCAGAGAATAACAGCGGAAGACGAAACAATACAAGGGCCCGGTTGACATGCCACAAGCAGTCGACTGGGGAACGAGACCTAGAACGGGACCGCACTCCGATCATCCTGTTAAGTACGCAAGCGTACCAACAAGGGCTTCTCTTCAGGCACTCTGCTAAAATATATATATAGAGCAACAATAAGTTAAAAAGTACTCAACAAGCCATCACACAAGATTGCATATGATAGAAGATATTTCAAGGAATGGCTTTCGGTTCTTTTGCGTAAAGCAAATTTTGTAAATCCTTTCACAAGCCTAAGACCTAGCATAGACTGATAAGATTTTAATACCATAGTTCATTAATCAACGACGGTTCTGTCCACCATCCATTGTCATCCAAGGATAGCTTCCCGCCATTGAGTCGTCATGGTTTTCTGGGGTCTACCCCTTCTCGCTTCTCGAGAAGTTGAACCACCAGCACTTAAAAATCATTATGCATTACCATCCCAATCAGTTTAAGAATTTAGAGTCTAGCCAAGTGTAATACATGTCTCAGTGCTCAATATCCGCGAGCACGGCTATTCGAATAGATTTAGTTACTCACACTGCAGTGGATGTACACTTTACCCGTACTCCGTGACTTGCCCAACAAATGAGCCGAAGTCCCAACGAATGAGACGCGTCACGGCAAAGCCTTTCAATAACCTCACATTGGCAGTACCCGCTCCATGAACTTACATCCTCATGCACTCTAGGCGTACACGGTTTCTAGCAGTGAGAGGAATTCTGGCGCTCCCGGGAAGAGGAGACTCACACATGCATTAAGTTAATATAAAGTTTAGGTTTACACGTGGCGGTCCTACCAGGCTACGCCACCGTAGGCCCCGCCTCTCATACACATCAAGAAAACCACTATGCAGGGATACTGCCTCCGCTCGGTGATTTACTCCGCTAGGTCTATACCCATCTGAGAAGTACGGTTGTACGAGGGTCGTTTCATGCTTAACTTCATGGCTCGGTCCTTAATTGACCGGGGACGGTGCTAGCCTTTTCCAGATACCACCCAAATCCACCATCCGCCCCAGTCGAAAACAATTACTTAATTTTATTTCTCCTTTCATAATTCATGTCATCAATTTCATGGCAATGTGGCGCTCATGTCTCCACATGCCGCATCTCAATTACCTTCCCAAGGTAATTGCCCAAGCATATAGCATTTTGATAAATATGAGTATGCATAGTTCTAGGATAGCATTACTAAGCATTTGTCATAATTGACTAGGGACTCATACGTAACATGGTTACAAGGGGATATGGGGTAAACAACATTCAAGGTATGGCATAACAACAAGTAGGATGTTTATCATTGCATGCATCTTTATTTGTAAACAAAGTAATTTCGCAATTGGGATCAATATGTTCAAGGGATAGTGATGACTTGCCTTGCTCAGAATAGTCCTTATTCTTGATATAATCCTCGATCAACCTTCTCCTCCTGGAAGCTGCACACGTTGCCTCACGACTAATCGATTCACCAATACTATAATACGCGAGAAAAACCAATATTCAACCAACAATCAAACATGCGCAAACAATTATAAATGTTGAAGCCGCAACTAGGGCCGCTCATATTACTCGCTTCTATCTAAATATAATGGTCATAGCATCAAGGTCGGATTAATGAATCACTTCGGCGAATGGTCTGATTAGTTTATCAATCGAGCCATTATTTTAATTATGGATAGATTTTACCTGACGTTATAACAGGTTAATAATTATCCAAGCTTTATATGTTAGATTTGTGAGGTTAATAACATTAGATGTGCAGATTATCTTATTACACAATGTTATAATGGATAATCCTAATCTACAATTAGGCTACCATTATATGAGGTCAAGATTTATAATTAGTATTTTCTCTATCTTAGATATTTTATCGTATAATCTATAGTTTAATAGGTGCAACCATAAGTGACCGTATTACTGTGTGTGTAGACGGATGTACCGCACATGCGAGTCAAGGATGTATTAATATTGGATTATTTTCTAAACACTTGCCACTTATTAGAAATTGTACAGTATATGTCTGCAAGAGTATCCATGGGTTCGATTGCTTATTGTCCATGAGCTTTTCAATACAACTTATGCCGCATATGCAATTAGGATGGCTCTGTTTAGTTAATTAATGGATGACAACCAAATTATATATACACTACCCCATACAATATGACATTTATTAATTTCGTATAGGCGATTTAATCACATTAGCGCTGTTTATTATTTCTCGTAAATAAGCTATGAATTGACCTAAGCGTACTCATATTTTATCTACAAAATTACAAGGCTAAACTTACCTAATTAACCTATAGGTCATGGGTTTAATCATATATATATATGGTTAGCGATAATAAATGGCGCTGGTATTTTCCTACATGCTCCCATTAATTTGAAATATTCGTTATAATTTAATTTCTATGGTTGCTACAATGGCAAAACATGTTAAAGATAACTATTTTACTGTACAATATAAAATTTATTTATTAGCACACTATTTAGATTAACTTTTATTTTGTTGATTGATATTATAAAAATAAATATATTTTATTGAATAGTGAATCATATACCATTGAAAAGAGCATGAATTTAGATAAATTTAGGTTCAAATTTCACCCAAATCGGAGCTAAACTGAATAAGTTACGCTCGTTAAAAGGTTTCGATTCGAATTAAATCCAAAAATTGTGAAAATGTACTGTGCACAAAACAGAGGTGGGGCCCACCTGACAGATTCCACTCTCTCTCTCTCCCTTTTATTTTTTTTCTTCTTCTTCTTCTTCCTCCTTTTCCTCCTGCTTCTTTCTTCCTTCTCTCTGCTTCGCTGCCTACCTTGGCCATGCGGCGGTTGGCGGGCGCGGCGGCGGGTGGGCGCTACGGCGGGCGGGCGCGCGGCTGCGGCATGCACGGTGGCGAGCGGGCTCGGCGGCGAACGCGCGACGGCGTGGCGTACGGTGGCGGACCGGAGCGGGGGGAATAGGGGGCGAGGGGAGGCGGTGGCCGACGCGGGGGCGGGCGGACGGGACGGCACGCGGCACGGGCGGTCGCGGGGCTCGGCGCGGGCGAGCGGGCGGATGGGACGTGCGCGGCGCGAGGGCGACGGGCGACGGTGATGGTGCGCGGCAGCGGCGACGGGACGGGACACGCGCTTCTCGAGGCGGGCGGCGCACGGTGCTGGCACGGCGTGGGAGGAGCTCGAGGCGGCCCGGCGCGGCAGGGGCGCGGCGGCAGGGGTGTGGCGTGGGGCGCGAGGCGGCGACGGTGACCGGCGTGCGGCAGTGGGGACGGCGTGACCGGATCGAACACCTAGGGGGTGATGAACAGTGTCGCATCACCATTTCGACGATTTTGCTCGATTTCCAATTTAAAATCCGCCCAAAAATTGAAATTTCCCCACCATTGAACTTTGCCCAATATTTGCATTAATTCAACCTAAAGATTTGCTCAATGTTTTATGTCACCATATTTTATATTTATACGCATTATACTATATGTTTATATATATGCATAGGTGTAGGTAACTATATATATATATATATATATATATATATATATATATGAAATTTCCTATTTAAATTTATCTTACCCAAATAAATTTGTGACATTTATATGGAATGTTTTCTTCACTTCAATTTTGCCCAGAACGTATTTTAGTTTACTTTTCTTAAGTATTGATTTAGCCCATTTAGGGTTTTGGTGATTTAAAAATTGAGGGAAAATGAAATTAAAATTTGTATGCCCTCCTAGGTATTTGGGGGACAAATTTAGGCATACAAATGTGAATTTAACCAAAATTTAATATTGTGCATTATTTATTATTGATTATTTCATGTTTTATCATTTAAAACCTCCTATGTCTTGGAATTTATTTACATTCACCCACAAATAAATTTGTGTTATATTAATTTGGATTTTACCCTAAAGGTTGTGATGGTGCAAATGTATTTTTATTGTGTTAATTAAATGATTTTAGCCCCAAAATTAGTCTAGATAATTTGGAGGCTTTCGATATTTCTAAAACTAATTAAAATATTCTAAGGTGGCTTTTGTTAATATAATAGCACATTCGTTTTAGTTTATTTATGGGTTAATTTATTTTACATGGAGTGGTTTGATATATTTAAGTACAATCTCCCAATGCAAATTTGGAATTTTGGTGTAGCATTGATTTACATATCGAATTAAATACTCCCGTGAGCCTATTTTACATATAGAGGTCAATTTAGTTATATGACCAATTATTTTATATGAGTGAATTTTATGCAACGGGGGGCTTGATAAATTGTTTTAAATATTAATTTAAATATTCCAATGAAACAATCATATATAATAGGGTCATTGTAGCGGTGACCATTATTTCATGTGTACTTATATTTCATGACACCCATCACATGGTTAAAGTATTTATTATTTGATTTGTACTTTATATTACAGAAGTTAATAATTATATTGCACTTTGTTTGGCTTGCTTTCTTGTGAAAAATATTTATAGGGTTAATAAATAATATATTCTTGTAAACTATATTTATTACCTAGATGTTTATCCTCAATTTATTTCATTAGTGTGACAATTTATAATTTGGCAAACAATAGCAACCATAACGTCCAGCATGATGCAAAAGTTTTAAAAAGTTCGAAATTTTAGTGATTTTTATTGCCGGAATTTTCAGGATGTTACAATATCGGGTAAGGCTCCTCTCACATATGTTAAAAGGATATGTGCATCTGATAGGTGGGATCATCATAGTAAGCCTTATCTATTAGGGATACACGTCTACGTTACGTTAAAGATGCTTCCATAGATATCAATCGAAGGGTGTAACAATCTCTTAACCTTCTACTTTATATCTTTATTTTTAGCTAAAGCTATATTTTTTAAAGAACATAGGGGGTACATAATAGAGGTTTATCTTTAAAATATTTTATCCAAGGAATTACATAATAACACAATACTAATTAATTAAAAAGGATTCCATGATGTTGAAGCTCAAAGGCTCAAACCGCGTCGCCATCATTTTCGATTTTAATATTTCTTCCTCTTGTCGCCGTTGTTGTTGTTGTTACTCAGTCAAATCCCCCAACCCAAGACCAAGTCTTCTCCTTCCATTCCCCTTCTCTCCTCACCTCAACCTCAAAGATTTCGCCTTTCTCTCTCTTCATCTCCCCGTCCCCGCCCTCTTCGTCTTCCTGTCCAAATCCCAATCCTTCCAACTCCGCACCTTTGCCTGCCTCCGATCTCGATCCCTCCCTCCGCCGCTGCACGGGACGTCGTCACTTCTTTTTATTTAATTCAAAGGTATTGTCTTTTTGTTTCTTGGCGCATTCCTTGCCCTGGAGACGGGGTTTTGTTGCTTCTTGATGCGAAATTTTAGGTTTTTCATATGGGGGGGTTAATGCTGTATTGGTTCAGAGGCATATGGTAATTTTGCGTGGAATACCCACTGTATGTATGTATGATGCGAATTTCCAGTTTTTTTTTATCCAGGATCCTGCAGCCGTCTGTGGAGAAGAAGAGCCGGTCTGAATCGCTAAGGGATTTGGGTGTGATTCTGATCCTTGTGGAGAGTTGAATTGGGGACCCAAAAAAGGCGATTTCATGTGTAGCTGAATTTGGGGTGGGGGAGTTGCTGTCAGTGTGTGAAGGAGGGGTGGGGGTGTCTGCTTCGGAGAATTTTGATGAATTCTCGCCGATCCAGGTCTGTAAAGCTCGTGTCCACACGTGCCAAGCCAATCGAGGTCGAGATCGCCGAGGAGGACGAGCGGATGAGCTCGTCGGCCGACAACACGGTGTACTGCTGCATTGCAAAGGGGAAGAAGATCATATACTGCTACAACAGCAAGGATGGTGACCCCCACATGGAGACCACCGCCGCGCTCTGCCTCGAGAATGC
Organism: Oryza punctata; assembly: GCA_000573905.2. NCBI lineage: Eukaryota > Viridiplantae > Streptophyta > Magnoliopsida > Poales > Poaceae > Oryza > Oryza punctata. Next base: position 709,329 of record CM002495.2, on the reverse strand, counting down.
GCCTTCGTATCACCGGCATTATATCCACACGGCGGGGTCTAGGAGCTATGGCTATCTCATGGTCGATGGGCACACCTTCTTCGCGATCATTGACCCGAGTGTCGGAAATGTGGGTGCCTTGCAGTTCCTGGAGCGTGTACGTGAAGTGTTCAGGACTGTAAATAGGAACGGCTTTCATGACTCGCTGGTACCGGCTGTACAGAGGCTGGTGGCTTCGCTGGAGAAGATGCCCCATGCAGCATTTGTCCTTGAGGAAAGTGTGGAAAAAGGAGAGCCTAGTGACAGCTCTAGCTGCACATCATCGAAGGTTCCTTTGCTAGGGAGAAGTGGGAGCAGGAAGGATAAGAAGAAGCCTAAGGAGAAGGCAGCGTCAGCTGCGGTTTGCGAGGATGAGCAGCATGGAACTAGGGGAGTTAGAATTGATGTGCCATCTGAGGAGGTTGGTGGCATGTCGCTGGAGCGGAGTGCAAGCCAGTCCAGGCTGCGACGACAGCACTCATCCCGGTCATTGTGGGTGCGCCATGTGAAGATCATCATCGTCGTCGACGCCATCATCTGTGTGCTGTTGTTTGCTGCTTGGCTTGCCGTTTGCAAGGGTTTTCAGTGTGTGTCTAATTGAGGAAAAGAAATCCTGGCATGAGTATTGGAGAAATGAGAAAGCTTTAATTTGTGGTGAGTTTTGATTTGTTGCTTTTCCGGAAAGGTAAATACCAGCCAAGAAAATGGTGAATTGAGAGTTGTAACGGCGAAAATAATGGGGGGAGGGAGGCTGCAATTACCAAGATACAATATGTTGCTGATGGTCAGATGGTGAAAATGGAGGCTCAATGCTGTAAACATGTAGATAGATATGCTTCTCCTCTTGTACATGACAATTTGAATGTACATACGCTTCACCCCTTGTACATGAATACATGATAATGTGATAGGATTATTAATAGATTTCATGTGTTCGTGATACACCTGTATTAAGTTTGTCTTGTGGTCATATATGGTTCCACTGCTGATAGTTTTTTTGCACTTGGTCTTCATATATTTCTCTTTCTTATTGTTGCCTCCCATGGCCTTTCTGCATGTTTCTGCTCCCAGGAAAAAAACAATATGTTGTGATGAAAATATTGTTATGAAATGCTTACTGAGGAGTTTATTTCAGAGCGTAATAATGAAATAAAGTTTCTTCTTTTTCCCCGGGGCAAATAATGTTCCTTTATGGGACTACACTGTGTTAATATTAGTTCTGCACCCGTGTGAAAATAGAGAGGTTCTGCACAGATGTTCATGAATTTCTCTGCAACTTGATTTTTTTTTTGGTGAGGAATCATTTTGATGTTCTTCCATGAGATATTGATGTGTTTGATACTGTTTGTAAGTTCTTTAAGTGGTCATGAATGGTGTTTGGGCTCTATTCTTAGTAGAATATGCAAGAACTGACACAAACAAAGACCATAGCAAGGAGGAACTGGAAGCTGTCACTTTCCTGAAGTTTGTGTGTAAGTGAACCTTCTGCTTGAGAAACCGTCCAGGTAGCTTGTGATTCTGCTGGTTAGTGGAGTAGTATTCAGTGGAGATTAACACAAATATTGCATTTGGATTGATCAGTGAGTACACTGAAACTGGCTATTACTGAAACTTAGGTTGCATCCTACAAAACAACTGAGCTGCCAGCCATTGTAGCATATCGCAGGGATTTATACCCCTGGAAGTTACCAGCTTAAATCTGGGTTGATCTCAAAAGTTACAGAGAGATTATTGAAGCACGACTCGTGGGCAATAAGCAGTTGCAAGCAGACAAGCTTCTGAAAAACCCACACTTGAGAGAGAGAAAACAAAAGAGAGAGATCTTCCATCATGTAGCAGTCCAGAATGTCGTCTTTAAACAACTAATTCGATAAGAAGAAGAACAAAGTCTAGTTACAACTGCATAACTGACGGCAGCATCAAACACCCTGGATTTCGCAGTCGGACGATACTTTTCAGGGATAGAATTTATATGTTGATCGTATTCGCCACCCGAAACCAGCAAAACCAGCGACTCAGCCGTGGAAGCTTCAAGGGAGAAGTTGTTTTCATCAATTTTGGAGAGATAAACCCCAACCTTGCGTACCTCCCCTTTCTGTAGTAACTTTCTAACTAAAGCATTTAGCAAGCGGGAGTCAGCAGTACATCCATTCTTCTCCATAGAAACAAACAAACCATCCAACTCTTCTAGCAGCCCTTGTTCTATGGAACTTTCCATCATTAACGTGTAGGTCACAACATCCGGCACTAAACTGTTAGCCAGTAGAGATGCAAACAGATCCTTAGCTTCATCATGCCTGCCACCTTTAAGCAACGCACCAATCATAATGTTAAAAGTCCTATTCTCAAGCTGGATATCCGTCAAGCATAGGTTGTGAAACATTGGGAGGGCATCATCGGTGCAATTGTTTTGGCAAATTCCTTGAAGGATTATGTTGTACGTCCCAATATTAAGCTTTATCCCACTTTTAAACATCCAGAGATAGAGTTCTTTTGCAGCTGCAGTTCTTCCAGCCTGAAATAACCCCTTCAGGATTGTGCAATATGTAAAAATATCAGGATCAACCCCCTTGCTCGCCATCTTTCTGAAAAGAACCATTGCATCCCCTATCCTGTCATTTCTACAGTAACCTTTAAGCATGGTATTATATGTAGCTTTCATCAGGTTTCACCCCATCTAACACCATACCTTCAAGTAACTTCAAGGCCTTATTTATCTTACCATGTAGGCAATATCCACCTATAAGTATATTGTATGAAATAATATCAGGCTTCACACCTCTACGCACCATCAAGTCAAAGATGTTTTTGGCTTGTGTAACCTTTCCGTCTTTGCATAGGTGGTCCATTAATGTGTTGAAGAATATGCTATCAGGACAGATGCCTAAATTCTCCATTTCGAAAGCTAACTCCTCAACCTTGTCCCATTTATCACAGGTACAAAGGCCATGAATTAAGGTGTTAAAAACAACAGCATCAGGAGTTAGTCCTTCAAGTTTAAGCCTGTTGAGTTGGGACATAGCATCATCCACTCTGCCTACCCTGCAAAGTCCATCCATTATCGTTCCGTAGGTGACTATATCAGGATTCAATCCCTGCTGCCTCATTTTGCTAAATACAAGCATGGCCTCATCTACCATACCATGTTTAGTGCATGCGCCTATTAATATATTAAAGATACGATGATCAGGTTGCATACCGTTTCGTACCATAACATCCAAGAGATGATGCATCTGAACAAGAGATCCTTCAGTAGCATACCCATGAAGCAGAGTACCGTAGGTGGTACTATCAGGTTTGTGGCCCCTCCTGATCAAAGAATCAAAAATCTTTCTAGCTTCTGTGCTTTTTCCATTCTTGCATAGATAGTCCATCAGCGCGGTATAAGTAACGACATCCGGTTCAACTCCATCTCTGCACATCTTTCTGAAAATCCCAATGGCCTCTTTCGGCTTTCCTGATGAGCAATATCCATGCAAAAGACTATTGTACGTGATGCGATTAGGCATAACACCATTCTTGACCATCCTAGCAAGGGCCTCCCTAGCCTTGTCCATTGCTCGAGCCTTGGATAGGGCAGAGATAATCGAGTTGTAAGTCACAACATCTGGTGAGTTTCCCCGAACCAGCATTTCATCAAATAGGCGATAAGCTTTGTCCAGCTGACCCTCTCCAAGCAAGCCATTGATGACGGTGTTGTATGAAACCACGTCGGGTGGGCATCCTCCTCTAGTATCATCAGCCATCATCATGTGGAGCAGGTGGAGAGCTTGTTGACTCCTGTTGTCGTTGCAGAGGCCCTTGAGAAGAATGCTATAGGAGAAGACATTGGGTGTGCAACCCAGCGCAGGCATTCGTCGCAGCGCAATGTCCATTGCATCGCTGGTCCTCTTGACGTCGCACAGAGTCTTGAGCAGAGGACTGAAGGTGATTGCTTCCGCCGTCCATCCGGTCCTAATGACACGGCCGAGGGCGGCGAAAGCGAGGTCCAAGCGGCCGACGCGGCTGCAGCAGGCAATGACGATGCCATACGTGCACGGGGCATGCGGTTGAAGAGGGAGATAGCGACGGCGGGGCTGTCACGGGCGACGGCGGAGAGGGCGCGGTTCAGGTCGAAGGTCGAGCTGGTGTCTCGGCGAAGCAATTCGTCGAACAGGTGGTGAGCACCTCCACCACCAGCTTCCTGTTGTTGATGTTGCCGAGGAAGACCTTGCTGCTGCATTGTGAGACGCCGCCGTCGGCTCCGGTGACGCGGACACGGCCGGCCTGAATCTAAGCTTCTTCCGTGGATAAATCTAAGCTTTGGATTCCATGAGCTCCAACGTGCATATGGATCTCGTAAATATTTTTTTTTAATTCTAAATGAAAACTAGGTCAACACCCGCGCCACATCACCAGAGGAATCGAGATATTCGCTCGGGCCATTAGTGAAAGAAGGGAGTCGAAGTGAACTTATTCCTTCTGGATGGACCGCGATTGAGGCCCATTCAAACGAATCCTGACGCATCGGCCCATGAAGCATATTATCGTTCATTTACATTTTATGAAGTAAACTTATCGACCATTTTTCTAGTGGAATTTATACCCTTAATTGAAATTATTCCCTTGTCCTTTTTCATTAAGAGAATTCGTATGGTAATGTGGTATCGTTCATTCAAAGCTGACTCTCTGTTATCCGTTCGTTTTCCCTCCTTCCATTCTTTTTTTCTCTAGGACTCAAATGCAGTACTGGAAGGGTTAAAAATTATCGAAGCTTAGGACTTAAAAGTATTAAATATGGCCTGGGTTATGGATATTTATTTTCTCAAAAAGTTACATGGTGATTTAGAAGGATTTAAGCATGGTATAAAGGATAGCTTAGGGCTCAAACCCAATCTCCTTAGGCTTGCCTCTGCCCCTGCTCAAATGTGTGCCGGTAAAAACATCATCAATCACATAATCACACCTACTTCACCCGTGTCAAATTATAATTGTTTTTATGTATAAATTTGTTTAAAGTATAACTACTTCTTAATCTACTTTTTTTATTTTAGCTGATCATAACTTTAAAAATAACCCTATTTTAGTACGGAGGAAGTTTTCATTTGGTTAATTAGTGCCATCCAAACGTTTGATACTCGATTGGAATACTGGTCCCTCATTTTCCTTTTTCAAAACACAGATATTACGATCGCGCGCGGGAAATTAAAGGCAGGGAGAAAACTAAAGATCGAAGGAGAATTTTAATTTCAAAAAAACAAAGAAAGCCGACAATTCTGCTGCTGGCTGATTCGTGGACGTACATCAATACAGTGCACGTACACTACTAGCGATCAGTGACCCCAGCTACAGCGGCACACGTCATTCTCCGTTACTTTGCACGAAAAACGGAGCGACACATTAGCATATAATTAATTAAATATTTACTATTTTTTAAATAGATTAATATAATTTTTTAAAGTAACTTTCGTATACCGTTTAACAGTTTGAAATGCGTAGGAGAGGAATTGGGAACACAACATGCCGAACACACCCTGGTGATCCGAGTTTTTAGCATAATCTTGCATGTTTCAATTCTGCACAATAAAAGGAGAGAGAAACCCCGAAAAGCTGCAAGCGATTTTGGCCGCGCAAACTCTGTTTTTTCCGTTGTAGGATTACCTACAGCATTGTGTTCTTCCACCATCGTGTGAGTTCACAAGCCGATCGATCCAGGGTTTCCTGACAGTGGGGGCTTGGTGGGGTGGGGTTTGGAGGAAGGCGACCGCTTGTCACGCTGGTGGATGGCGGGCGATGGGCAGTGGCCAGTGAGAGATCGAGCATTAGGAGGAAGAAGAAATGGAAAAAGAAAAAAAAAGGAAGCAAAACTGTTTGTTTTTTATATTGGCCTCCACAAACGCTATAACGGCCCATGTTTATTGGACCAAAAGTAATTTCAATTTCGTACGGCCCAAAGAAGTAAATAAGTCCATTTACCTCCCTTAACCGCTAAACCGGGCATAACATCCTACTTCAACTTCAAAAAACTATGCAAATCGACTACTGTTTGACCGTGCTTGACTCATTGAGTGTAGTAAAGGAGGTGGACCCACCCTAGCCTATTAAAACATTGGCGCACGGCACACATCACTCTCTATCCCCATTTCGCTGTTCACCAAATTGCAGTTCCTGCCAAGATTGCTTTGACAATCCATTTGTATATCCATTTGTATATGCCGCGGATGAAATTGCAGTGACAAGCTCGTATCCCTCGCAATCTATATTAGACACAGAAGAGGGCCTGGCATGGCAAACCTTTTTTCACGACTCCACATGTTGAAAAACAAGAACACAAAAATCCTTGCAGTCTTGCAAGGCGCCAATGTACACAGTTGAGAAGAAGAAAAAGATGGGCTCCACCGCACAGTGCACATTGTTGGAGAACAGGGAAAATAAGAGATACATGCCTAATGAAGGTGTGAACATGTGCCGCACAGCCATATAAATTCTCTACCGCATGGCATGCGTAGGGTCCATTGTGTTTCATCACTACCTAGTTGAAATCAAGTGATAAACCATAAATGGAATGTGAATTTTGCAGCACTGGATGATAGAGGAAGCAGTAACTGACAAGATTGGACAGCGGAACCAAGATATCAAAAAGCTTTTATTCATTTAACTGACTACAAAGGCCAAGACATTACGGTCTTCAAAGGTACAAGCTTGATGAGACCACTTTGGTAAATAATGAGTTACCAGAACAGGTTCAATGAAATCATCATTGAGAGCAAAAATAGTCTCAAGCATATAGTGGCCAGTCTTGATTGAAGAATGGCTTCTGATGCCTACTGTACAACATAGTAAAAAAAAGCGAATATAAGGAAGCAATTTTGCAACCAGATTAACTGTAATGATCAAATGCACTTAGCGAAGTATTCTGAGTATTTCACAATACTTCAACAATACAAGTCAGATTGTTACAATTACAAATACACAAAAAAGGTAGAAGGATATTTCCATTACGAACAAATGAAAATGTTAACAAACTTTGGTAAAATAGGCAGCACAAATATCAATGCTAACAAGAAAGCCATCAAAGTTCATAGAGCAGCAGTTGCAAGAAAAAGAAAACACCACAACTCAAAAGGCAAACCTGATCTTCTATTTTGGCTTAGTAATGGCATCTCTCCTTCTCTACACACTGAATACCAGTAACCAGAGATGAAGATAAAGGAATGTCAGGGAGGGAGTGGTGGCTGGTGACACAACCTGTCGAGGTGAATGTGGGGGAACATGATGGTCAAGCCTCGCATTGCCTCTCCCTCCATCCCTCCTCTCTCAAAATTGAGGTGAGAAAGGGAGAGGAATCTGATGGATGGGTTGCTCAGCTTTGGTTGGACTCATCAGGAAAAGATAAGGATGAATAAGACATGGGAATTTTGTGGAAACTCTACAGTCTACATGGTCTCGTACATTTTAAAATATGAAAATTTGGAGTAGGATAATTTTAACAATCTCACGATGACATCTCTCTAAGTAGCATATTTGGAGTGATATGTATCTTAAGATTCCTCATCTTTTAAGGGGAACATTCATTTCGACAGCTTATTTTGAAGTTGACAATGCCCATGTTAAGTTAGCAGTTACGTGTATCTTATCCACCATAAGATAAGGAACATATTAGGGTCATGTCTCGCTTATTTCTAAATGAGACCTTACTAAGTTGAGCAGTCCTGATCAGTAAAACTGAAACAATTTCAACAGAAATGTTAGTTAATTACCAATTTTCAGTGATCTAAACATTTCATGAGATCTTTAGAGTGCTATGCACAGATACATTGAATCTAAATACAATTAGTATTCTACAAGGCAAATGGATTTTAGACTGTTTAGGCTAACGCCTCTTCTCCTTTACTCATTCCATTTCTTTTTACAGATCAAGAGGTTCCATTGAAAAATTTCCACACAATATAAAAAAAGGTTTGACAAGCCCAGACATGTAATACATTTATATCCACAACCAGGTGAACATTTGCAGGCAAACCGCACAAACAGAAGAATCTTTCTTATGGGGCATTACGTCAAACAGCTAACACGCAAGGAGAACCAAGAGAGCACGCAGATGAAATGACAAAGGCTTGAGGAAGTTACCTGGTGAGTCTAGTGCCCCGCCGCCGTGGCCGTGGGCGTGGGCGTGGCAGCTGCGGGCGGGTGGTGGGAGACGACGAGCGGCGCCCTGGGCGCGCGGCGGTCGTCCTCGGCCTGCCTCCGCGCAGCGTACATCTCCTCTGTCTCGACGACGACGAGGCGCTTGACCTGGGTGAGCATGCCGAGGAGGGAGGGGGTGGTGCGGTGCTCGACGGTGCGGTGGCAGCGGCGGAGGCGCATGGCCTCGAGCGTGCGGCGGTGGAGGCGGCGCGTCCCGGGGAGGCCCCGCACCAGCGTGATGTACAGCTTGGGGCTCCACGCCACCGCCACCCGCGACTTGAACGCGTTGAACGCGCTCCCGCTCATCCTCTCTCCCTCTCCCCCCGTGCGTGCGCGGCGGCGGCGGCGGCGGCCGGAACCCTAAACCCGTGGAGGAGAGGACTTCGCCGGAGGGGAGCAAGGTAAATGGGTTGCCAATGGGTTGGTGGGTTGGGCCGCCTCCTACAAGAGGCCCTTCGATTCGATGGGCCCTGATGCAAACTGAGATTAGCAAAGCAGCCCACCGTAGTAATCCCTCCGTTTTGTTTCAGAATAAGTTTTTTTCTTTAATCTTCTATTTATACTAAAATAAATTTATTTTTCAGCAATTATTGCATCAAAGTTTGTGGATATATGGGATAAATATATTGAGAGTAAATAAAATAAGAAATGATTTATCGACGGGCTATACCAAAACATAATTTAGAGTAAATACATCAAGCATTGGGATTTGACAGTTTTCTCGGGAAAACTTTTCAATTTAACTATAGCATAATTGAAGAGTCATTGTATTATAACTACTAGTTAGCTTGCACGTGCAAAGACACGGTAACATATTATCTAGGAAGGATGTTCATCATTTTTATTTTATAAATATAGCTTCATTGTTTTCATGAAATTGGTAGCATGATATTTTCTTTCAACACACATTTGCCTACTGATAGCAGCATAAATCATGTAAAGCTAGCCAGCCAGGACACATGCCCCATTCAGGCATGGAGTTTTCTGAAGATATATGCATTTAATTGAGTAATTATTAATCCCTGCAGTACTTTAGGTCAAATCAACGTCACATGTATGTGTGATTAGTACATCTCTCTTAATTTTAAACTTTACTTAATCCACATGCGGAACATGCCTCCGTTGCATCACTAGCATGCACAACCACGACAATTAAGCATTAAACAAAGTGGTTAAAAGCTGCTTCTCCTTTTTGCATGGGTTTGCAGGAGTAGAATATGCAGATATTCTCCGGTGCAGACAGGTACTGCATATTATCATCATCAAGATCAATCCCTCTTTCTGCTTGATGCATATGCAGAGCATAATTCTCTTGTCTCTAGCTACCTGCTTGTTCATTCATCTCACTTCTTTTGCAGAGGAAAAAAAAAGGGTAGAAAATGACATGCACTTCCCTGTTTGACAGGGAATGAAAGCTGCAACAAGTGGCAGTCATCTATAGATTCTTTGTAGTTTGTACTAGTAATTCCCTCTTTAATTAATTATATTCTAATTGATTGGAATTCTTGAGATCTGGAGTCCTCAATTTCAGATGGCTAGTTGTTGGATTGTTTAAATTTTATTTGGTAGTTATAATAGGCTGGGAAAGAAAATTTTGAACTCAAATTCTGAATTATTTTAGTATACTAGTTACATGTCCGTGCGTTACAACAGGGTCGGACGGTTTGTGTGTTGTTTACCATCTTCAGTTGCAACATATGTAAATGGCAGTTTGGTACCGGACTGACTGATTAGTACAGGAAGTGCTGATTAGGCAAACAGTCAACTAATAATCTCAGCCCATCCGATCATTAACTGCAAAGTTTATTAAATGAGTCTTATGGGCAGATGAAAGCAACAGACAGGCAACTATCAGGAAAGGAATGGGAAGCTAAAAGGAGCTGCATTAATACATGATAATGACAGACAAAGATGCATACAGCACTATCTTGATACTGATTTTTCTTCTCATGAAAAATCAGAAATAACAAAAGGGATATTACAAAGGGAAGGCTATCTAATCAAAGTGGATTTAAAAGCTGCTGAATCAAGCATGCACTTCAGCAATTTAAATTACACGGAAAACGTGTTGCAGAGAATGATTCTGTTGCAGATTAAACTGTGATCAATGATTCATGGGTGGGCTTAGTGGCTGGCAAATCCCTCCAGTAGGGATCACTCTGTCTCCTAAGCAGGAAGAAGTTGAGGATTTTAGTTTTCATGTGCATGGATCTTCATGAGCTGGCCCTCTCATCATCATCCCTTGTCTTTGTCACAGATAGCTGGGATTTGTGGTTTGCTTCTTGATGATGAATACATGCATTCTCTTATGCTCTCTCTCATCAGGATTTCAGGGGAATAAAAAAAAAGGGCAAAAGGCAGAAAGTAATTGCAAACAAACTTAATTGCTACTCCCACATGTCAAAAATATTTGAAGTTTAGGACACGATTTTGGTCAAACTGTTGAAACTTTCACCATTAATAACATCCCAAATGCTTAGTTTGAAATTAAAAGCAAATGGTGTGGTTAAATTTGCCTTGAAAAGTACTATAATAATACCATAAACTTATTGAATTTTCTAAACATATTTTAATATAAAATTTGATTCTAAATTTTAAAAATGTTTAACTAAATCTAGTCCTAAACATCAAATATTCTTGGCTGGTGGAGTACCAGGATATCTAAGAATCTAACCATAGTACAATACCATATATAATGTTACACAGGTCAGTAAACATACCACGAGATGATGCATGCACTATTGCTTACATTACTGAATATTACAATTGCGTAGCTTAACTAATTTGCTTGGTAATTAAGCACCTGACTGATCATCACAAACCCATGTTTTCTCCACTGATCAGGCTATTACAAGTCGATGGAATTAGCTAGCTAGCTAGAGCTTGTTCATGACAAGGTTAGTGTAATAGTGTGGGTTGTTAGTAGTTGGAGCGTCTGGTGCATGCTGCGATGTAGTTAAAGATGCTCTAGTTGTTCGTCGTTGCAACCTGCAAGTAGAGCTAGTGCAAGCTGCTCCCCTGTCACTCCTGGACTACTAAGGCCCCGTTTGGTAATACACTCCTCTAATCCTGTCATTTTCTTAATCAATCAAGCTGTTAATTTTGGCATAATTTGGGTCGACTCCTCATCTCTGTACAAAGTGATATAGTGATGCCATTGACCCGGAATTAAATTGATTGGAACAAATTAGGCGACAGGAACTGTTAATTTAAGTGTTAACGGAAGAGAGATTATATATCGTACAAGCTAGCATTCTGTCTGTTCGGTACACCTATCAAACTGATTAAGGATTTAATTAATTTATGCTCTTATTTTGTCTCCGATAGAATAATTAAGGCTAACTTTGTGCTAATGTACAAAGGCTGTAAGACGTGCCGTGACAGCTGCGCTCATATCGTCGTCGTCAAACAATACCAATTCAATCAAATATATTCAAGTGCCGTCCTTAGTGGTTTAAGCTTACCTCTCAACATCATTAGCAATTTGGCAAAGCATAGTACTACAATCTTATAAATGAATTAAGCTTCATTCAGGTCGTGTTGCTATCTCATTACCACCTGCTAACTACTCCCTCTGATAAAAGAAATGTGTTTTTTAGGTACCCTTCGGTCTTCTTCTTCGATATATAACACTGACAAATTACCTTGATCTTCTTTAAAAAATTGTGTGTTTTTGAATCAGTGGGTTACAACAAATGGTCTTGTTCTTAAATTCCGGTACTCGCCGGTAAGCGTAATCTGAACACATTTTTTTTTTTAAAAAAAGAAGGATCACGGCAAATTGCCAGTGTAATATAAAAGAAAAAAGTTGAATAAAACACATATTTTTTCAATCGCTATGCATAGACTAAACATGAACAAAACATCGGCTAAATCATGGCAGGCAATGCAACTTTTAATTTGGGTTTGTTTTTCTATCATGGAACACTATTTCTCTTTGGGGCTATAACTTATAAGTGATTAAAAAATAATTTGAAATGAAACTTCACTAGCTTAATTTTTAAGATAAGGAAGATGAAACTTGACTTGCTTAAAAATAATTTTACCCCATCGAAGTCAACACACACTTTTTATTTTGTACTCCCTGACACGTGAGGAAAAGCATACTAGTGTACTAGTAATAGCAGTAATATTCAGGCCTTCACTTTCGTTATATCACTATCATATCAAAACGGTGCAATAAAGAATCAAGAAAGGACATGGAGCAAACGAAATTACTCCAACAGTGCTTTCTTTTCCGTTCATCACCAGTTTGATGCTATTTTTCGCAATTCATAGGTAAGAAGATCACAATCATTAATTCTTTTGCCTAATCGGAGGGAGAGGAAATTTTGGACCTCAAAAGCTAGACAAACACCTAATCTTTCAGCAAAACAAATTAGGAGTAACCTGCATGCTTATAAAACGAGAAGAAGGCAGGACCTTTGGATCTGAAAAAGGCAGACCAGGATATCCACATGGATGAAAAGAAAACCAGGTGAAAGAAGGTCCCTACCACAATCCTCTCTCAAAAAAAAAGTCCCTACCACAATACGCTTGCAATTGTGTATACATAGAAAAAGATTAGAGTATTGCAAGACAAAAAAGGGAAAAATAAAATCGAAGTACACTGCCACTTTTTTTTTCTGATTTTGAATTTTGTATTTTCGTTTGCATGCTTCGCAAGCTTCTAGGCGATGTATTTCGTGCAAAATATTTTTTTATTAAAAATTTCTTAGAATATCTTCTAAAGTAGTAAGTTATAACTTTATAATTACCATTTATTTATTTATACCCTCAAATAACTATAACAAAAATCAGATTCACCACGTAGGGAGGGTCTAAGGTCCCTACCACAATATGCTTGCAATTGTATATACAGAAAAATAATTATTGCAGGGAGGAATTGGAAAGGGAAGGAAAAGAAGCTGCTATTTTATCTTTATCTGAAGAAAGGAGGAGGACAGGGTGGTGGTCAACAGGGCAGACCAAACCAGACAAACAAGGGGAGAAAGAGAAAGAGAAACTCTGAATTCTGAAACTGAAGAGAAAAAAAGAGGTGTACAAGACTACAATACACAACACACACCAGCAAAAGAGAGAGCATTTCCCAAGAAACCGCCTAAAGCTTCCAAAGATTTCTCATTTGTTTTTCTCCTGCAAATTTTTCTGCTCCAGAGTTGGAGCAGAGAAGTTAATGGTTTTGGCGAGATTTGTGTGGGAAATGACTAGTTAGGTGCTAGGACCACTCATAAATTCTGCCTGTTCTTTTTTCAGATCTGCTCCGTGCTTTTGCTTCGCCAAACGAAAAGAAATTCTCTCCACCCAGGACACTGTCTTGTGTCTCTCTCTGCTTCCAGTTCGTCGATTCGGTTCTTGGTGGGGGAGAAAATCTCTCGTCTCATATATGGCTCGTCGCCTCAATCCAATCTTGCCGCTCTCCGGGCTCACAGTTTCTTGATTTCCCCAAACTTTCCATTCTTTTCTCCGTTTCCAAAGGTTTTTTTTTTTTGTTCTTCGTGTTGATTTCTTCCTCTGCGAGTCCACTCCCAGTCCAGGGTCAGAAGCTTGCTGTTGAATTCCAAACTGTTGAAGCACAAGTCGAGTTTTTTTTCATAAAAAATCATCTTTTCTTCTGTTCGTTTGCTGCGTTATCACCTCTCCTCGGCTCTCCTTTTTCTTGCTTAAATCTCACAGTTTTGCCTTATCGATTTCATCAGCTGAGGTCGGCTCTTGCTCATCTTTGCCGATTTGTTTATTCTCGAGAGCCTACAAAAATTTCCCTCTTTTGATTTTTTTTTTTCATCTCCAACTCTACGCAAACTATAGTAGTGAGTAGTAATCCATTTCGCGGCGATTTGATATTTCCTCATCCCAAAATGGGCAACGCGTTCCGGTGCATGTCGCGCAAGGAGCACCGCGGCGGCGCGGCGGTGTCGCGGAGCAAGCGGATGGGGAGCGCGCGGTCGGGGCGTGGCGGCGGCGGTGGCGCCGGGAAGCTGACGCCCGCGGAGGAGGAGCTCCTGCACCGGCAGGCGCTGGCCATGGCCATCCACCAGCACCTCGACGCCGGTGGCTCCATGTCGCGCCGCATCGACGCCGGTGGCTCCATGTCCCGCCGCATCGGCCCTGGCTCCACCAGCTCACGCCGCCGCGGCGACCTCCCGGACTCCGTCACGGGTGCCAAGGCCGTAAGATTCTCACCTCATCACCTTTCCCTTTCTGCTGCTTCTGTCTTTTGTTCAACCGTGAGCTGTGCTTTCTTTAGAAGTTCATACCCAATGCTACCGTAGAATTGTGCAATTGGTGCTGTGTATTACTGTATTTTGGGGTTGGGTATATTGATGCAAAACTTTTGCGATTCATAGTATTTAGCCAGCTGAAGGGCATATCATTGCCTTAGTTTGCGGCTGCCAGTAGTTCTCTCAGGATCAGTTCATCATTTGGCACTAATGATTGTCATATTAGCATCTTTCGTCTTGTCGTCATACATTTTGTTGTTTAAGGTGTTTGGTCGGTACTTGGAAGCTTCCTGTTTTTATGATCATCTTGTTATTGCTATGTTTTGAAGTTCCTTGCATTTTCAGTTGGCATTTCGATGATGCCTTGACTGCAACATTGTCCTCAAATTAGCCGATTTGCTCTGTTCTTTAATGTCTGGCTGCTCTAGTTTAACTACTTGCCCCATATATTGTTGTTAGTGTTGGATTGTCTGTGAGTTTGGAGAATTCAATGAGTTGGGTAGCTATATTTTTTTCTAATGTTAGTTGAACAATGTCTTCCTTTGTACATGGGAATTTTCTGAGCTATTTCTTCGTAGTCTCCTTGTTTACATAGATTTTGATATACAATCAGCAGCCATTTCATATATATAATTCTATATATAGTTGAATATTGGCTCTTGATGTTCAGAAATATGTTAAAAGCGCTTTTGCGAGGTTCTGAGAGTATGAGAAATATTGAAGTAGGTCTGCAGGTGTAACCATTCATACCCAGTGAGTACAAGTTGGTTTCTAAATAAGATTTGTTGACGGGAATATCAACAGCAAAGCATATATTGCTGTTTCAGTCCATGATTTCTGTTGCTTCGTGATTAATTCCATTACCCAACTACCTGTTGATACTTTTGAGCTCACTCCAATTTTCTGAAATCTTCAACTCTGTATTGGAAAGGCATCTTTGTGTACAGCTGGTGATTGACACATAAGACAAGGATATGCATCTATGAAGAAACTTGTACGCTATTAGGAATACAATACAATGCTAGGGCCTCATCAGTGGCCTTATAGTTCACAGCATTTTCCCCATTTTATATTGATCATCAATTGATAACTCTCTTCTCTGTTTTCTTGTATTCCGGTAGCAGTGATCACTGGTCAGTAGACTTAGCTGTATGTCCTTTCTCAAAACTATGGTCCCAACTATATGGGAACAAAGAAACAGGTCATATTCTTTTGTCCCTTTGTCCTTAGCCTTGTCCAAATTAAGAAGAAAAATGTTCTTTGTCTCTTGTTAAAAAAATAACTTTTCAATGCTAAAGATGACATAGGCTTTCTCATGGTGCTTCTTGTGGTGATTTATCGTAGGATTTAGGAGCTGATGTACACTAGGAGGAGGGAACACCAATTGCCCTTAATATACAATTTATTCTGCTTCAATTCTTTGTTTCATGCTTCACATGGGCAATTCTGAAATAATTTTGCATGTTAGTAGCTATATTTCTATTACATGGACTGCATGTTCTCACACATTGTTTTCCCCTTGGGATTGATTCTTTCAGGTCCAAATCGTTTTAGAGAACTTAGAAACCAAGAAAATTGTTCTTGTTCATGGAGAAGGGTTTGGTGCTTGGTGTTGGTACAAGACCATCTCTCTCTTGGAGGAAGCTGGTCTTGATCCTATTGCCTTAGATCTCACAGGTTCTGGTATAGACAATGCTGACACAAACAGCATAGCTACATTAGCAGATTACTCCAAGCCCTTAATCGACTACCTCAATAAACTTCCTGAGAATGAAAAGGTGAGCATTACATCTAGCGTCTTATATTGAAAGCCATGAAAAAAAGCTGTGTTTGATCTCTGTACACGACAACACTCATGCAGGTTATTTTGGTCGGCCATAGTTGTGGAGGTGCAAGTGTGTCATATGCATTAGAACAATGCCCCCAAAAGATATCAAAGGCTGTATTTCTTACCGCTACGATGGTAAAGGATGGCCAGAGGCCCTTTGATGTGTTCTCTGAGGAAGTATGTACTCTCTTCATGTGCATTTTTATGCATGTGCAGGATAGCAACTGACACTATGTTGTGTTTTGCAGCTCGCATCTGCCGATGTTTTCTTGCAAGAATCACAGCTTTTAATATACGGAAATGGGAAGGACAAGCCTCCTACTGGGCTCATGTTTGACAAACAGCAGATCAAGGGGCTATATTTCAACACCAGTCCTTCCAAGGTACATTGTATTCTACTGTTGTTCTGTCTTGCCAACCGAGGAAAAAAATGATTTTTTTGCATTCCTTGACATATTGCCAGTTTATGTTTTCAGTGGGCTAGCTAAAATTTTATGCACATTAAACTGTAGGATACCGTGCTGGCCGCAGTGTCCATGAGGCCCATCCCTCTAGCCCCAATCATGGAGAAGCTCTCCCTCACCCCAGAAAACTATGGCACCGTACCACGCTACTTCATCCAGACACTTGATGACCGCATGCTCTCGCCTGATGTCCAGGAGAAGCTGGTCAGGGAGAACCCGCCTGACGGGATCTTCAAGATAAAGGGTGGCGACCATTGCCCCTTCTTCTCGAAGCCGCAATCCCTCAACAAGATCTTGCTTGAGATTGCACAAATTCAAGCTCCGACAACACTACTCCCAAGCAAGGCGCAGACGGAGGCAATAGAGGTGACAGAGGGTAAGACAGAAGAAGTAAAAACTGAGAAATCATCATGACTTTGTATCGTGTATGTACATGGAAGGGTAGTAGCACATAGGTTGCAACAGGAGGAGATACCAGGATCAATTGAAACCAGTCGGCTGCCAGAATAATAATGTACCAGTAGGAAGACGAAGAAATGTTGTTATTTTTTTTCTTCTTTTGTGATCAAGTATAGAGAATGAGCCTATGAGAGATCTTCAGTTAGATATATGTTTAACCTTGTGAATTACAGGTTCTTCAGTCTGAACATTTTCATCTTGCAGTCTCTTGTCAGGTGCAATGTGCCAAAGCCCCAGTTCACATGTCCAAGTAGCCTTGTGGAGATTCCTTACCTGCTTTGCAAATCTCACAATCTCTGGTTTTTCATCTACTGTGTGGGGTTTCAGAATTGCACATACCATCAATCTTAAACTGATATAAATTTCACAAAACCACAAGTATTATGGTTTGTGTAAAACCAAAGAGGGGGGGGGGGGGGGCATATAATTTGACTAATTATTATTTGATCAACAATTACTGAGTTCTAAAGTTATACTCTGTATCAAATTTGTAACTTCTTTAATCTATCATGTACCAGTTGTAGGCTTGTAGCTACCTAAGTTTAAGGATTTTTACTTTGCTATAATAATAACAAGTAAACTTGGATAATTGTGTGATTTTATGAAACTTTTGACCGTATTACCCGCGGTACGTGCCATACACCAAAACTCTTTTGATTTGTTAACTTGGACCATAATACTTGTGGTTTGGTGAAATTTACTCTAATCTACTGTTAAACTTGTTTACACGTTTTGCCAAAAAAATTCAAAATCATCCTCATTTCATACTGTATCTGCAGCATGAGAATTATTACTGGATCACGATATTTTCCTGAGAAGAAAAGATTAAAAGGAGACGAATATATGGGTATAAAGGCTACTAGGTGGGCTCGTATATCCCTTAGATGGGCCAATATCAGATGGGCTTGAGAATGTAATGTCTCGTTTAGTTGGGCTGGATTTGGGCCACGAAACCAAGGCCACGTGGTAGAAGAGGCAAAACGAGTCGGCCTCTGATTTTCTCTCCTCTTCTTTATCTTCCCAAGAAAAAAAAAATTAAAATCGTACAGAAAAATAAATAAAAAAGAGGAGTCGAATTGAGGAATCGAATCGAGGCGGCGGCGGCGGAGGCGGAGGCGAGGGCATCGGCGGCGAGAAGCAGGCGAAGCGAGGCGAGGCGAGGCAGCCATGGAGGATCTGAGCGTGGAGGAGCTCGCCTCCAATCTCTCCACCTACAAGGAGCAGCTCCGCGAGGTCTCGCCCTAACCCCTATCTATGTGAAGCTTCTTCTTCTTCTTCTTCTTCTTCTTTTTTTTTTTAAAAAAAAACTCTTCCTGCGATTTTCCCCGTACAGTTTCATGAGCGTGATGTGGAGATTGTGTTCCACGGCAGAGGGAGTACGCGCAGTCGCGTGATTTAGGTCTTTTGAGCTGTGGATGCTGTTTCTTTCTCCGTGGATTAGGTCTCGATTTCATTCAAGTTCTGATTCTAGGGTTTTGTTGCACGCATGGTTAGGGAATAGGGACAGAGTGCATATCTATTCAAAAGCTAGTTATTTTTTATGTTCTAGCACATACTCGTCGATTTCTATAAACTCGATGCAGGTTAGCATAAAGTAGCTTGTGATTTGGTGTGATTTGACCTTACAATTGTTGTATACTTGTATGCCTTAGTGCGGTTAGCTTCTGTTCATGTTGGTATGTTAGTCATAAGTAGCATTGGCTAGAATTTCTCAGTATTTACAGCACGGACAATCTTATGGAAGGTTGGGAGGGCGTAAAAAAGTGCTATTATTCTGAAGATTTGGATAGGTCAACACCAATAGATACTTTGGGGAAAAAATCTGCTAAGTTGGGGGGGGGGGGGGGGGGGGCTTGAGAACCGAAAAAATGGGAAAGCTGCTGGATAGCTTGCCAGTATCCCAGTATCATGTTTTTCCTGTAAGAACTGATCCTTTTTTTTGTTAAAGAAGCACTGGCTACTGGAAATATTGGTTATATATTACGTGCTCATATCCAAAGGATGCCACCTCTTGTGTTCATGTAAGAGATGACCTACATGGGCACAAAGGATGCTCCTTCCAATGTTCATGTAGTTTGGGGTTTTGCAGAATGCACCTAGTGCTTAAAATTTGGAACCTTTTGATGTATGTTCCAACTTCCAGGCTTGAGTCTGTGTTGTTGCAATAATAAATGTTTAATGTTATAATATGCTCACTCCTTTTAATCTATTTATTATCAAATTCTTTTCTTACTTAGCTCTGATGTTTTAGATAGACTAATGATCATATGATCTTCTGTAAACTCATATGATGGTCTGTTTCAGTCTGTCTGAAAACTATAACCTTTTGATCAGTTGATCACTGATTTGCATAAAGCTTGTGGTAGTAAATGAGCTAGACAGACTGCTACGGGTATTCCTCCTCCTAGCTGAGTTCCATTCTATTCTTATTTCTCTCCAAATTCATTTTGTTATGAAAAGCTTCTGAGCAATTAGTTCATGTACATCATATGTAATCAAATTTGCTTACTGCAGGTTAGGAAGATTATCAAGGAGAAAAATGATGATCCTGGAATTTCTGAATACCTTGATATGGAAAAGGAGCTTCAAGAGGTGAGTATCCTGCATGTTGTATGTTATGCTGTTGTGTGCTTTGTGTTGGTAGGTATCAACTAATTATCAGATGCCATATCTTGTACACTAAAGCTAATATGACTTGATGATTTTCTTCAAAAGGATATTGCTCTTCTTTACTGTCTGAGCCTATTGCTATCGATCCCTTTTTCTTCTTTGTTACAAGGAGCCATGCCCAACAAGATATCATGAAAAAGCAGCTTGCAACATTTTTTGGGGCATTTAGGTTTTATTGTAACCTTGAAAGGTGAGAAAGGTTGAATATGTCAATGGTAGGGAATATCTGAGCAACCATGTTAATAGTAATGACCACTAAATCTAAAATTCCATGGCTTCAAAGTTGTCCATTACCCTTTATCTTGATTGATTGCAGGTCTGTGTCTCATGGTAGAGTACCTCCTTCCGATTTTGGGTGTCGATGCTGCTTCTCTAAGTTTGAATCACTAAATATGGACATATTTAATGATATTGGGAGGTTAGTTGTGGTAATTGTGCTTAATGTGTTTTTCTGTAATAACTGCAGGTTATCACATTAACAGAAGAGCTTTTGGCAACTGCAAATCAAAGTGGGAATGCCCAGAATGATGTAGGTCTATCACCGCCAAATTATTCGGGCAGGCTGCAGTCAGAGGTAGCTTTCTTCATTGTTATATTTCTTTTCATTTTTGGAGGACATCATTGTTGAACTTATGCATTATTTAGTTGCGTTGATCATTAGCATGTGTCAGCCATTCCATGTACTAGCAGGAGATTGCATTTGTTTTACTCATATAGAAAATATGTATGCACAACATCTTCTGAGATGTATCATTATGCTAACATACTTATCTGGTTCTAGGCACTGGATGACCCTTCGCAATCCCATGAGAAGTTTGCAATTGGGACTAAAGTGCAAGCTGTGTGGAGTGAAGATGGGGAGTGGTAGGTTTCTTCTAATGCACCTATTTCTTGTTTCAATCATTCGACCTTTTCTGTTTATGTTCTATTACAACATATTTGATTAGCTGAATTGTTAGGTACAATGCAACAATTGAAGAACTGACAGAAAATGGCTATTATGTAAGCTTTGAGGGCTGGGGAAACAAAGAAGAGGTATGCTCGTATTTGGTGATTGGATTTTTCTTACTGCACCACTAGCAAATTATTGAACAATTTTGTATGATACTAGATGTGGCATTTAATTCATGATTATCACGCTATAGGTATAAACTTCCACAATGATGTTTTTCCCTAGCACGCAAGTGGTTAGTTGCCATAAACTTATACTGAACTCTGTGCATTAAATACTGATACAGTTTCTATCTGCAGGCCTTTTCTGCTGATAAGTGTTTTTGTAGCTGCATCATCCTTCTGTAATTTCATCCTGCTTAGGATCCATTTAGTTGCTTTTTGTGTTTGCCTGGCTTTTAATAGTCATTTCATCATTGACAAATTCCACGTCTCTTTCGTTTATGGCCAAAGCGCAACTCACAATTTTGTAAGTCCCAACTTGAAAATGCAAATAATAATGTAATAAATAGGACATTGGCTTGAATTTATGCAAATTATGTTTTATTCAGCTGTGTATAAAGAAGAAAGCAGATTACCTTATGCTTGGTTCCTTATTTCACGTGTGCTGCGTGCAAACAGTTAATTTGCTGCCTCATATAGGTTGACCCTGGTAATGTAAGATCACTTGAGGAAGAAGCCGCCGATGCTTTGCGTCAAGCTGAAAAGGAAGCTGAAGCTACCAAAATGGCAATAAAGAGGAAAATTGAACAGGCAGCAACATCTGACTTTCAGATGCGTAGCTTACCCACCAAACTCCGTATCGATCCAAATGATCCTGAGGATGTGGTAAGTTAATCCTTCTTTTCTTCTATCTATCTATATTTAAAAATGCGAGGGGGGGGGGTTGGATATAACTCGTGCTACCATTCTGCATGTGCCTTTCCAACTATGGTAGAAACACTCGCATCCACCTATTGTGTGCCCTTAATAATGAAACGACTCAATTTGACGATTGGATCTGTTTGCCTTGGTGTTGATATTTGTAAATTGTAATCATGTACCACACATACAAGTGAGCATATATTGAGTTCATGAAAACCCCAGGTATAGTAACCTTATGTAGTTTTAAGATTACATTTCTGTGGTATTCATGCTGTCTTGTTTTAATGAGAACCTATTCGTCATAAGATTGTTACATGTACAGGCCTCAGCATTGCATTCTCTGATCATGCGATACATGCAATTGGTGTGCCTTGTAAATATCTTTGAAGCTACATCCTGTGGGGTCATATGTTCTGACTGACCTTTGTATATGCAGAAAGCCACAAAGCGGAAGAAGATCCATGCATTCAAGTCAAAAGCCCGCTTTGAGCAGCTAGAATTTGCACAAAATAAGAGGCAGAATGCATGGCAGCAGTTCCAAACAACCAAAGGGAAAGCTAAAAAGGTACTCTCTGCCACCCACCCTAACTTGGCCAGGCACCTTTTTCTGAGAAGGCTGTAAGGCCTGTGCTATGTAAACCTCAAAATATAGCATGTTGTCTAGAAATTTCAGTGTTATTTTAAGGGTGGGCAATGCCCACAAATCCCAACAGAGTTCGTGAGTGCCCCCTTCTTTTTTACAGTTTCACAGCAGAAGCTTACCGTTTGGTTTAGAATTACGTTGTCCTCCCTTTTACCTTTGTTATCCTGACTTTGGTGGTTTTCATTCAGGTCGGGTTCTTTTCCGGTCGCAAAAAGGAGAGCATCTTCAAGTCACCGGATGATCACAGAGGTAAGGTCGGTGTCACTGGGAGCGGGAAAGGCCTTACCGAGTTCCAGAGAAGGGAGAAGCACCTCCATCTCAAGGATGGCTCTTCCGATGCATTGGATGAGGAATAAACCAGCTTAGGCTTTTAGCTCGTGAGAGGTGTATCACAAACACCGCCATGTCCGGTGCTTATTGCCGGGCCTGGTTTGGGTGGAGTTTGTACTCTTGTACCAATGTATGCTCAACTTGTCCAAACTAGAAACAACATAACATTACATAACATAGAGATATTCATGTTTTATCTGTCTCCTTTATGGGCCCTATGATGCAGTTCTCATGTTGGTTCTGAAGGTTCCTGAGCGCTTCTTCCTTTCTTTGTCATGTTCTTAACGGCCTGGATTTGAATCCAGATTGTAATTTCATTGGTTCCGAGTTTCAGTAAGGCCTCTCTGGAACGTAAGAATTTTACAGGAACTAGTCAAAAGTCCTGCAAAAATCCTTCTGAGTTTCCTACTGATGCCTAAAATCATGAGCTGTTGTTGCATAACTGTCATGGCCGCGTATGTTGAACAAGACGCTTCTTGCAGTTGAATACATTACATGTCTTTCTTGTGAACATTCATGCTGCTGGACATGGAACCTGTCCAAATTTCTTCATCCCAAAGAATTCAATTCAATAGCAGCAGCTTCCAAAGTTCTGTCATGGCTTATCATCTTCTTGCAAGTTGCAACAAATATCCTCAGCAGAAAACGAACCTTTTACAGAGGCATGTCTGATGGCGCCTTTTTCATCCAACTTGTTCAGATATTTCGTCAACTTTGAACTTTTGCTTCTGCTTCTGAACTGTTCTTTCTTTCTTCTTCATTTTTCTTTTTACAATTCGTCAGCTACACAAATCTGGAAACATGTAGTTTTACTGTCTTTTGTTTTCTTCTGCTGGATTCAGTGTGTATGCCTCTGGCATCTGGAAGATAGTAACCAGTAACCAGCTGCATCTATCTACTATATATTTTTGCTTTCTCCTTTTTTTAATCGAAAAGACAACTTGTATCAAATAGAATTTTCTGTTCATGATCGTCTCAATCTCTTAACATTAACCTACTAATTGTCACATGTGGCACACGTTGCCGAACTTCGGCTTGGTCAGCGCTCTCCCAAAAACTGGTGAAAAACTGAACTCGGTGACATCTTAATACAAAGAAAAAGATGTTTTTTCTCTTGTTGTTCAGAGAATGAAAAAGATGTTTCTTTTTGCTGTGGTTGTTCTTGGCAAAATTGGTCACATGATCCCCGTGAAAGTCTTGAGACGTTGGCATGTCAATTCTAGACACCGTGGTGATCAAGATGTGATGCAGAAAAAAGGAGAGGAAACGAAACTAACTGCACACCAGGACCTGAAAAACTGCAAGATCACACGGGTTCCTGAAAGAAACTTCTTCAGCATTCTGACTTAGCTTCTGGGACAGTATCTCATCCTCAAGACCACACGTTAGTTGACAACCGATTGCGATGACGATGGATACATAGAATATAAGATGATAAACTTAGTTTTTCTTCCATTCATGTTTTGCAAGGAATCGAAGGTAAACTGAATTTTGAATTTGAAGTGGTCAAGGTGTATTTGTTCTAAAAAATCCTTGATTTTCTGGTTATTTCTAGTTAATAGTAATTATAAAAAATAATTTACCTGTGTTTGAATATAAAATGGCAAAGCTTTTGCCTTTCTTCAAAAAAAAAAAAAACAAACAAACTGTGTTTGCATGTCAAAGATGCAAGAAATCAAAGTGTGTGCAGTGCTTATGCATGCACAAGCTGTGTTCTGAAGTAAGGCTGGAGTTATCATTACATACCTACCCTTGAGATGTGACCCTCTTAATATCCTGGAAAATTATGTTGAAACCTTCTCTTTTCTCTCCATCTTATTACGCCACCAGTGCCCCCTTTTGCAGGTCATTAGCAGCTGATCTTTTTGTCCTCTTTATTTGTAGATTAATCTCTGGTGATTGATATATTGTCTCCAAGATTCAATAATAGTTTTGAGAAAGACCAAAAAAGTATATATTTTAGATTTTATTGTTTGATATGTGTTTTTCACAGCAAGAATAGTATAAACATACATTTCCCTTTGCTAGTGCTTCTTTAGATGTGTTAGTTGAGAACTTGAGGTAGACATATTTTTGCTAATTATTTTCATGGAAAGTAAGTTAGATAAAGCTAGCTAACAATATGTTTTACATCAAGATTAATCACTTGTCAATCGTCATAATCACTAGTGATTTCTGCTGTTTCTAGAGAGCAGAGAAGTAATATTTCATTTAGCTCTTCTTGGCTGGTAAGCTACACAAAGTCGTTCATTCATTCGACTACTCGAGAGCCCATGAATCTTAAACAAGGTGTTGGTTTGGTGAGTATCACATTTGTGATTGCGGAGTCGACACTTTCGAAGAGAAACTTATCCAAGAAAGCATCAAATCATTTCTTCAGTTTCCCCCTTTTTCATCATGTTGCTCCCTGTTCTTCGTCACATCTTGTCATGATCTTTACGTCAGAAACAGGTAGATTCTGTGAGCATAATCTATGATGATTTCTGAGAGCTGATTTGTCAAGAACTGATCCGGGAAACTAGTTAGCCTGGTTTATTTGGAGCCATGAATCGATCCATGGAGAGCAATTTGGTCTGATCAGTTTGCTGCTGAGATTGGTTAGCCGGTCGCGATGAACTGTTGCTTGTCAGAAAAATGCAGAAAGGGAGATGAGATTGGGATCGGTTTCAGTTTGGTGAGGATTGTTTTTCAGAGAAATGACAGGTACAGCCATCTGTTCTGACAACCAACCAAGTTGCTCATGGTTCTACCTAACTAAACAAAATTGTCAGTTTATTATACGAATATACCATCTCACAGTTCTTATATGAAGCAACATATGTTTTTTTTTTACTTTTTCATGAGCAAATTATGAATCAAAATGAGACTTTTACTGCTCAATAACTGCTGAGACAAATTAATATGAAAATTCTCAATTCAGTTACATGGTTTAATTTTCTTGTTTAAATCAAAGATGCAGGGGTACCTCCTTTTCTGCAATAAATTCAGATAGATCAAAATGGAGAAAATGAAGGCCTAAGACTCCCTTGAGTGCTTACTCAGCTTGAGGAAAATGCAACGGATAAATGCTCTTTTTCAACAGAAATGAATTTTATTTTTTATACTAAATTAAGCGTTTCTCATTGCTGCTTTCTTGGTGATTAATTGCGATGTGCAACAGAGTAATTAAGACATACATATATACTACATGCTGCTGCAAAACCGATCAATCAATCAATTAATTAAACCTCTAATCTACGCTACCTACAACTAATAATTGTCACACAGATACGTTGATCGACTAAGTCGTGCATACGGCGTGTTCGCCATGACTGTCTCTACTAGCTACTCACTCTATTTCAGAATTTTCAGCTGGCGCGTCGCAGTGAGTGACTGATTCAATTCAATGTTCAGTCCAGTTAATCTCGAACAAAATATGGCTTGGTCAGGGATAATTAATTAGTCCAAAAGCTATATATAATATCTTGCCAATTTGATTGATCTCCACTAAGCAGTAATTAAACACTTTTCATCAACAGAGCCATTCGGAAATTCAGATATCTGAAAACTTACCTTCCACATTAGCAGGAGCATAGAGGAGCAACAGTGATATAATTCAGGTGTTAACATGTAGCTTTTTTTAAAAAAAATGATAATAGAAGCCTTTATTAAATTAATTGCACTGAGAACATTCCTGACCTTTGCATAACTAGAATGTCCGCAACCAAACATACTTGCATACCCACCATCAATCATAATACTAGATCGTCACCCATGTCGCTAGTTAAAATACTCCCTGATCGCTTGCTCTAAACGTACGCGTAGACACGTCACAACAACCAAATGATCCCATAAACCAGGCTTGTTAACATGCAGCTAGTCTGCTGTTAATCCATGAATACATGGATGTGAATGCCATGACAATCTCTCATGGAAGAAGACGCTATATAAATGGATCCAATTTCAGAAACGATCGAAAACGACGTACGACAAACATATACAGCAGATGTAATCAGGAAGATAGGCTGTCGCCATGGTTTGCAAACATGGTCACTTTCAGAGTTTCAGAGGCACGCATTCCTGCTCATATGCATCTCATGCGTCAACGGCGAAAACAACAGATAATGTTAAAGGCGTGGAAACATGTAAGAACATATTACCCCCTGACGGTAGGCTAGCTGCAGTATCAATCGAGAAAAACTCATCTAAGTAGCTGTCATTCTTACGAAATTAAACATAGTTAAGTAATTAACAAGTACTGCAATCGATCAATTAAGCTAGATATATGTGTGATGATCTTTAGCTTGAGAGTTAAGATCAATATATAAGCCGAATTGAAGTAGCTAGCTAGCTAGGTTTGGGTTAGGAAAAATAGGATCACATGTTTGTTCACCATCAATGTTACAGCAGCCGGTCTCTCTCCTCTCCTAACCTGAAAGAGACGAGTAATTGCAACTAGTAGTACCAATTAGGAGTAGCCTTTTATAAGACTATACTTAGCATCCTAGCTTGGCTAATGCTAGCTAGGACATCTGCAGTACTGTCCCAAAAAAGTGAAGAAGAAAATGATTTGTTTTTCACTCAACCTTCCCATTTGCTATTACTTTAATTAAGCTTTAATTTCCAGAAAGATTTTGTCAAGAGGGAATAAATATCATTCCAGAGGTTTTGTCCCATCGTCCTTGGAGAGGTATACCTAGCTAATTCAGAGGTAAAACAATAATAAACCGGTTGAACTGATTAAAAGACAAGTTTATCATTAATAATGACAAGAATTTCATAGTCTTTGGAAGATATAGAGAGGTATATATATATATACACAACTCATAGTGTTAGTTAGAAGGAGGTATATACCCTTGAATAATACAAATACCTATACATTAAAAATGGAAGAATCGCTAAGAATATATTAAAGATAAGTTTGTAATTCTATTCTAATGTATAATATTACTCTTTTGTTGCTTTTACGAAGAGGTATATCTCAAGTATGATGATGGAAAAATACCTCATCGTATCAACCGAATAGAGTAGCAACCTTTTACGATAACAACATGATCACTTAACTAGCAATAATAAAAACATATTATCTCTGTTTCAAAATATAATAATTTTTCATGTTCATATTTATAGTTAAATGTTGTTATATTTTGGGATAGAATGAATATTAAACATGATCAACATATATCTATACGAAGCAGCATTACATAACATGACCATTGCTTTAAAAGAGATCGATTAATTTGCTAGTGTACTGTAGTAACATTATTAACATTGTAGTACCATGCATGCTCCTCTCATCTCCACAAAGAAAAGGTTAGAAATAAAGATGTGTACTAGTAGCTAGCTAGTTCGTTTGTTCTTCGATCATGAGAAGCTTAGCTTAGACACGAGGAGACATATATATCGCTGTCACCATCGATCTCACATATATATATATATATATGTGAAGCTTTCAGAAGGCAGCTTTTTATGAAACCGACCTCCATTGATTTCTGGTCATGCCACTAACTAGTAGCAGATAACATGCAAGAAGCTTCCAAAAGGATGAGAGGGGAGAAAAGAAAACTAGCTAGAAAGGGATGCCAAGTGGTTAAAGGCGGAGACAGATCCAACGGTGTAGAAAAACTAAGAGTGAGACAATATATATATATATATATATATATATATATATATATGTGTGTGTGTGTGTATGTATGTATGTATGTATATATGTATATGTCAGAGAGGGGAGAGAGCGAGACGTCTTCTTATTCCTTAAGATAAAAGACAACATCCTAACCATTGAATACGTAAGTGTCTGATATGGAGTGTCAGAGAGGGATCAGATGAAGTGTCTGACATGGAGATCCTCTCGTCTCCTTAATTGGATTTAAAATTTTTATTTAAAAGAAAAAAAAATTAAAACTACTAGCCCTTCCCGTCTCTAAACCTAGTACTACCTCTCTTTTGATACACTTGTAGGTATTATTCCACTTATCTAAATAAGTCACTATTTATGTACCTTTCATAATACCCTCTCTGTTTTTTAAATATATGATGTTATTGATTTTTAAACAGATTTTTT
This sequence comes from Oryza punctata, assembly GCA_000573905.2. Taxonomy (NCBI): domain Eukaryota; kingdom Viridiplantae; phylum Streptophyta; class Magnoliopsida; order Poales; family Poaceae; genus Oryza; species Oryza punctata. The sequence goes on along the minus strand of CM002495.2, from coordinate 680,672 downwards.
TAATAAGATAAATGGTTAAACATCAAGTCTAAAAGTCAATAGTGTTAAATTTTAAAAACAGAGACAATATTTCAGATTGATGGGGGAGGGATCCACACTCTCACGGGATTGTAAATATGTTATTCCACTTATCTAAATAAGTCACTAGCTACACATAACTTTCCTCGAAATCGGGACAAAATCTAATACTGAAAAAATATGCATGGTTTTACATACTAGTTGAGAAAACTAAATCAATTGGATGTACGTACGGCCGGGTAAAGAATCAAAGTATATATCTAGCAAAAATAATTAGCTTAATTTCATTTTAACTACTTGTGCGGGCTGAAGGGACATATATGCTTGGAAAGGCATGCAACACCATCATTTCAGTTGGATTTTGTGTTTCATGTCCTAATAGTTTAACACAAGTCTAAACGAAGCTCACGTGCGTATAATCCATATGTACATGTACTATACCCTGAGATCCTACAAAAATACAAGCACAAGCATCCATATGTACTACATCCTGATCAAATTAAGTAAAAAACAAAAGCACTATGTCAAATCAACTTAAACGCGGGTAAATAGGTTCCACTAGTGGTACGAGTTTGAACGATAACTAAATTGAAGGGGCAATATAAAAGTATCTTTTTAAAGTAGGAGCTATTATGCTATTTTGTGTAATACTCAAGTATAGATACTCAGGGATTTTAATCTAATTTTTAAAAGCTAGGGGCATCACCAAGGTTAGCCTCTATTAAACTCTACCATATATACGTAACCGAATCCGGATAGATAGACTGCACCACTAAAAACACCTTAATACTAAGCCCAGTTCAAATACATGGTCTTATGTATCTTCACTTAATTGAGCTCCTGCTATTTTTTCTAAAAAAACCGCACGATTCTCTTTATTATACATGAGCACTATTGTATAGTACATTACATATTTATGTGATTATGTCCTATATTATATGTGATGGATATATATACCAGCAATGATGAAACAGTACTGTGTTAGCGTGGGAGAGAGGTATTGTTGCAGGTAAACGTTGTAATCAGCTAGTTTCAAACAGTTGACCAGAAATCGACAAGTTTAACTACTAGAGCTAGGTAAGGTAGGATTAGTATATTAATTACTACTACTCATTAATTTGCATGACACTAAGTATGGCGCAGGGCCAGCAGCAAATTTTGACATGGGTTCTCTGCAAACTTATTGTATTAATTACTCCACCCTCTCTACTATTATTCAACTCTACTCCCTAAACCAGATGTAACATTTATAGTATAATAGATCTGAACACACAGCTATATTTAAATTTATTATACTATAAAATTGCTAATATTAAATGTACTTATATTGAGACAGAGAGAATATTACACTACAGAGTACGTAAATTAAAGTGTGATTATACTGGCATGCATTCACAGTTTCATGCTTAAAATGCTTAATTCGTCCCTTGAATTTTCCATGCATTTCATATTACTACTCGATCCATTCATCATGCGCCTACTAATTAATGCTATTGTAAATGGAGTGTGGTCCAAAGTGAAACAAATGTAAGAGTTTACCTGATCTAAATTGAAAATATTAGTTAAACAGTGATCCAAAGTGAAACGTCGATAATAAAATGTGATCCAAAGTAAAATTTACTCTTTGTTTAATTTGTAATACCATTTTTGTTAATATATGGCATAGTTGACTTTTTTTCTTAAACTTTGAACTTAATTAAATAAAATGAAAAGGGTACTTCTAGATTTGTCATAAAAATATTTTAAGCATGTCTGTTCGTACAAATATTTTTAAAAGAGATGAATAATCAAATGAATTAAAAAGTTGTGTTGTATATAAAAAAACAGAGGTAGCTCTCTCTATATATATTCATAGAGCACTACTTAAAAAAAATCATTTGCACAAGCGTGTGTTAGGCTTTTCTTTTCACAGGTGTCTCAAAAGGAAAAGTGGGAAAATGGATAAGCTCGCCTGAGAGTCATAGTCAACCTGTGAAAACATATTAGGCAGGTTCTTAAGAAAACTGACTGTGAAAATATCTCCATTTTCGTGGGCGGTTTTTATAAGAAATCATGTACATATAGATGCCTACTAATTAAGACATAAAATATTTTTTGAATTTTTTATGTCCACAAAAACTAAAAACTGGAAATTAATTTTACGGGTATTTCCTTAAGAGCTGTATATGTAAATTAATCGATCATTTTCACGGGTGGTTTTAAAATAATTTGCTCGTGAAAATTCTCAATTTCTACTAGCCTTTAATTACATGCGGTTCGAAACATATGTGTAAATGAGTTACGGACGACCTGCACTAATATCTTTTGTATCAGTGTAGGTTAATTATATTGTTGTTTCCTAGCTATATATTCATGTATTTATTTGTGGTCGATGGACACGGGCGTACGGTACGGTCAATATTTGGGGTTATCGACTAGCTGTTGTCTACCTACCGACGAATAGATAGATCATCCAAAGGACTACTGATTTGTGTTTTTTTATACACCTTGTTCGTCTCTTCCAAGAATTTGTTGCATTGTCTTAATTTCTTCTCTCGATCGATCCATCCATCGGTTGCTTCACATACAAGACTACATATCCATCCATCTAGCTAATTAAGCTAGCTACATGCATGTACATTGTCATTATTCATTAATTAATTATTATGCATCAACATCGATCTTTTAGTAATCATCTTTTTGATCTACTCATTTTCTTCATGGGGTGTAAAAAGAGGTCAGTAGCTAGCGCTAGCTAAAGTACGACCGACCGTATATATATCTGCATGATGATAGTCGTCGTCGATACTACAGTTGATTAGTTTGGATCTCTAATAACTTTGTTCACCAGTGTAACTACTATATAACATGCATGCATCACGAGTTCATCATCTCTCTCTATCGTCATGCACACGTACGGCAACATACGAGCACTGTCGAAATTATTAGAGAGATTATTATGATCATGTGAAAGTATTTCGAACACCCGTTAATTAGTGTTTTTTCAATTATACGGCATACACACACATATAAGTTTGAGCAATATTTATGGTTACTAGGATTTGAATTTTAGTGGTGCTTTCTTCAAGCACTCATTTACACTTGACGAAGTTAACACAGATGTCTCGTTATCAACGGTTACATCGTCTACCACTGAAAAAATAATTAGTCGTAATTGAGAGCACCCGTGTTAAATTTAGGATTTGAATTTGGGTTAGTTGGCTCCACCGCAAGAAATCTAATTGGTTGAGCTACACTCACTTCACACATTCATGTTTCATTGTTCAAATAGTTAGATTTTTCAAGAAAAACAATAAGCAAGAAGATGAATTTACTATATATATATATATATATATATATATATATATATATGCCTCAAAATTAAAATTCGCAAACATTCAAGACAAAATTTTGATCTACACGCAAACGAACAAAAATATGAAATCAGATTGTGAAAAGTATGTATATGGTAAGAGCATTCGCACTTAGATTTGTTTTTTCCTATATGTGGATGCAGTTTGACCTTTGCAAGTAGTATATAAAGGCACAAGTGACAAATAAATTATTTTGTATAATGTTTCTAAAATTTGAACTACATACAGCCAATGAGGATGCACGCCATATATTATATTATATATAAATAAGATAGAAAAGGGAAATAAGTTCCTTTTTTAACTAATTAATATGTACTTTTCCATTTTAATATGGTTTTAATAATTTAGTGTTCTGCAGATAATAATTGAGTTTTTTTAAATCCCCACTTTGAGATTAATCCTAGTTAGTTCTATCTATACATTTACCAATGGCAGAGAAGCTAGCTAGATCCAATTTATTAATTTCGTCATACTTATGTGGCAACACTGGAAGTTGATCATATTACCAAAAGGAATGTGAATAAATTAACCCACTTTAATATCTAGATAAAGCCGGTTACTGAAAATAAATTAAGCGAAGGGTAAGTCTGATAATTCTAATTTTTTAGGTAATTAATAGCTGATAAATATATGTCGTCGTCTAACAGTATGAACTATGAACTTTCCCTTTCGGAAAAATCTGTATGAACTTTGTCAGCAGCAACTACTGAACCCTCAAGTCTGAACAGAAAACTGCCTCTACATGCATGCATGCAGTAAAAAAAACAAAAACAAAACTCTGCTGTATGTATCCACTAATTAATTCATGTGTGAAACTGACAACGTCCAGGCCAGCAGTAGAAGATCTGCATGCAAAGACTTGGTACTAATACTTCATTTATAATGTGAAACAAGTTAAGATTATACTACTAGGAGTGTGTACTTTATTTATTCATAATGTGTGAAACAAGATGGACAAAAGGAAGAGAAAAGACGGATCAATCGAGGGCCGGCCCCATATGCTTTTTGCTATTACTATGGTCAGAAGGTTCTATGGTGGTATGGCCTCAACGTTATTAACTCGGTATTAGCTAGGAATCTTCAAACAAACCTTTGTAACTTGCTTAATCTAGCTACTTTCGGCATGAACTAATCAATTCTAGGATCAATTCCTCACTACACTTATTAGTTTAACCTCTTGCCTAGCTAATAACCATCTCATAAATCATCTTCTTCGTTTGTTCTTTGCTAATTATTCTAGGATTAATTTCTTGGGAACACAGGAGTACTCCGTATATACTAGTACTATAATTTAGCAAATATTTTATGAAATTAAAAAAATCTCAAAATCTTAGACCACTAACAAATATACAAAATAAAATTTAAAATTTTAAAATTATACCAGTAGATATTTTAGAGTTATGTAGTTATGTTTTTAATTTTTGAAAATATATAATTTTATAAACTACTTCCTCTATTCAGAAGTATAAGGCATATTTTGTTTGGTTAGTGTAAGGCTTTGTCTAATAATTGCTTTAGTAATATATTATCTATGTAAAGTTGAGACTTACACATATGTATTATAGTGTTAGAAGCATATAAAAAAATATAGTTGGTGTGCATGATACGTACACTCGAAGTAAGCACTTTTCAATACAAATCTCACAACGTCAATTTTGTGTAAAATAATAATATGTTATAATAGAGTAATTACTGGTTCAAAGTCTTGTCAAAACGAAATAAATACACAGGAAGTAAAGATGAAACATGTACACTTGGGACTATGCTGATGAATAAATTGTCAAGTAAATAAATCTGGTCATAATTTGTGAACATAGTAGAAGTCATCTGCTAGTAGTCGTATTAGCAATAGCTAGCATGGCTGTGTCCAGACCCCGGACAGAAGAGGAGATCGATTGCATAACTGGCAGCAGGTAATAATATACTTGCGTACTAAGTACTAAAATACATGCATAACCGCGTGGACTGAAACTGAAACCAATCAGCAGCTGGAAGCCTGGAAAGAGTCGTTCAATTCTTCGATTCTTCAGAATCGATTTGATCTCGGTGTAGTACAGCTTAGCCCTTTTGGCACTTGTATGTATTGCTTGCTTGGTGTGGAGTTGACTTGCTCAAGAATTGAATGAGAATACAAAAGATCGATCGATGATGAGAATCCTCATCAGCAACAAGCCCACAATTCTCTGGAACAAATCGAGTTGACCCTGACAAAATTTTTATATGATCCCTTTTGTTCTCTTCACAAAATTGTTTGGTGGAATTGGTCAGAGTATGGATGGAATCCAGCACCTGCTCCTGTTGCCCAACCCCTTTTCATACTGTAACCACACACAGGTCAGGTCCCCCAGCTAATTGCCAAATGGATGGGGCTAGCTAGCTCATTTTTCAGTTTTAGAAATTGAGTACTAAGCTATTTTTTTCATTGTGGTGATTAAACTCTTTTTGGATGGTAATTAATTAAGAAATTACTAATTAATCTATTTTTGAATGGTTATTGAAATATTGGTATTTAAGCTCTTGTGTATACAGGTATCCTACACCATGAATTAATCCATCCACTATCAATTCGTGCAATTGTCTTCACCCTTTTTTAAAAAAAGAGAAAAATGTATAGTATGCATGATAACAAGATATTTTTTGCCAGTTCTACTAAAAAAATGCCATAATGTTGTTCTTTTTTACCGAGTATATATAAATCGAGGAAGACTGCTTCGCAAACGGGTGTTCGACGGCATTTGTTTTTTTTCTTTAAATACTGGAGTTGTATGACCTACGATGTACATACAAGGATAGACCATTGTCATAATCATGCATGGCGAAGGATGCCTTACTAGTTGGATTGATTTTTTTCATAATATTATGTTTTACCACTATATTTAAATTGGGAGAGACTGCTTCGCAAACGTGTGTTTGACAGCATTCGGTTTATTTGAAAAAAATATTGGAGTTGTTTGTTCCATAATGTATACAGGTAGAGACCATTTCGCCCATAGGCATTTCAATAAGTTCAATTTAAGAGGTTTGGTAAAATATGGTTTTGTTTGATGAGTTCTCTCCCCTTTGTTTGGTAAGCAGTTGGAACCTTCATCAAATGCTTATATATTGACAGTACAACTCCTTGCCAATAATAAATTGATCTCATCTAGTTTTGGAGAAAAAACATTATTGTCCTTGAACTGATAATTTATAGGTATCTACTATGTTCCACATTTAAGGTAGATAAAATAAAATTAGATGAGACAGGTATTGCTATTTAGGTGATTAAAGAAGGTTCTCACTAAATATTAATGAAACTAGAAGAATATTGAAAGATGTTTCCCTACCATTTGTAGGTTGTCCATCTTCATCGGGAAATTAATGAAGAACTTTTTCAATGAAGAAAGCACTTAAGAATTATAGGCTTCTTGCAGAAATTGAGAAAGAACAACATGGGAGATAAATCATAAATATATAAACTGTAATGCAAGACAAAAGAAAACAATCAAATCATTGTGGTGACCCATGATTGCACTCCAAGTATTATACATATATAATAAAAGCAGTTTGTTGGAAGAAGTACAGTTGTTGCATCTCCACACTCTCACAAGGCCACAAATTAATAATTTTGTCTAATCTAACCTACCAATCCTCCGAAAATTTCTAAGCTAACAAATCAAAACAGAAGAAAAAACAAGATTGTACTTACAAACCACCCACTACTCCAACTAGCAGTTTTATTGTTATTTTTGTGTCAATAAATCTTGATCTACTACATGTTAGATTTTGTCAAACTCTTATGAATTTTGTTCACAGAGCTAGCAAAAGTAATCAAAACTCTCCTAGATTAATTCAAGTAACAATCAACATCAAAATGTGATCGACTTTGGACAACGAATACTCCCTCTCTGTATCTTCTTTTTTTTTTTTCCTCTTTGAAAAATGTTTATGCACAGCAACTAATTCATCCTATGCCAGCAACCGAGGAAACTAATTAAAACAAAATAAAACAAAGAAAATAAATCTCTTGTGTTTTTTTACATTGCTGAGTTTGACCTGCCATGGCCGAGGAGGCGGCCGGAGCCGACGACGGCGAACTCCCTCGTGTGGAACGGGCTCGGGTCGTCGGACTCCGACCGCGACACGTCGGAGCCGCCGTGCCGCGAGCTGTGCTGCTGGCCGGAGCAACGGTGTACGGACTCCTCGCAGAGCGTCACCGCCCACTCCAGCTCGGCGACCACCTCCGACATCACCGGCCGCGCGCGCCCCCGCGGCCGCACGCACTCGCTCGCGATCTTCGCCACGCGCGACACCGCCTCCGCCTCGTGCCCGCGCGGCGCCGGCACGCGCCCGTCCATGATCCTCCCGATGTTCCCCGCCTCCACCGCCGGCACGGCGAACTCGATCACGTTCCGCGGCGACCCGCTCCCGCCCTCCTGCTGGCTCGTCCGGTGGATCGCCTTCCTCCCCGTGACGAGCTCGAGAAGCACCACGCCGAAGCTGTACACGTCGCTCCGCTGCGTCAGCTCCTGCAGCCGGTAGTACTCCGGGTCGATGTACCCCACCGTCCCCGCCGTGGACGACGTCGAGCACCCCGCCGCCGCCGCCGCTGTCGCCGATGATGAGCCGGTTGATGCCAGCGAGAGACCGAAGTCCGACACCTTGGCTGTCCACTCGCCGTCGAGGAGGATGTTGGATGGCTTGATGTCGCGGTGGATGATCGGCGGCACGGCGTAGCAATGCAGGTACTCGACGCCGCGCGCCGCGTCGAGCGCCACCCGGAGCCGCGCCTCCCACGACGCGAACAGCGGCGAGTGGCCGTCGACGCGGCCGTGGAGGTGGTCGTGGAGCGCGCCGTGCGGCATGAACTCGAACACCAGGATGCGCTCGCCGCGCTCCTCGCAGAAGCCCAGCAGCTGCACCAGGTTGCGGTGGTTCACGCGGGACAGCAGCCGGAGCTCCGCCCGGAACGCGCGCTCCGCATCGTACCGACGGCGACGGCGCCGCCCGCCGCTCGACGCCGCGCGCTCCGCCCGCTTGATGGCGACCTCGCGCCCGTCGGGGAGCTTCGCGCGGTACACCGACCCGAAGCTGCCGCTCCCGATCTTCCTCTCCTCGGCGAACCCGTCCGTCAGCCGCGACAGCTCCTTCACCGTGAACTCCTCGCACCCGAGCGGCCGCGGTGGCGGCGGCGGCAGCGGAGAGGCCTCCGGCGCCGGCATGATCACCGCCCCCTCCAAGTCGCGGCAGAGGCTCAGCGTCGACGACTCGCCGAGCTGCACGGTGGCGTGCTTCTTCCCGCCACGCTTCCTCACGACGGCGAGGTAGAACACCAGCCCAGCCACCACGAGCACCGCGACACCGACGCCGGCAACGGTGACCGCAACCTGGACGGCCTTCCTCTTCCTGTTCCCGTCATCAGTCGGCGCCGCCGCATTCTTGCTGATCCCATTCCCCACGACGAGCCTGGACGAGTTGAGCGGCAGCTTGCACGGCTGGCACACGACGAGCTGCTCGCCGCCCTCGCCGCCGCCGTTGCCGCAGAGCGCGGCAGAGCCAGGGACGAAGCCGCAGTTGGAGCAGTTGCCCATGGTGGCACACGCGCCGGGCATGGTGTCGTTGAAGATGAGGTGCCTCCTCTCGAACCTCTCGTTGCCCCAGCACACGACGGAGAAGTTGGTGGTGAGGACGCCGCAGACGGTGTCGCCGTCGGCCTCGATGGACACGAACGACGCGCGCCTGTACTCCTCGGGGACCTGCACGCCCCAGCAACGCACCATGTCGTCGCCGTCGAGGATGCACGTGGTGTTGCGGCCCAGCGCCATGGACTTCATGTCGGCGGGGAGGTCGCCGGGGCGCATGTCCGGGTACCCTTCGCCCCAGCATGACATGCCGCCATCGGCGTCGACGGCGCAGGCGTGGCGGTGGCCGGCGGCCACCGCCTTGATGGAAGCGCCGGCGAACGCAGGTGGGGCCATGCCGCCGCCGAAGCAGGTCATGGCGGAGGTGTTGCCTTTGAGGACGCCGCAGAGGAAGTCGCGGCCGAGGGCGATGCGGGAGAAGTCGAGGCCCTTGGGCAAGCTCAGCCCCGGCCACTCCCAGCACGTCGGGTCATGGGCGTCGGAGAGGCCGCAGACGTGAGGGCCACCGGCGGAGAGGGCGCGGAGAGAAGGGCCCCAGTAGAGTCGGCGGCCGACGGGGCGGGAGCGGTTGGCGATGGCCTCCTCGGAGAAGGACCACCAGCGCATCGCGGCGTGGCCGCCGTTGGGCGCCATGAGGCCGCACAAGAAGTCGGTGCCGGCGGCGATGGCGTTGTAGGGGATATCCGCGGAAGGGTAGGACATGACCTCGCCGCTGGGCATGGAGGTGCACCGCAGCTTGGCGCCGGGGACGTCATCGGGGGGCACGTCCTTGGGACGGACAAGCGCGCAGACGAGCGTGGCGTTGGGGGAGTTGGAGATGGCGACGGTGGAGAATTGCCGCGCCGCCGTGTGGCCGGGAAGGAAGACGGCGACGGCGGCGAGGAGGAGGAGGAAGGAGAAGAACGGCGGCGAGGTGGTCAGAGCAAGGGCATGGCGAGACATTGGCATTGGGAGCGAGGAGAAGACGACATGGGGGAGACTTGGCTTTGGAAATGGAAGAAATGGAGGGAAGCAAAGCAAAGCAAGCGAGGAGAGGAGGGAGAAGAAGAAGAGTAATAAGTCCAAGAGGACGCGTTGGCTTTACTGGTAAGTGCTACTATTAGTCTAATACTACTAGAATTACTTTTTTATTTTTCCTTCTCTTATGTTTTTCTTTTTCTTTTCTTTTACGATTATACGATAGGCACACATGCACATATGAAACATCACACTCACACATCCGTGAATGTACCCCCTTACACTCGCTCGGAGAGATGGAAAACAACAACACATCTCTGATAAAGTATACTTTCGTAATATTCTATTGTGTTTTCTTATAATCACACATAAGACACACCCAAACTACATTGTAAACGTAAATAACACTTAGACATTCGTGAATATGTTTCTAACACACGGTAAATGGATGGGAAACAACATCAAATGTGTAATTAGAATTATAGTGAAAGCATACATGGGTGTGCCGTGCGTAAATATTCGTGTGTACAGGATTTGAACTCCTGGTGTGTGGTGTCATGCGTTGTTGTTGGAAGTGGAGTACTTAGTAATAATAATAATTAAGTTTATAATGATGAGATGATGATGAGGTGAGGTTGAGGTTTGGTTTGGTTTGGTTTGGTAGACTTGACTAGGTCCGTTGAAATTCAAGTGTCAAGAGAGGGTTCCGTGGATTTGTGATTTTGCTTTGCTCTGCTTTGGTTTGGTGGGCGGCTGTAATTTTCAAGCTATTTTGGATATTGCTGCTGCAATTCTGGAGAAGTTGCTCTTTTATCCTTCATTTTCATCCTCACGTCAGCATCACCTCGGTAATCCCGTACACGTGTTACATGTACAGTATAAAGCATATTTATTGATTAACAAAAGGGAATGTAAACCAATTCAGTGGGATTAAGGAATGACTGAGCATAACTTAGACTCTTTTGGAAATTAGAAACTTCACAAGAACTATAGAGGAAAAGAATTATTTCTAATTTCTCCTTTTTGAAAAAAAATCACTTATGTCATAGAGCAGTCTATTGCTGAGTTTGTTTTATTCTTTCGACTTAATTATCTATATAAAAGTTTCTTAAAAATCAAATAAATTTATTTTTCAAATTTATAATTATTATTACTCGATTAATAATGTGATAATGACTTTTTCCCCCGTATGCCGCAAAAAATTTCAGCCTAAACACTGATACGAATTGAACCTTAACTATTGTTATTCACAATTACATGGACGCAAACACGCTTTCAAGATTTATGGCTAATTTTCATCTCTTGAGCGTGTGCTAAATATGATCCATGAGTGCGTACGTGATGATGTCTACATAATGTACACCTTCAATATAATATAATCGGAAAAAAGAATGACAACCGTGATTTAGCCTTTCTCGGTATGCATCAGATGATCAGCGTTAGCTGAGAAAAAAAGCAGAGGCCTCACCATAGGAGTTGACAAAATGTACATTATAAGGACACGGCTTGCAAGTACGTGCCGTGTGTCCATATGAACATATGTCATTCTTATGATATATATAATCTTTAAGACAATTGAGGGGAGCAGGTGACAGTTTTAGGACCAACTGATTGGAGAATGTACAAAATACTCACTGACAATATTCAATCCTCAATTATGCTACCCAATCGAATTTCTGTTTCAGTTTGAGCAGGCAATTCAGGTAAGGTGGCAGTTGGAACGACAGAAGAAGAATCAACCCAAATACTAATTAAATCCTTGACACCAACAATACAATTATAAGATAGATGTTCAGTACAACCCTACGCCAGGACGGCAAGCAATGTGGCGACATGTGATTATCACCACAATTAGAGACAAGACTGATACAAAAATTGAAGTGTACACAAAGAGAATTCCCATACAATGGACAGGTATCTCCCAACTAATTTCGTACCTAAATCATAGCAGAGAGAAGCTCAGAGAAATGTTTCAACTAACCCTGATTCATTCCAACCAGCTCCCCATGACTTGAGGGTACAGCTTTCCTTTGCCAAAGTCACAACCGCTGCTGCCTTGAGCTTCATATACACGAAACCACTGTTGCTAAGCATAAGCAGCCACTGGACTGACAAAATACCTATTGTTTCATTATCATGCAAAGAATGAGCTTTCCTCCGTCGAAACCTGCCGCTGTTGTTGCCGGAACAAATTAAGAATGGTAATGTCCCCTGAAAAAAGTTCAGTTTTTTTTACAGATACATACATATGCAACATAGCCTACTATGAGGAGTAGTGTTAATAAGCAAGCAAAAACAGCACGATGTGCAGTGATAGGCATAGCAGGAGTGCATGTGAATGTGACTGAAAGCAGAGTGCACAGGTAACAGAGGAGCAATCAGCATGACTTGATGATGAAATGGACTCAAATTATGCATCAATTCTTGCAACGCTCCAACGCAATTACTCGTTACAAATAAGACGCTTATGCATGAGTTTTCGGACGGTCTACAGGAAAGCATTCGACTCCCTCTTCATGTTGGTCTGCTGGCGGATTTGGAAGGAACGCAACGCGCGCGTTTTCGATCAGAAATATGCGGTGGTGGAACAGCTGGTAGCAGACATTAAGGAAGAAGTGTCAATCTGGAGAGCTGCCGGTATTTTTCAATCAAGGGAGGAGTAGCTTTGCTTCTTTGGTTCCTGTACATAGTTCTCTTTCTTTTCTTCTGAACCTTTCCGGGGCATTTGCTTCGGCTCGACAGTCTAATGTCTTGTAAAACTTTGTAACTCCTCTTTTCTTAATGAAATTTGGTCGGCGTTCTTTCACCGACCTGGCAAAAAAAAGATGAATAAATCAACCACGGAATAACAGGAGCTATCTTTTTTGCCACTGTTGATCCTAGTCTCTGTTAGAGTTTGTGTCGAATATGTGTACGTAGTCGGTTACAATTTAGGACTTGGAGTTGTACTAGGTATTAGGACTAGAGTAAGAGTCGGACTCTATCCTAGTATCTCTCTTAAATAGAGAGGCGTGTCGGTTGTAACCATCTAGCGGCATGACGATATAGCATAGCGAGAGGGAGCGGCTGCCGGCGGTGACCGGTCGTGAGTCGTTGTAACTCTGATACGCTGTAATATGCTAGATCGGGGAGGAGTGCCCGTAATCAGTGCCCCGGAGATGTAGGCTACGGTTGAACTCCGTTACCAAATATTGTGTCTCGGTGTCGTTATCGTGTTTGGATCTTTTATGGCGTTTCTTTCGCGTTTAGCTACCGATGTTGATTTCGGGGCTAGTTTTGTAACAAGTGGTATCAGAGCCTGCGGGATCCATGGTAGAGGTATGAGGGAGGTGCTTCACGCCACGACGACTACACAGGATGTCCAGGAACAGACATGGACACAAGGTGGAGCATGACGGCGATCAACGGAATTTGATCGGTGGATCGAGCACTTCAGGCGGCAGTTTGAACCGCTTGATGGCTGCAATCAACAGGGAGACGACCAGACGTGGTGCTCGGGTTGATGGCGGCAGAAGCGATTGGTGATCCAATCAGTGGGTCGGACACTTCGGGTGGGTAGCCCGGACTTTCCGGTGAGCTACTCTCAACAGGGAGACATGCGGCCGCACGCTCGGGGTTTATTGAAGCTAGAGGCGATCGGCGTTCTCGATCGGTGGAATCGATTACTCTAGGCGGGGTGGCCCAGGCCTTTCGATGAGCTGCGTTCGACAGGGAGACGGTTAGACGTAGCGCTCGGGTCACTCGGTGGCTGTGAAGATGGCATGCGATTTGTTGGTTTCGGCTCGCGGCTAGATTGACGGGTGCTCAATCGAAGGTCACAGTGGATTTGTTGGTGATGAAGTCCGGGCAGCAGGAACATGGCTTGGTGTGGCCGTCATGTAGGTGTCAGCGGGAATCCACGTGGGCCGGCTCTAGTGATTGGAGGCGGCAACTTCTGTGGGGAGGCGGGATCAGTAGCGGCACAACGCGTGTGAGTGAAGTGGTGGCCGCGGATGTCCTGCGTGCACAGGCGGTGGGCCCAACGTTGCACGGCCGGAGGCATCAACGTGCACGTTGGTTGGATCTAAGAGCAGGTACAATAGGAGGCTATAAGCCAGCTATAAATATATTTTAAAGAGATAAAGGAAGAGAGAGAAGAGCAGCGGGCTACAGATCTGTAGCCAGCTGCAGCACGGACTCCAAGACGTAATGTGTGTATGACAGGTGGGATCAGGTATTACTAGTACAGTAAGCAACTATTGTATGAATTGGCTATTACATTGGCTATAGAAGATTTAGAGCTAGTAGTGGGCTATACTATTAAACTTGCTCTAATTGACCCCTCCCGCTGGTTTGGCTGAGGTGGTGTTTGGATCCAGGGACTAAATTTTAGTCCATGTCACATCGGATGTTTGGGCGCTAATTAAGAGTATTAAATATAGACTAATAATAAAACTAATTGCATAAATGAGAGCTAATTCGCGAGATAAATTTTTTAAGCCTAATTAATCCATTATTAGCACATGTTTACTGTAGCATCACATAGGCTAATCATGGATTAATTAGGCTCAATAGATTCGTCTCGCAAAATAACCCAGGTTATGAAATAGGTTTTATTTTTAGTCTACATTTAATACTTCTAATTAGTGTACAAATATTCGCTGTGACAGGAAAAACTAAATCAAACAGGATCTGAGTCGGTTGGAAAACTAAACCGACTCGGTGGTCGGGCTATTGGTGGGTCAGGTGGCTTGACTTGTGGGACCATGTGAGCTGGCTCTACATGCAATGGTATTGATTGCATCGGGACTTGGTCAAGGAAAAACTCAGGATCGTGTGATTTTGGATGGCAGGATGTGTGTCTATGCATGGACGTGTCCAGTGCATGCATTGAGGAATTGTTTGTCCATAGAGTACATGTTCACGTTCTTTGAGGACCATGGTGTATGCAAAGGTCGATGCATGTAGTGAGACAATAACAATGGTGTATAAGTCAAGGTGACTCAGCGAAAGCAGCTATGGGCGGTGACAAATCCCGAACAACAGCGGGTGAAAATTGTTGAAGATGTCAACAGTCTATTTGGCAGTACAGAATATATCCAAGGTCTGTGGGGTTTGCATGATGGGGATGTATGGAATCTGCGTCACTGAAGATGAAGAGCAAACGCTATGGTGATAATTTCTTCGAGTAATTCAAGACAACAGTGAATTTGCTCAAATTATCGGATATTCAGTCTATGGATGCTGGAAAGCGTGGATATTGGATTTATTAGCTTGGTTCATAAGACGACAAGGAAGAAAAATTATCTTTATGTCTGGTGAGTTTGATTTATCTATTTGGTGATGACATTGGTTATCTGACCATGGATTAGATCAAATCAAATTTAAGACGAAAGATGGAGGTGAACATGGTCTTCGAGAATTCTATGATGTGGTAACTAGGGACAAATTCAATTCGCTCGGTAAGATGACTGTGGTGATATGAGAGAAGGTGGAGAACTATTGCAGGTGGAATCAAGAGGAAGAAGTTACGGAGATAGTGGAGTCTCTTGTTACGGTGAGCCTGCTGAAGGGCTTGTCAGGGCGGCTTGATGTGAGCAGCGGAAAAAAATCCAACTCATGTCCGGGTACACGGAGATTCACGCATATGGAACAAATTCAAGTTGACGTGGCAAGGTGGAGTTTGTTAGAGTTTGTGTCGAATATGTGTACGTAGTCGGTTACAATTTAAGACTTGGAGTTGTACTGGGTGTTAGGACTAGAGTAAGAGTTGGACTCTATCCTAGGATCTCTTTTAAATAGAGAGGCGTGACTATTGTAACCGTATGGCGGTATGATGACATAGCATAGCGAGAGGGAGCTGCTGCCGGTGGTGACCGGTCGTGAATCGTTGTAACTCTGATACGCTGTAATATATTGGATCGGGGAGGAGTGCCCGTAATCAGTGCCCCGGAGATGTCTGTTACGGCTGAACTCCGTTACCAAATATTGTGTCTCGGTGTCGTTATCGTGTTTGGATCTCTTATGGTGTTTTTTTCGGGTTTAGATACCGATGTTGATTTGGGGGCTAGCTTTGTAACAGTCTCATTGTCAAATAATGTCATATCATACATGGAAAAATTGAAACAGGTGTGATAGTCTGTGAGAAAATTACCTTATGTTGGTGTTGTGCAACTTGGGAGCCATCATATCATTGGGCTGACTGGATGTATGTTCCTCCTGACTGATCAAATTTGTATGATCTACTACCTCTTATTTTTCCTCAAAGTATTGTGTGGACTATGTGGAGCCTTCGTCCTCATAATCAGGTTGCAAAGGCTGGTTGAAGAATTTCACTCTGCAAAAGCTGCATTGCTAGAAAATCAACTTTTCATTCCTTCTGAGAATGAGAAAAATTGTCAAAACTACCTAGAAAATAAAAACAAAAGAATCTATATACATACCACTAACTAAATGAATGAATGGTGAGAAAAACTATGATTATTCATTTAAAAGTGACATGTGTAACACTTGAGGTATGAAGTAAGCAGGTGACTGATGAATGTAATGAGCAATGCTGAACAATATGGGCAGGCAGAGAAATGAGATAAAACTTCATGGTAGTTCATTGAACATGGCAGCAATCTGAACATGCACCTAGTAAGTATCTATACTGCTAGAGGACGTACAGATGTAATTTAATAGGCTGTTTCGCATGTTTTTCATTGCGGTTTAGTGATGCAAATTAAACTTGTGTAAATGTGGGGGTGGGGGGGGGGGGGGGGGGACAGAAAGTGGACTTATTAAAAGAAAATCTGCCCATTAGTGAAGGGACTTTTAATTTCCTTCTTAGATAGATAGATAGATATATGGGCCGGCCCGACCGAATTCGTTAGTTGTATGTTGGTCCAGGCCTGTTGGGCCTTGGAAACCTAGCAGCGGCGGTCGCCCTCACCGGCGCTTGTGGTCGGCGGTCGCAAATCTATCCCCACTCGAGTCGAGATTTCTTGCTCTCACCGGCGTCGCGGGTGAAGGTGAAGGAGAAGTAGCTTGTGGTGTTGCGGGTGATGGAGAAGCGTCGGAGGATTCGGACCAAGACGACGATGATGATTCGCTCGTCGGTCTAGGTGAGCACCCCGGCGACGACGACTTACGGCTGCACTACGGCGAATGAGATTTGCGATTAGGGTTTGCCTTCATTTGCGGAGGATCTGGACCCTTTTTTATTTTAGCGCGAGCTTCTGTTCCACCAACTGTTTGAATTTTGTTGTTTTTGCCTGATCGATCGAATTAAGGTGCCCAGCTGGGCAATGGTGGAGTGATCTTGGCACTTTTCGGCCCAGATGCCCTCAAGGTACCTACCTACTTGTTGATGATGACCACATCTTAATTTGTTATTTTTTCCTACTCGATCATCCCACCATCATCTTGTTCCTTCGCTAGCTGTGCTGGATAATACCACCTAACTAATTTGCTACATTAATTCTCTATTCTCTATGCTGTGCAGGATGTATGGGGAGAATTTGTCATGGATTTCAGCTACTCTCTCTCTCATTCTTTCTTTCTTATTATGATTGTTATTTCTTTATTTATATATTGCGTGCTTGTCCCCAGTTACTTTAAACTCAGCATCATTTCATTTCTTCTCTGCATGCAACCAATACATATGAACACAAGTTCATTTGGTCTTTCTTACCTATTTAATTGATAATTTTAACTTACTCAAGTCATACAGAATGCATATAGAATCCATGATGCCACTACGCATATCCATGACAATTAATGGGTGTAGAGAGATTTATAGAATCGATTAACGCAGGCAACCTACGGGGTATTGGCATGCGTACGTCAATGTTTAACTAACTGCTAACTAGGGATGGAAATGAAGCCTGACATGGTAATTAATGCTACTGCTACCAAAGATTGCTACTATGCACACGGTCTGTTAATTTTCAAAATACATTGCATTAGCTTAGCCCATCAGCTTATACTGTCATACTGAGCTGCACTGCAATTATTGACGACTTGAACAGGCTGTATCGTCATTACAACTTATGCATATATTACTACTGAATTACTCCCCTTGCAGTCAAGATTGAGACATGGCATGATAATTGATTAACTGTTAATTTCCTCTTCCCTTAACATGCTTGTTGCTGTTTTTGTAGCAACCTGTTTGGCTGAAAGAGTTTCAAACTTTCGAGGACAAGGCCAGCGCCCTTAGCCTTGACACTGGTGTTAGCGAACAGCTTGCAGGCATGATCCGGAAGTGTATCTGTCCTGGCCAGACACTAGCAGTTGGAAAGCCAGAATATGTAACTATCATTGAAAGTAACTTGGTTAGTGTTGCGTTTCCTTGTCTGCTTACATATGTGAACAATTCTTAGAACTGATTTTTACCTGTGATTATTTAAGGGAATAAAGTGTTGAAAATATAAGCACATATTGATTTAATTTATTCTATAAATAAATTAATATGTACTTATATTTTCAACAATCCAAAAACCTTATTGCTGCTTTCTCCCGGTGCAGGACATCGAAGACGAAGGTTCCGGAGACCTGCTCTCCCGATCATTGGAGCGTGCCGGCGAGCAGGATGGAGTAGACTACGAGCGACGGTGCAGTACAGAGAAGGAGGCAAACCCTAGATTGATTTCACGTGTGTTGCGTGAAGACGGCGGTTGCGTTTATATAGAGATATCAGGACGCTTGATCAGGTCGCCTGCACGTTCTCCACTACGCGTAACCAAACCGGATAAGTCGCGCGTAACTTATTCGGACTCTACGCCACTTCACGCACCGGATTAATCGGTTTCCAAAAACTAGGTTTCCAAAAACAAATCTGAATATTTGCAGCAAAACAAAGATGCAAAAGGAGATCACATCTACGCAAGGGTGAGGAACAAAGATGCTGAATACCTATGCGTTGCAACGGAAAAAATCAATTACAGTGAACAACAAATTTTTAGGGTTCAAGTTTCATCATAATTTAAACAAAGCATATCCTTTACCTGGAGTTACCAATTTACATGTGTGGTATCTTCACTAAGCTAACACATAATGCAGTCACAAGTTGGTATCTTCACTAAGCTAACACATAATGCAGTCACAAGTTAAAGTAAGCATCAAATACCGCAAAACATGATACATTAAAGAAATAATAGTTAGTTCAATTCAATGCTAACATACACCATACATTAACTCCTCGACCCAATTTCATGTGATGTCAAACCGATCGATCAAACACATTTATTTTAGCAAATGCATAAGAATAATATAAGAGACTATTCTCAGCTTAACGGGTTCTCTCTTCCAGTTCACAGGCATCGAACCCTCCATCACCAAAAGAGCCCAGAAAACTTAAAGCACATGTAACCAAATATAACTATCCACCAAAGTAAGATTTAGTAATCATTTTAAAACTAATTATTACTAAATTTTACCACTGTTTGGCCAAACAAAATTTGGAATGGGCCTTGTACTGTTGAGCGTGCATAGCTTGCACACACTATATGGGCTCGGACTTGCGTGTGGGTGACGGCAGGACCGATCTGGACGTGAATCTTCTGCGCAAACGTGTTTCTCTTAGGGATCAGTCAGGTCAGGCACAGGTAGAGCAAAACCATGCCCGACCCGGTGCCCAACCCTGCCCGTCCGAACCCTGGCTGATAGGGTTAGCGGGCAAAACTCCATGCCCATACCCATGCCCGACGGGCACAGGTATGCCCGGTGGATATCCAGCGGGTGCGCCTTCTGCCTGCCGTCACCACTTGCCTCCCTCGGCCGTCGTCACTGCTCGCCGCCCTCGGTCATCATCGCCGGCTTGTCGCCAGCTCACCGCCCTCGTCATCATCGCCCTAAGCCGTCGTCGCTGCCATTGTGGTCCTGAGCCACCACCGCTCCCTGCCATCACCTGCGCGCGTCGCCACTACGTCATCGCCTGCCTCCGCCGCCACTGCGTCGTCTCCTGCTTGGGTCGATGTCGTCGTCGCCAGCTCGCACCATCGTCGCCGGCCTGTGCCACCGCCGCCGCCGTGGGGATTGGGAATTTGGGATAGGAGAGTGAAGTGGGAATATTTTGGTTAGGGTTTCTAGTATATATATGTCCATGGTTAGTAGGCCAAATGGGTCAAGAGAAAGGGGTATGAGGAATAAGGGTCTTAGGGGCTTTGCTTTCTTTGCTATCTCAGACTTTTTCTCTGCTGCTGCTTCACTTCGAGATGTCTGCTGATAACCTGTTCCATTGTAGCCTGTGACAGATTGACCTGCTGCTATTTCTGATTGAGCTTGTACACCAAATCTTGAAACCGCTGATTGAGCTTGCACTGGTTGTCCTTCAGGTGCTGATGAGAGGTCAAGCGATTGGCGCGCACTTTGAAAATCTGTATCTGGTAGCACGCACAAAAACAGGATCATGCTAAGCATGTAAGCTAAATTGGTAAACCCTTCCATCCCAGAAAAACCCAACCTAATTAGAGATGGAACATTACATAGTCCGATGAATCTGGACATTACCTCATATCCAGATTCATTGGACTATGTAATATCCCATCTCTAACTAGGTTAGATTTTTTTGGGACGGAGGAAGTAGCTAGTAGCACATAAAAAAGGGTAGTGACAAGAATACAAGCTTGACAATGGGTAATGACTCCTCTTACCATGATCTGTGTCATGATAATCTGTTCCATTATGGCATTGATCTGGTTTGTTTTCAGATTGACCTGCTGCTGTTTCAAATTGAGCTTGTACACCAAATCTTGAAAGTGCTGTTTGAGCTTGCACTAGTTGTCCTTCAGGTGCTGATGAAGATGGCACAATGTCACGTGGTAGACCTGCTTGTAGAGGCGGCATAGGAACGAGAACTTCAGGTACTTGGGAGAGATCAAGAGATCGATTGACATGCACTATGAAAATCTGTATCTGGTAGCACGCACAAAAACAGGATCATACTAAGCATGTAAGCTAAATTGGTAGCTGGTAGCACACACCAAAAAAAGGATAGTGACAAGAATACAAGCTTGACAATTGGTAAGGACTCCTCTTACCTTCAAAGTCCAGAGATGTGCGTGCACTTGCAAAGTCTGAGGCAAATGAATCACGTGCACTTTGGAAATCTGCAGATGGTAGAACACAAAACAAACATGGTCATTGTAAGAACGTAAGCTAAATTTATAGCTGGTAGCACACACAAAAAGGAAAAAAAAAAGGACCATATGCTAAGAATACAAGCTTGACAAAAGGGTAACTGCTCTTCTTACCATTTTCATTGTCATTTCCATCCGCATTTCTATTTCTGTAGCATGTGTCTAACCAAAAAAAGAAAAAAAAACATTCAAAGCTTGAGTTATTCTTTCCAATAATCTAGCCATAACTTTAAGGGGGGAGACACTTTACCGTATATGATGAATATGCAGAGTAGCGCCATTTCCAAAAGGCACAAAAAGGTGTTCAACAAAGGTTGCATCTGTAGAAAAACGACTTTGGCTATCAAAGCTCTGCCATATTATGCGTAGAGATGCAAACGGGCAATCTCGCTACATGCATAAAAACTCGTATGATAGTTCACTTCTATTTGAGCACAAAAAACCTTACCCACAGAAAAAATTGCTCCATATCACACATCGACCAGGACCAATACAAAATAGCAGAATTGAAGAGCAGTGGTACGAAAACATTCACCGCGGTGACGGCACAAGCCAATGAGTTTCTTCTCGATTCCTGCAAATTTCAAAATATAGCTATCGGTAGAGTTCAAATTTTGTGCTAAAATGTAGCTACCATCTGCACCTACTCCTTCATCTTAACCGATCAAACCATCTATCGTTTACCATCTACTTTCTTAATACAAGTTTAAATGTAGTTATGTTTTGTGACGGAGGTAGCATACACTTACCGCGATATCAAACATTTGCAGTACATGTAATCATGGAGCACGATTATCGTACCTTATCTGTACAGTAGAATCGACTTACAAAACAGAATAGGGATCTAACAGCACTATTCCATCTAAACCAACATTTGAATCAGAGAATCAATTAATATGCAGTATTGAACAACGTTGAATTAACCACTACTCCATCTCAATGAACATATGAGTCAGAATAAATATGCAACTAGTAGTGATATTTAATCACC
Source organism: Oryza punctata (assembly GCA_000573905.2). Lineage (NCBI taxonomy): Eukaryota > Viridiplantae > Streptophyta > Magnoliopsida > Poales > Poaceae > Oryza > Oryza punctata. The sequence continues at coordinate 658,633 of CM002495.2, read as the reverse complement.
GGGAAACAAGCACCATTATTCCATCTAAACTAACATTTGAATCATCAGGATCAGTAAGTATATACAGACATATTCGATCACGGTGAAACCACAGCCTACTCCGGCGTCGGAAGCCCTAAAACCCCGTTTTCCCTAATCGCTAGAGGTGGCTTAAGCATGCAGAGAACAAGGATACTTACCGAGGGATTTGGTTAGTGTAGGGGTAGTACTAGTTATTACTAGCTCTTATCACTACTTGAATCGAACGTTAACTTTAACACGACGGTGGGCCGGGTGCTAAGGCCCATCTTAGATCTTGAATTGATTTGAGGCCGTTCGATTGTTATCGTTCGTTCGATGATGCGTTCTGCTGCTTCCATAGTGCGCCGCGTCTCGATGACCATTCGTCCAGTGCACCGGTCGCACGCACTATCTCTGTCTTATTATTGTTTATTTATTTATTATTATTATTAGCAATTATGCCAACGGGAATAATACTTTATAAATACATGAATTTTTGTGCGAATATATTTTTTTCATATATCAACATATCGACTAATTAACAGTTCCTTAGCCAATAATCCACCACAAACGGTCGTAGCACTAATCTTCATCTCGTGAAGGACCTTGTATTTTCTCCTATTTCGTGTAGCTAACATGCACACTTTGAAACTTTCAACTCTAAAAATTAAAATTTTCAATATACAGTATATTTTAAAATTTTTGATCAACATTTTTTTATTATTTTATTTACAAAAGTCACTAAGAAAAGTAAGCACTATGCTAGTAATGTTCCAACACATTATCATGTTTTGTTCATTTTAACCCCTTTCCAATCTAAACAGTACCTCACAATGTTCTAAATTTCTAAATTGCTGAAGTGAATGTCCCACCAAAATTGAAAACACGACAGTTTTAGCTTCTTGAATAGAGAAATCCAAAAAAGGAACTTGGACATGCGGCTGTCAGAAGATCAATTACATACCCTAGGCAAGACGCCGCCGTTTTTGCTTAGACTGCTTTTGAACCTTTGGTATCCTCATCGCCTGTGTTATCATTGCCACCTATTTTTTTGTTTGGATAAAAACACATCATAAACGTGAATGCATGCATTCATTCAGGTAATGAACTATAGTTGCCCAAAATGGATATACGGTTATGTGTACATAACTGTTAAATATCCACCACCACGAAATGTGAAAAATGTGTGGCACAATATGGCATTACTATTTACATAAGATTCTTTTTATTGGACTGTGCTATGTAGTAAACGCATGAGACCCACGCGCCAGCCACGGGGTAAAACCGCGACACGTTCCAGTAAAAAAAATGCACGCTCTCCCACACCTCACCCAGACCAGCGAAAACAGCAATACAAATGGGCCGACGTGGATAGTGCCAGGAGCGAACACGCCACCCCTAAAATCGCGTAAAACGCTATGGTACGAGTAGATCCACCTTATTTTTAACTACCCCGATGTGTTCATGATGGAACAACAAACCAAAATTGATAGTCAGTTGCTCGCGTCGTCCCACACGCTCGTGGCGTAGGTGCAAGGACATGTGTGGTGGATGGTGCGCCAGTTACGCTTGCGTTGCTGATATTGTTTTTTTCCTTCAGTTGGGATCATTTTGTATATTTCTTATTCTTTAGGGTCCTCTTTGTAAAATGTGTGCTCCCAAGTCCCAAAATTTTTTGATGACCCTCTATTTTTTTTAAAAAAAACATAACTCGTTTCTCTCCCAATAAACTCTCCTCCAAACTCTACTCCCCTTCCATCATATTGCATAATTTCAAAATTTCAATTTCAAGGAAATTACATCATACACTATTATTGAATTTGGGCCTATTATCTCTTGGACAATACAATTGAGGTAAAGCCAAATGTTAGCTTATATCACATAAAATTTTTATATATGCACTAACGGAAGTAAAATTGTTTGGAACATGAAGCTTAAAGATATAGTGTAGACCCATCCATCAAAACTATTCGTACACATTTCCATGTTGAGGGAGACATCCTCCAAAATTCAGGGGAGCAGATGACAATTTTAGGACCAACTGATTGGAGAATGTATTACTATTCACTGACAATATTCAATCCTCAATTATGCTACCCAATCGAATCTTTGTTCGAGTTTGAGCAGGCAATTCAGGTAAGGTGAACAGTTGGAACAGAAGAAGAATCAGCACAAATACCAATTAAATCCTTTCACACCAATACAATAAGGGTTCAATACAACCCTACGCCAGGGCGGAAAGCAATGATACAAAAATGAAGCGTTCACAAAGAGAATTCTCATACAATAGACAGGTATCTCCCAACTAATTTCGTACCTAAATCATGCCATAGCCTCTGAGCTCCAAGAAATGTTTCAACTAACCTGTTTTACTCCAACCAGCTCCCGAGACTTCAGGGTACAGCTTTCTTTCCCAGAGTCACAACGCCGCCTTGAGCTTCCTTCACACGAAATCACTGCTGCTAAGCAGCCACTGGATCGACAAAATTCCTACCGTTTCATTATCGTTGTTATGGCCGCATGCAGGGGGTTTTTCTTCATTGAAACCTGCTGCTGTTGTTGACGGAACAGAGAATGGCGTCCCCTGAAAACAGAACTCTCGTTGCTAGGGAAAAGCCGTGCGCAGAGTTGCAAGAATGATTGGTTCTCCTGCTGTATGGGATAATCTTCCATTTCAATTTCTTGGCTTGTTTCTGTTGGCTCCTGTGACGAAATGAAATAAAACCAATGTTTAGGATTTCTCACAAATACATAGGTATGCTATGCACCATGGTTTTCCAGCCTACTATGATGGTATATATGGGTAATAGCAACCAAAAAGAAGACGATGTGCAGGCATACCAGGAGCTCATGTGAGTGTGACTGAAAGCAGAGTGCACAGGTAACAGAAGAGCAATCAATATGACTTGATGATGAAATGGACTCAAATTATGCATCAATCCATGCAACACTCCAAGTCCCCAACACATTACTCATTACAAATATGAAGCTTAAAGAGCATGCTGGATAAACCAGCCACTGAATCACAGGAGCTATTAGGAACCCCTTTTTTTCCACTGTTGATCCTATTCTAATTGTAAAATAATGTCATATTGAAACAGCCCTGATAGTCTGGCCAAAATTACCTTATGTTGGTGTTGTGCAACTTCGGAGCCATCATTGGGCTGACTGGATGTATGTTCCTCCTGACTGATCAAATCTGTATAGTCTACCTCTTCTTTTTCGTCAAAGTATGGTCTGGACCCTTCATCCTCATAATCATCTGGCAGTGGCTGGTTGTTGAAGAATTTCACATGATTTTCTATCTGAGCCCCTGAATCATCTGCTACCACTGTTCTTCTGTACATATCAGTTTGTGGTGGTTGCTCCTGACTAGAGGTAGTGTCATGACTACCAGCGTTATTAATGCCTGAGTCTACCTGTTATGCGAAGCATAAATTAGTTCATGGTGAAGATGATCTGCATTACCACAACTAAATGAATGGTGAAAAAAACCCTATGATTATTCAATTTAAATAACACCTGGAAAACTTAAAACAAATGTACTGGTAGCAGGCATTTGCTAAATGTAATGAGCTATATACTTCAACATGTATACACAGACAAATGAGATAAAACTCTCATGATAATTTATTGAACATAGTCTCCAATGGAAGGAAACATCAAGATGGAGAAATAAAGCCAATCTATATTAAATACTTCAAATAGACAAGATATCGCTCCAATAGAAAGGGAACATCAAGATGGAGAAATAAAGTCTATGTACACTAAATATTTCAAATAGACAAGATGCATAAACGCAATGCACAGTAGAACAGAAGATTTAGACGACAATTCTAACCTCCATGATTTGCTGGTCAGAAATGTTACTATTCACTGCAGCTGTATCATTTTCAACGACAGCCAAGATTTCATCCTTTTCCTTTTTGCGGCGTGTAACTTGACAAACAGCACATGCACAGTCATTTTTGTGTCGATCATTCCTGTATTTAAACATATCATATTATCATGTAAGGAAACAAGGAGAACCACAAATTTTCGAACAGATTAGGCTACTGTGCTTTGTATTCACTAGAAGTCAGTGGGTCTTGCTATAATTAACCTTAGCCTGACTGGAATATTTAAGTGAAAAACATGTGCTCCTAGAGTTAAAGTGATATCCACCACTCAGCTAGGATGCACATATTCATTTCAAGGAACATGATTCAATGTCCCCACTCATATGTGGCACGATAGGTTAATCAAGTAACACTTTACTCTGAAGTGCAAATGAATTAATGAAATACCATCAATAGCCCCTTAAGAGCTGTAAAAGATTACAATGAAAGAGGCATGGTTCTGCTAGGAAGATTTACACTTTACAAAAAACGAAACATGCAGCTCTGATAACAAGAATAAATTAAAAACAAATGAAAAGGTCAATATCAGCAGTCAACTAAGTCTTAGTATGTATAGCACACAACTACTCCCTTCGTCCCAAAATATAAGGGATTTTGGTTGGATGATACATATTACAATGAATCTGGACAGGGGGTCTGTCCAGATTCGTTATACTAAAATATGTCACATCAAACCAAAATCCCATATATTTTGGGACGGAGGGAGTATGTCTTAGTATTATCATTTTTGTTCCAACGGATTATCATGTTTTGTTGATTTTAACCCCTTTAGGATCTAAACAGTACTCCACAATGTTCTAAATTTCTACTAATAGATATGATTGCTAAAGTGAATGTCCCGTTAAATTTGAAAACACGTGATGGTTAAGCTTCTTGAATAAAGCAATCAAAAGAAACTTGCACATGCGGCTGTCAGAAGATCAATTACATACCCTAGGCGCCGTCTTTTTTGCTTAGACTTGCCTTTTGAACCTTTGGCATCCTCATCGCCTGTGTTATCATTGCCACCTATATTTTTGTTTGGATAAAACACATCATAAACATGAATGCATGCGTTCATTTAAGTAATGAACTATAGTTGCCCAAAATGGATATCCTGTTATGTACAGAACTGTTAAACACCCACAGCCACGAAATGTGAAAAGTTGTCGGCGCAATGGCATTATTATACCTTAAGATTATTTTTATTTGACTATGCTATGCAGTAAATGAGTCCATGATAGAACAACAAACCAAATTTGTATTCCCTCCATATAAACTGAATAAATCAATGATAAAACAAATATTGCAGTATACAGAAGATTTCCTTTTGTCCCCTTGGATCAAATCATTTGCAGAATACAAAACTTACTAATTAAAACATGTACTACCGACAAGAACTCATATTCAAGTTACTCCCTCACTATTTTTTATTTTATGGTCTCCGTTATAAGAGGTTGACCATTACTTTTCATAGCTTCACAATAATACGTCCAAATAAAATTAGAATTATACGTAGGACTTTTCGGTGATCTAATAGCTAAATTGTGGTAGTTTTAACCCAACTGGTGGTCCTAGCCTCCTAGGAAGTTTGACAGCACAGATTATAGGACATCAAGGTAAAAAAGAAACCAATATTGAACAAAAGAATGAAATATGGACAGGTATAAACTGTCACTTGTGCAATACTTACCATTCTCCTGAGCATCAGAATACAAGCCTGCTGCCAGCCAGTTTTTCATGAAGCCCTTCTTTACCCGTTTCATAAGCTCTATAATGTAATCACCTTTACTGTTGTACTTGGTACAATTATCCCATATGAATTGCACGTCCTTATACACATCCTCCGAGTTCATATACTTATCACCACGTTCTAGATTTTGACATATTGTGCCAAAATCCATAGGAGTATCAATAATATCAAAATAATCCTGCAAATTTTGCTAACTATCAATGGCAAACAAACAAAAGTTGGAACACTGATAAAGTGAAAGGAAAAAAAAAGAAGGATTTGTTTCCAGTAGCAGTAAGAACATATAGGTAATAGGACAACCATGAGACATGTTTTTACAAGAATCTACAGGAGACCTTTCAAACAAAGTGATCTTTATTTGTGATAATTGTATCCTACCCTCTTAACTGTGTTGATGAAACAAGAAAGATGACCCATCTGGAAAGGTATATACCATGAGTCGTAAAATTTAGCTACAGATACCATATCCTAGCATAAGTTGTAACCATCTAATTAACAAGAATGGAGAAATGGAATGTACTATCCCAAAGAGATTGGTTGTTCAAACATAACAACTAGAGATAAGGAAGGCAAGCCACTAATTAATAGAGTTACCCCCCAATGAATCGTTTTTTTTCTACCCAGAACAAGGGTAATGATTACATATCTAGCAGACATTAACATATATCTATCTGAACCTGTTCATTGGAAGCAATCAATACTACACCAAAATTTATGAGAAGCAAGTTTTCAAGATCAAATATTTATAAAGATACCAAAAGGTTCTTATCATTTCAAAGGAAAGAAATCCATTACGCCTAACGAGTAGCGATACCAAACAAAAAATACTCACAGGTATTCCTAAAGCAACAGGATCCACCGGTGTGTTGAACGGCTCAGCTGCATCCATCTTCATGACTTTCTTAATAGCCTGTTAAGATCAAGCAAATTAACTGTGTACCGTCCATGTATTTGTAGATCTCCACCATGTCATGTTTGCACAATAAAATGACCAAATACAAAGATGTACCAAATTTATACTCACATCAAGCGCAGCAGTTAGCTCTCTGTCATCTCGCTGACGTTCTGGTGTAGCCTGCTTTACCTCCAACTCTTGTGAGCTTCTCGGCTCCAATGCAGTCTCGCTTTCTCCATTTTCCAATATAGTTTCCTGCTTGCTTGGAAGAGGTTCACCGACTGAATCAGCTTTCCTGTCCTGGTTTTTATCTTCTACTGAAGATAATCCTGCAGACTTGATCTTGATGCTTGCTACTTTTCTTGGCACCTTATCCTTATCAGAACCACTCAACTCCGATGCCTGCCCATCTTTCTGTCCATCTGGTGACACAATAGCCTTCTCCGCAACAACTTCTTTGCTCGCTTCAGGGACAGCACTTGCAGGTTTACCACCACCACCATCAGCAGGTACTTTTGCTTCTGAAGGACCCTGGTGCGTCTCCAACACTTTGGCAGATTTGAACTTCAACCTGACTCGGCTATAGACTTTCGGCTTAGCATTCTGTACGTCAGTAGGTGCGGCTGGCTTCTCCGGCTCAGGAGGCGCCGGTTCAGGCACTGGTGGCGGAGCAATAACAGGCGCATTGTCTGCCTGATGATGTGCTGGGCTGATGCCGTTCTCCTCCGTGCTTGGGCTGGATGGGGACTTTGAGGAAGCATCCACGGTGCTCGGGCTGGACGGGGACTTTGGAGAAGCATCTGCTGCGGTGGCAGATTTTGACTTGCCTTTCTTGCCTATCTTACGCCCACGCTTGCGCTTCATCTTCCTACTGGTCTAGCTATCACCTCACCACACAGGGCAGCAGAAGAACACACTGCAATTGTTTAACAAGTAGAGTGGGTAATGGGTTCCAGGAGTAATAAGTACTAGTAAACTTTTAGCTGAGTTTAAGCAGGCCAAGAAGGGGAGAGGATGGGGGGTGAATATAACTTCCCCCAATATTTTCTTGGAAATAAACTCCAATTAATGCTCTACGACGCAGGAATTGAACTAACGCGCAACGATTTGTACGGATTGGATTGCAGGGAGATTAGGAACAGAACTCTCAACCAATCCATCAACAACATCAGAGAACCAAAAAACTCAAAGTCGGGATGGATTTCCAGAAAGCTCGATAGCGGGGAGCAAGAGGAGGAGGAGCCTCGAGGGATCGACGAGACAAAGCAAAGCCTGGTTAGGTGTGATTCGGACCATGAATTCTGGGGTTTGGGACAGAAGACGGGGAAACAAATCTGATAATTCGAGGTTGGAACTGTACTTGAGCATCATCACTCGCTCGCCGCTCCGAAACTTCTTCATCTATCCAATTCCTGAGATTTTGAAATCGAAATTATTTTTCTAGGGTTCAAAGGAGGGTACCTTCTCCTTCCTGTCGGAGAGGAAGCACGCGGGTTCAAAGGACCACGCGGGGCCCCACCTGTCGGTGGCTGGAGAAGTGAAGCGGCCGCGCCGGCGAGGTGAGGCGAGGCGGCGCGGCGGGAAGGTGGTCGGAGACGGAGACGAAGACGACTCGGGAGAGGAAGCCCAAAGACCGCACAAGTGTCAAACGTAGCGGGCCGTATACTAGCCTTATTATTATTCTGGGTTTTATGGGCCGCCAAGTGTACAACTAGGCCCAAAAGATAGTAGGCCCATTAAGTATAACATTTAGTTAGGCCCGCTGGAGTTAGGTCGGCTCACTAACTGCCGAATAACTAGGCCCGTAATCTCGGCCTATTGGAGGCTCCATAGCTTGGCCCAGTAGAGATGGCTTCAATTAGGATTTTTTTTATTTTTAATTTTTTTTATTAAAAGTTTTGTAAAAATAATTTTCTGTTTCAAAGGTTGACGAAAGTAGACTCCTGCCGCCCTCTGAGAGGATGATTATTAAAAAGTATCCTTCCGAAGGACGGCGAATGTGATGTGGCAGACGGCCGTTGGTTCTCTACCGACGGCCGTCTGCACATTTTGCAGGTGGTCCCCTTGCCGTCCCAGCAGAGAGCAGTTTTTACTGTGCGGGGGGCCATCTGCAAAAGAGCGGTGGGGGGCCTGGAATTTTGCATGCGGCCCCCTTGCCGCCCTCTGTAATGGCGTTTTTTAACTGTTCATACAGATTAGGGTTTCCATATGTTTTATTATGTTTGTTATTGAAACATTTGGTACAAATTTTTAGTAAAGCATCATATTGAAAACATATGTATCATTAGTTATTCCATGTATCATTAGGTATTTGTTACATTAATTAGCTTATGCCATTAATTAGATTAATTATATATCCATCCATCTGCATGGTAGCTGATCTTGAGGTTTTGGGGGAAATTAATATATATTTATTGTTAATTTCAGTAGGGGGTATGGTTTATGCATGGTCAATCTGGGATTACCTTTGTTAGAGGTAATGTAACAAATACCTAATGATACATATGTTTTCAATATGATGCTTTACTAAAATTTTGTACCAAATATTTCGTTAACAAACATAATAAAACATATGGAAACCCTAATTTGTATGAACAGTTAAAAACCGCCCTTACAGAGAGCGGCAAGGGGACAGCCTGCAAAATTCCAGCCCCCCGCCGCTCTTTTGCAGGCGCCCCCCTCCCCCCCCTCCCCCCGCCATAGTAAAAACCGCTCTCTGCTTGGGAGGCAAGGGGGCCGCCTGCAAAATGTGTATACGGTCGTCGGCCGAGAGCCAACGGCCATCTGCCACGTCACATTAGCCACCCTCTGGGAGGGCGATTTTTAATAATCGCTCTCCCAGAGAGCGGCGGGAGACCAGTTTCGTCAAACTTTGAAACAGAAAATTATTTTTGCAAAACTTTTAATAAAAAATTAAAAATAAAAAAATTCTTCAATTAGTTCAGTTTGGGCCTTAGATTTTCTTGGATTTGGAATCAAAAGATACGTTCACTTTATTGTCACTTTCAACCATATCAATTTTAGGGTAGGTACTAAACTAAACATTATCTTACCAATACTATCATCCTACCAAACTCTGGTAGCTTCGAAACTTTTCTATCACAAAAACATTACCAAATTTTTGAGGCATCAAACTGAATACATCTAAAGCTACCAAAATTAGCACCACTAAAGCTTATGAAAATTTGGTATTGTCAAATTTTGGTTAGGTTAAAATTGGCAACAAAATGGACACATCCATCATTTCAGGATGAGATTTGGATGCATAGCTGCTGTGACTTTACGACCAACTAGCAGGGTGATCCGCGCAATTGCGCAGCTAGCACCAAAATAAAATTATTTTATGATGCAAAATTATCTATATTTTTTTAACTTGAAATCTCTATAATAATTATAGTAGTTAGCTCGCTAATTATGTCTGTCATCAACCATACCGTAATGTACATCAACTGTATTATATTATACAGAGAAAGCTTACATTGATCCAATGATATGCTTGTTATGAGAAATAGTGATAAATAAAATGATTATAACATTTTTTATGCTTCAATTTCAAAATAATCAAGCATCTATATTTCTATAGGTTTTCGAAGTCCCGTTAGTCGCCACCATCCTCTCCTTGTTTGCATCCCGTCTCTCCTCTTTATTTCCATTGCCGTCCCTTAGATCGCTCTCTAGTAATGGCTATCACTTCCTTACTTCTTTACCACCCTCCATTCGATTATCCGTACTCTTTTTCATTAGGCACATTACAATATTGAATCTTAACATCATTGGGGATATGTTTTTATAGTTTTTAGAAACTATCAGTCCTAACTTACTCCTGCTCACTCTCCCATGTTAAGTGGCACATCCCTACTTTGCGCCCCACTACTACTCTTAGTCATTATGTACCTTACAAAATCGCATCAAGTTTTCGTTTTTATAGTTTGTAGAAGTTGTCACCACCACCTTATTCACTTACCACCCCTCGACCTAATCTCCCATAGCAACGGCAATCTCCTTACTCATTTGTCTCTCGTCCACCTATCTGCCTATCCCGCAATCTCTCATCTTTGTTACCTCGGGCTCCTCATAAAATTGAATCTTATCATTGCTGGATTTCCTTTTTATTGTTTTTAGAAGTTGCCACCGCCACTTCACTACTTCGTTTCCCCTCGATCGCTCTTCAATGGCAACCATTGCCTTCCTGATCCCTTGTCACCTATACACTCGCTTTTTCATCGTTGTCATCACCTAACAAAACGGAATAATATCGTTGCAATGATTACGTTTAAAGTCCCCCCAGCTGTTGGCACCACCGCATCCCTCCCTTACTCTATTTTGCCCATCGGGTCGCTGTCTCACAGCTCCTACTATTCGTCACTTGAATAACTTTTTCTAAAGCACGGTGTGCTTTTTTAAACGTCAATTCTAGATTTTTGTAGTTTTGGTAATTCATATTAAAATCTAATTTAGGAATTTATTTTATTTTTTATCCTAAATTTTAATTAATCTCGTGTTATGTTATAGATAGGCTCTTCTTTCAGTATTTATTTTTTTATTCAGAATTTTAGTTATTTCTAAATTGTATTCCTAGTTGAATATTTTTATCTCCAATTAATATGAGAATTTCTAGCATCTAGATGAGTTTTATTATATTTTTATTTCTAATTTTAATGATTTCTAAGTTTATTTAGTATTTGTATTAAAAAATCTAATTTCCAATTTATTTTACTTTTTATTTGAAAATTTTGATTAATCTCGTGTTGTGTTCGAGATGGAATATACTTCAACATTTCTTATTTTTATTCTGAATTTCAGTTATTTCCTACTTTATTCTGAATTTTCGTGTTTTTTAAGTTTATTTAAAACTAGTATTAAAAATCAATCATATATTTTTTTATGTTTTATTTAGAATTCTTATTGTTCTCCGATTGTGTTTTTAGATGGATTTTTTTTAATATTCCTTATTTTTTTATTCCGGATTTTAGTTATTTCTAATTTGATTCCTACGCTAATTTTTATTATTTTTTCTTTTTCTTTGTTTAATGTGAGAATTTATAGTCTCTGTTGTGAATGCATGCCTTCTTTTGATCTTTGAATCCAATCAGCCTGAAAATATCGATCAACTCATGCAAGAAAAGGTATTCAACGAATCTTTTCTGGTCCTGCATGTTAAGATTGTTTGCGGTACATCTTTTTTCTCGCTCCCACAAACAAAACTATTGCCAAAAAAAATTCTGACTGGGTATTGATCTTTGATGGCATTTTTTTTTCACCTTTTTTTATGGCTTGAATGCTTGACATCGAGCTTACCGTGTTTCGATTTTTGATGGGAGTAGTTATATTTATGGCGCTATATTTTTCACCAAAAATTAGTCAGCATGTATTTACATTGTAAATCCCTAAATTACATATGTAATTTTAGTGTATTTACAATGTAAGTCCCAAAATTACATATGTAAATCCTAAAATTACATACTAATTATATATGTAAGTGGTATGTAAGTGGGGTGTAAGTAGGTATAATTACATATACAAGATTTATGGCGCAACAAAAATATAGCAATTATATTGTAAATTTATATAAAATATATAATTATAACAACATAAGAAGTTGTTTAGTACGCATGAACAAAGGCATGCACGAATCTTATAGGAATCAAAGGGTCTAAAATCTGACTAAGTTCTAATCAAAAATGTGTCACCACAAATATTATAGCAAAACCGTTTTTGATTCACCATCAACTAATATTAGATACTATATTTTATATCCACATTATACACGTATACATGTATGCATTTGCACTTCAAATAGAGGCCATCTCTTACTTTATATATGTGTAAAAGTTCTATTCTCAATTTATCAGGCATTGCCCGATTAGGAGTCTAGGCACAGAGACCTATTCTAGTTTTGTTTCCTACTGCCAAATTGTGTCAATTTGCCATATGTCAAACCGAATCAGACATTGCATTGCTAACTTATCCGTTTCTAATACTTTTATATTAATGCTCAATAAATCTTTAACTGTTAACCGTTGAATCAGACTTTCCATGATCAAGAAGATCAATCCGAATTCCAGTTTATTTCTAAATTGAGTTGAACTCTTGTTTTTTCTTTTTCTCTGATAATTTGTTTTATTTTTTATTTCAAATTCTTATTGATGTCGTATTGTGTTCTATATGGTCTATTCTTTCAATATTCCTTATTTTTATTTCCAATTTCAATTGTTTCAAAATTATATTCTTACTTGAACTCTTTATTTTTTTAATTTCGGAATTTATTTTATTTTTTATTTCGAATTTTAATTAATGTCATATTGGATTCTTATACAGGTTTCTCTTTCAATATTACTTATTTATAATTCCGAATTTTAAATATTTTTAAGATTGTATTTCTACATAGACTCTTATTTTCTTTTTCTCTGATTAATGTGGGAATTTCTAGCCTCCACAACGAACGTGGGTATATTCTTTTTGAAGACTAGTTTATTGCACCCAGTGTCATTTACATCGACCCATAATAGATAGATAGATAGATGGATGGATAGATAGATAGATAGACGTCAGGTTGAAGAAAAAAGGAAAAATCACAAATGTAGTGAACAGAAGACTAGTTTATTGCACCCAGTGTCATTTACATCGACCCATACACATAGTTCAAGCTAATTAACAAGCACTAGCTAATGCACCATCAGTTCAATTATAGTACAGCAGGTCAAAAAATATACATAACTCAATTACACAACCAAAATTTTCTACATTAACCGCACTAGAAGTCTATATTTTTTGTTGTTTTTCAGAGGGAATTAGTATAGTCTAGAATGAGCACACCAAGGCAAAATTAATCATTCTAGTGATAATTAAGCGAACAGGGACAGCATGTCAGCTAAACACTAGCACATGTTGCTGCTTCGTATCTCTGAATATGATGCTCCTGTCATCCTGTACCATATATCTCCTTGCATCGGCTCATGATAAAAGCAGCAATCGATCTTTCTCATCCTCAGTTGCGGTTTAGGCTTTTCAGGATCAGCTTGCAACTGCAAAATCAAGCAGTTAATTTTTTGTGTGTCCTATTAGTACATGTTCTGCTCCAAATATATTAACTGCATGTGGAGGTGTGGCTCATTCCTGGGTACACACCATTGCTATTGTAGTAGTTTCGCGTGCACTCTAGGATCCTGAGCAATGTAGAGCCTCTTCACTGAAGCGATGAACAGCCTGCATATGTACAATTTGCAAGATCGATCAATCAGTTTTCAGCTCTTCATGTCATCTTCTTCGTTGGATGAAAGAAAAAACAAATGACAGAAATGAGAGGTTTCACAAAGCTAAACGTACTCCCATGGGACGTCGCCGACGAGCATGCGGTCTCCCTCATTATCCTCATACACAAGAACATACCTCTTCTTGCTGCCCTTCTCCATCTGCTGCTGCTGCAGCAGCTCATCGTCTCTAGTTGCAATGCCATCTGAAACCAAACATCAAGATCAGTCTCCTGAGCTAGAAATACTATGGAGCTCACTCCCAATCCAGTACTCAAAGGTCTTGACCTGACAAGAAGCCATGGAACATGCTCTGCAGAGCCTGGGACAGTGAGTCGTAGCTGCGGTGCGCCTTCAGGTCGATCTTCCTTCCGACAGCGTAGCCTTCCAGGTTCACCTTCACAAACATGTTTGATGATGGCCTCCTCTCTTGGGTTGCATCTCTGGAGCCATGGCCTTCATCGGAGCAGGGTTTCACCTTGTTCATCAGGTCATCTGCATCTGCAGGCTTGGGGGTGGACAGGTTCTTGCGGAATGCGCGCACCGGTGGCCATCCCACCAGCTGAGCTGATGAAGCCACGTGGTTTTCTCTGAACATTTTGTTAGTAAATAAAGTAAATTTGGTGAGATGATGAGGCTAAACCTTTTTGGAAACATTGATAGTAAATAAATTAAGTAAATTGTTCATGGTAGCAAACGAGAAAGAAACTTTGACACATGATAGGTGCTACCATGACCCAGTTGTTATTGTTCCTCCCTAACTGCAAAGATTCCATACTGATAAGAATTTCATGAAAGCAACTCTGCAGGTTGAAACTAATGGGAAGGTCCTTTTCTCCATCCACCTTTAAAGTTATGGAGGTTTTACTTCTGCATGATGATGGCTCTACTGGACCCTTCTGCTTCCTTTCTGCTTCCTTTCCTTTTTTTTAAAAAAAAATAATAAAGATCATCTTTCTGCTTCCCTTTTCTCTTTCTGTTTTTCTCCTCCTCCTCCCTTTACGCGCGAATTCTGTCTTTGAACATTCAGGCAGTGTTTTGTTCTCTTGTTTACTATCATGTGTTATTATGATCTCCCAGAACAAGTTGTGATTACATCAAAACAAGAACCAACTTAAATATACCCCTGACTGAACCAGAGCAGTCTCTTACATTCGAAAGAGATATGAAGGTTGTGTTATATTTTCAGAACTAGATTTCATCTCAACCTAATTCAACACAAATGTTTTCATGGCAGAAATTTCTAGGAAAAAGCTGTTAGATTGTAAGTGGTAACCAAACCTTTGGACAGCACATTCATTAGGCCTCTGGTGAGCTTGCTCCAAGGCTGCCTTCCCTTGCCTGGCAGCCAGACTCCAAGGGTGCGCTCCCACACCAAGCCATGGACTAGCAGCAGCACCACCACCGATCTGGCCATTGTCGGAAGATATGCCAAGCCGAAGCTCAAGACTGTTCAGATCACCTTCCTGAAACTTACAGTCATCTTGTCTCTCCTGTTTCAGCCTTGGTGCAACTGAAGAGCTCTTCATGGATTCTCTTCTCCCAAACTGTAGCTAGCTCTAGTGCATACTACTACTAGGTAGTGTTTGTGTGTGGCAATTGTGTGAGAGTGTGTGAGAGAAGGGCTTTGTAGGTCTTTATGTTGTTGAGGTAGTTGCAAGGGAATAATTAAAGGGAACGGAGGAGGCAGATGATGAGAAAGGCAGGTGTCTTTGTGGGGAGACCTTTGGTGAGTACTACTAAAGTGCACTAGTGGGGTCTAACTAAAAGTATGAAGTAATGATAGACCTGTAAAAGTAAATCCTTTGATGTTGTTGAGTGTCTATTGCAAAATTTTGATCTACACATTGGTGGAAAAAAATCAGAATCACACTGAATCCATGTAAATTTGAAATGTGTGGAATTAAGTTGAGGAACAGTAGAAGGTTTTGAAGTATGAATGCGTTACAGCGCCTACGAATTTGATAAAATTATACTCTGAAAAGTATAAGAGCACCAAACTCAACAAGATACAAGTGGACATGTGGATGGCAATGTCTTGTCGTTTGCAAGAGGTTTTCTGTGTGGTTTTGTCTGACCTTGTGTCTTGGTGGGGAATGTGGTGGCTATTGGAGCTCCAGTTGAAACTTCAGTCCACTTCAGTCTTTTCCTGAAAGTGAGCTTGCTCCCCTGCTCTGCTTTTCTTTGTTCTGCAGAAAATTGGCAGGCACTTTTTGGTAACAGTTATGCTGAACTTGAACATATTGTCTCAAGATGCCCTCTTGCATCATGCAAAATTTAAAAGGAGCTACTGAGACTAAAAACTTAGGAGTTGTGTGTTTCCAGTTTAAATGTGGTCCATGAAACATGTACCAGCTTCTATTCTGATGGACCTGGGATCTTCTTCTATGGTTCCTGCATAAAATTTAATTTATAGTGCTGCATGTACTCCCACCAGAAATAAAAATCTTAAAATTAGATGGTAATTCTTTCAGTTACCGAGCTACGGTAGGTATTGACATAGACGTTGATGTTACCATGTACTAAGTGGTTATCTGACTGCAAACGAAGCATGCACTAGTCCCTAACATATATCATACTCACCAAGCTATTTTTGAATAATTATCAGCATATTAGTCAAGCAAGCTATTGTTCAGATTCAGAGAAGAAAGAGTTAGATTTTACCTGTGACATTTTCCAACCATCAGATAGTTTCTTAGTGCTTGTGGTGACACACTGGAGAGCCCATTTCTCATTGCCCATTTTACCATAAACTGAGGAAAAATTGTTTAAGTTGCAAACAAGAAGAAATAAACTAAGTAAACGAATATTGGAGTTCTATTGAGGTCTACGACACCAGTGCTTTTCACTAAACCAAATGTACCTTTGCCTTTTCTGCCCACATGAAACTTTGGTAAAGTAACTCAAGATGGCCATTTGGTCCCTCTGCATTAGTACAGATATATTTTTGCTTTTCTAACCAAAATCGATTAAACCCGACAAGTTGGATGACCTATGCTTATTCAGACTGCTCTTAAGTTAATGTGGAAGCAAGGCATATGATTCCATGATGCCTACATATATGCATCAAAATCCTCACTTGAAGAAAAAATAGCTCCTAAGAATCTATTGGATTGTACAAACTTTATTATATACTAGAAAAGAAATATTACTTTGCTGTTGATCCTCTTTGTACAATGACAGCTCCTTACGTTCCATGTTAACATAATATTTAGTATCTATTCTTTACATGTAAGGTGAGAAGCTTTACTAGAAAGACACTCATCTTTTCACCTATCAGCTTTACCACTTGCATGTACTTCCTTAATTTAATCATTTAAAGGCACGTCTCTTAACAAGGATGTGAAGATCTATTAAGGTGCAAAGCACAAACCTATTAGCTACTAAGCAAGTTCTATTCCATTTAGCTCCATGATTGGCCTGCCTAATTGTATGGCAAAGTAATGATGGGTTGTTTACTCAGGAGTATCTTGTCCCACCTAAAAATAACTGGAATAAACACTTTAGTATATATTTCTTTCTTAGTGCTTAAGGAGTAGGCAGATTAATAGGTGCTGCAGCAATATGTCCTGTCTGATCTGCATGCCATGCCATTTTCAGAACATAAGTGGACTCAGACAAGAAGCTTTGTTGACTTATCTTTAACACTGCATTATGTTCAAGCTCAGAATGATGAGTTAGGCCCCTCTAATTGCTTCTGCTGTTGCTTTGGTTTCTAGTATCTTTTTTCTTTTAACTAACTGCAGGAACACAGAAAAAAGAAATTATTGGAACATGGAAAAGCTTGGAGTAATTGGCAGGAGATAGATACCTCATACCTCATACATATCTTGTAGCAGCTCTTCTCAGAGAAATGTTCCTTCCTGATGATAGAGCATACCGGCAAAGAATTCCCCTTGTGCCAAATGGCTGAGGACAACTGTACAAGGACACCAGGAAGGAATCATTCATCAAGGAACTGCATGTCTGCATCTCCTGGTTGTCACTTGTCACTTGTCAGCACTCTTGGAGTTTTCTTTCTGTTATTCCTGCATGCCGATCAAGTCGAACAATTAAAGCTGGTAAGGAGAATTCAGGTTCCTCACTTCTCTTCCGACATACTACACAAGAAGCAAGTCATGTTGGCATCCGAAACCATCACCTGAACATATGGACAGTAGCACAGAAGAGGATACGGATTCTGTGAGGCAAATGATCGAACACCTGGAGGGCACTCCCTCTACCTGTGCCTTCCATATCACACTACTCCTACAAGATGATACTCCACTGTGGGCAAGATGCATACATGACCAAGAATTGCTCTA
This sequence comes from Oryza punctata, assembly GCA_000573905.2. Taxonomy (NCBI): domain Eukaryota; kingdom Viridiplantae; phylum Streptophyta; class Magnoliopsida; order Poales; family Poaceae; genus Oryza; species Oryza punctata. The sequence goes on along the minus strand of CM002495.2, from coordinate 640,553 downwards.
CTGAACAAACAAACAAACAAACATCGAATTTCCCTGCTCCATTGATCCACCCAAATTCCTTCCTTTTTTTCCCCTTGAAATCTGATGAAATGGGCCACCGCGGCCCGAGCTAGATCAATGGAGTGACTGGCACTAGAGTCGCCTCATCTCGTTGTCCATGTCGCCCTATCTGGAATAGTTGAATTCCTCTTGTCCACTGGTGGGTTGGGTTGGGTTTTTGTGGTGAAAGCTTCTTTCTTTCTTTCTTTCTTTCTTTCTGTTAGGGAGCAGAGAACCCAGAGACCCACCATCCATCCATTCATCAACAGATTGAGTTGAGGTTGAGGTTGAGATTTTTGTGGCTTTTGCTCTTTTTTCGCTTGTGCTGCAACACTTTGGTTTGCACTGCCAGTTTGTGAGTGGTAGATACACATGCTCCCTTTCACTAATTCAGATGTCAACCACAGTTTATTCTTTTTTCTTCTTCTGGTATTTGCTAGTAGATTTCAGTTGTATAAGAATTATTCTTCTTGTACTACCTCGGTTCCAAAATAATTATAATTCAAGATTGTTTAACGTATATTAAGGTTTTAGAAGAAGTATTATGGCATCCCTCATTAAATGTTATATAGGTAAGAGCGGAAAGATGGTTGAGAGTAGAATGGAGAGAAATTCAAAGGATAAGCGATTGATAGGACAATTAGTACTTTATTATGATAACTATTTTGTGACAAATTTAAATCCTAGAAATACAATTATTATGGGATGGATGTAGTGCTTCAAATGGTACATTGCGAATCTTTTGCCTCCGTGAAAAAACTTGATTTTTATGTGATACTACTAGTACTAAAGAAGCTAAAATCCAATGAAATTTTGTTTTGTACTCTCTAGATTTTGGTCGCATAAGAAGTTTACTATTTTAGTATCTAAAATTGCACATTGCTCAAGTTTAAAAAGTTGTTTTTTTATGTGATATTACCAAAGAAAAGCTAAAATCCAATCAATCCAGCATTTTTCTTTTTCTTTTAAAAAAAAGAACAGCTTATTTACTCTGTGCTATGTGGCTTGCTTTGCATGAATGGTGAAGGGACACTTGATTCTTATGATTAATTACCCCTGATATGCTTCGTTTTTTTATATATCATCTCAACTATTTCAGAAACATTGCTTTGTAATGTAACCACAAAATGTTGGAGAAGTGACAAAAACTAAAAGGTCATTGATGAGTAACTGAAAAGGGAGGGAATTACGTGGTTGCCAACCAGAGATAGTGCCAATGGATGGACAATCTAACCAAGATCTCCAACTTTCTCAGCTAGCTTCTCCTTTTTTTCTTAAAGGCACTAGTGACTTTGCATTTCTGCAAGTGTCAACTGCTCATGTCCAATGCAATGCATCCAGCATGTGTAACCACCGGATGCAATACTTGCAGGCAGCATCCCTCAAGAAGGGGACAGGGAAAAGAAAAGAAAAAAAATAAAAATATATATATTGTACAGCAAGGGTTGACTTTCAGATTTCATGATGCTTCTTTCTTAGGCACTGAAGATGTATAGGAGAGGGCACAAACATGAACGAACACCTGTAAGAACTGAAATGCATTGTACTTGGGATTATCAAACAGTATTAGTTGCACTGTTTTGTACTAACTCTGGCATGAAAGAATCTGCTGTGGCTGCTGCTAACACATTCTGTCACAGTTTACCCGATTCAGATCATTCGGTGACAGTCAACTCAACCTTGAAACGCAGAATGAATTGGTTGGATTTGGAGAAGTTGCAGAGGACACTCACTACTACGGAATCAGTTTTTCATGGCGTTAGGAAAAACTTTTCTCTGGCGGCTACGAGGTGAAACCGCCAGCTCAAATAATACGGGGGGTGGGGGGTCACGGGCCGCCAGCGAAAACACATCTTCGCTGGCGGACACCTAAAGCTGACCGCCAGCGAAAGCTGACCGCCAGCGAAGATGTGACATTTTCTCTAGCGACCGTCTTAAGACGCTGCCAAAGAAAATATCACATCTTCGCTGGCGGTAAGGTGACGTAGCCCGCTAGCGAAGATCCCTACATCTTCGCTGGCGGGCCACATAAGCCACCGCCACCCCTAAATATTTTCTATGGCGGTTCTACTCAACCAACATATGTTGATCGCCAGGGAAAATACCATCACCTATATCGCCTGTACAGCTAGCGGCCATGGCATTTGAGCACGATTTTCTCTCTCTTATGAACAAATACATAGGGTGGAAGGTTTTGATCTTCAATCTTTTGAAAGATCTAATGCACCAGAGGTTACATATACTCTGTCCTACTCTATTTGTCAAGTTTTTTTTTATCATTTTTATTGGTTGTTTGTTGAAATTTTGCATAGCAAAAAATATGTGACACAGGGGAAGAAAAGTATTATTTATTTGTTATTTGGAGCTTAAAATGGGCAAACTTTGTAAGAAATATTATGCATGATCGATGTTCCATATATATATATATATATATATATATATAGTTTTGATATGTTTATTTGTAGCAGATCTATATATTTAGTTAACTGCAGAGAACGAAGAGAAGAAGAGAAAAAGAGCTAGTTTTTTATTTTTTTCTAGTTGTTTGTAGTTTGTAGATTTTTGCCTAGCTTTAAATATCTTGTCTAGATTATAGTGGTTATAAATATTAATTAGTATAATTTTAATGTGAAATATTATCAAAAATATATAAAGTGACAAAGTTGTACATATATTTTTCACAAATAATGCATAGATGGCGGACAGAGCATGGATGTATAGAGAGAGATATCGTGCCTCATACATTGAAAGAGTTGACATGTTCATGAAAGCTGCTAAGAAGAATGTTGCATCTAAGAAGACGAAGGAAATTAGATGTCCATACTTACACTGCAAGAATCAGAAAATTTGGATCGACCCATTTATAATAGAGCAGCACTTGGTGACACATGGATTTGTTGCACGCTACACCAATTGGTCACATCATGGAGAGATCCCAAGCAAACAAGTTCCCAACCGGGCGATAGTACAGGATGAAGTGTTCAACTGGGATGAGGACTTGATGGTAGTAGCAGAAGAAGGAGAAGAGGAAGTAGAGCCCATTAATGTTGATGATGATGTTGGTGGCGATGATGGTCAGCACAGTATAGTTGATGAGGTCGATGATGGTAATGTCTGCGTAGATGACGGTAATTTTGATTTGGAAGAGATGTTCCGTCATGCTAAACCTGAGGTTGTAGCTGGTTCCGCTCGTGGGTTGGAGAACTTCGAATCATTACAAAAGGCAACGAAGGATCTTTTGTACGATGAGGCAAATGGTTGCAAGAAGGATTTCACATTGTTGCGGACGGTGCTTGAACTTATGAGATTGAAGGCCATAAACGGTTGGTCGGATAGTAGTTTCAACGAATTGTTGGTTCTGTTGAAGAAACTGTTTCCGCAACCCAACTCCCTGCCAACCAGCACATATGAAGCGAAGAAGCTTATTTGCCCTTTATCTCTAGGTGTGCGAAAGATACACGCGTGTGTTAACCAGTACATACTATTTCGTAAAGAGTACGAGGATTTGGACAGATGCCCAACGTGCAACACTAGTCGATACAAAACAAGCCGTAGCCAGTCCGAGGGTCAGGATGTAACCCAAGACGAGACAGAAGACAACAACAAGAAGAAGATCCCCCAGTTAGTCATGTGGTACCTTTCGGTGAAAGATCGATTGAAGCGTTTGTTCTCGAACCCGAGGGATGCCGAACTGATGCGCTGGCATCGTGAAAAGCAGAAAAAGGATGGGATGATTTGCTGGCTTTTAGAAAAGGAATACAATTACTTGTAGTGCAATATGTAAGTGAAATTTTATAAGTTTGGTTCTAGAAAATACATTTACTTTATAAATTTATAAATTTATACAACTAAATTAATGTACAAATAAATGTATAACATAAATATGCACATAAATGTATTAAATAAATTTATGTGCATATTTATGTTATACATTTATTTGTACATTTAGTTGTGTAAAAAAATAAATTCTGACAGGAATGCCAAAATATTTTCGCTGGCGGTCGATGTCATCTCTCCGCTAGCGAAAACCGTTTTCGCTGGCAGCCGGCTTAAGTGGCCGCTAGCGAAAACCATTTTCGCTGGCGGACGGTTTAAGTGGCCTCTAGCAAAAATGGTTTTCGCTAGCAGCCGCATAAGCCGTCCGCCAGTGAAAATGGTTTTCGCTAGCGGCCACTTAAGCCGGCCGCCAGCGAAAATGGCTTGGCTATAAATATGGGCGCGCGGGAGTCCCAAATTTTCCTAAGTCCCGAAGGCGCGAAAACCCTAGATCTACCGACAGGCTGCCGAAATTTTTAAGCGCCGCCGCCAGCGAAAACCTAGCGCCGCTGCCTCCTCACCGACGCCGTCCGCCTCCTCTGCACCACCGCCGCCAGCGAGCTGCCACCGCCGAGGGCACCACGCCGGCCGCCTCCTCCGTCCCCTCCGAGCACCGATGCCGGCCGCCTCCTCCGTCCCCTCCGAGCACCGACGCCGGTCGCCTCCTCTGCGCAACCGCCGTCGGCCGCCTCCTTCCCTCGGAGCACACCGGCACCACCGCCACCTCACCGCCGTCGCCGCCTCCTCTGCGCAACCGTCACCGGCCACCGTATGGGCAATATATTTTTTCAATTTTTTGTTGAATATATTTTGCTCAGTGTATATTTGTTGAATATATATATCACTGTATGGGCAGTATATTTGTTGAATATATTTCAAAAGGCAGCACAATACCACCTCTCAAGATATAAAGATTTTTAAGATTAAATATAGCTATTAAGAAAATCGGTGAAATTAAATAAGATAATACTGTGATTGATAGAGAAATGGTGGCGGTTGTCCTCCTGCTCGAGAAATGAATAGTGAGCAGGGGTATTTTAGTCCATACAAAATTATGTGAGTTTGTCTTCGAATTATGTGAATAATTTGTGCTCATTTTTTGTATTGATTGATGGATGGATGGATGGATGGATTATGTTGAACACATTTTTTCAATTTTTAGTACGAACAGTATGGGCAGTGTCTTGTGTATTTTTAGTATCTTATTTAATACTTGTTTTAATTATATCGTAGATGTCCAAAGTTAATCACTACTGGTTCTTGAACTATCATTGACTAGCCACCCAATCCAATGAGGAAATATCACTAACGGTTCAAAAGACAATTGTTTTCAACCATGACCGATCATTGTTTCTGGGATGACAGACTACAGTAGAGCACTAATGAAGCAAAATTTAGTAGCTGTCGTTCGATCGAGATTTAGAGGCTAGAGGAGGGATCAATCTGAAATATAGTATAAATAGGATTTAAAACTACCACTGTTGGCAGATACTTGGCACCAAGGTATTATTTCATCTATGTGCTTTGACTACTCATCTTTTTCACAAAAGATTTACAAATACTTAAAAAGGGACTATATTACCAAAGTATGTAGCATGCAAAACATAAACATGAAACTTTCATCCGTTGTAGTCTAAGCGTTTTTAAATTATTTTTGGTCATCTACTCCATCTTATGCACTTAGGACAATAAAATGATTCTATTCCGCATCTAATATAAACTCACCTTAAAAGGATATCAATGGAAAAACCGACCGAAGCGCAACCCTCGGGTGACAAGGGCAAGGAAACTCCACCGATGGTCGAGGAGGACATTTGCACACAAGTAGTCGCCGAGGAATCGTCGCTGTCAAGATCCAGTGAGGAAGGGAGTGGATCGTATCACTCACCGAGTGACCCCCATCCTTCTCCTGCAAGGAAGAGAAAGGGTGGGAGCGACAATGAAGAAGTCGACTCCGACTACATCCCCCGCGAACCAGTGGTACGTAACATATTATATATGATTAGTTCCGATCCTACTAAGTACATTATGGATTGTAACCTATGTCACGTGAAATGCAAATATAGAAGAATGCTCCACGCCGATCTAAAAGGAAAGCCCAAGCCGCACCTGAAGCGGAAGCCGAAGCTGGAGCAGTCGTGCGCGTCACAGCTTCAAGTAAACCCAAGAAAAGAAGGGGCGAGCGAGGGAAGAACATGCTGTTGAAAGAAGTCAGCGTGCTGACGCGGATCAGTGATAAAGGGGAACCCCTATCACCCGAAGATTCATGTTCCAAGTATAGCAACCAATGCGGGGCGATAGTTAGGGATATCGTGGAGATCACCTGGAAGGATTGGAAGAAAGTTCCTGATACTAGAAAGAACAGTTGTTGGACGCCGCTGCAAAGCAAGTTTGAGTATCTGCAAGGGACAGACGACTCCGCAGCGAAGGACTATGCACTGAAGACCATGGGCAAGCTGTGGCGAAACTGGAAAACATACCTTAACAAGAAATATGTTCAGAAGGGACGCACGCCGTTTACAGAGTACGGAAAGATAAAACCAGCCCAGTGGGATGAGTTCGTTGCGGTGAAGACATCGGCGGAGGAAAAGGAGAAGAGCCAGAGGATGTCTGAACTAGCAAGAAGGAATGAATATCCTCATCGTTTGGGATCGACCGGTTATCGTCAAGCGGTTAAGAAAATGGACAAAACAAGATGAAGAGATGGAAAAGGTTGGGAAACCGGTTCCTATGAAAAATCACAACCCACGAACCAGGAACTGGGTGCGTGCAAGAACACCTGCCTTCACCCCGGAGGGGGATGTAGTCTTCAAGGATCCAAAGCTCCAGGAGGTAGCTGTCAAGATGAAGAACATCGTCACGCAGTAAGAGGCTGGGATGTTCGTGCCAGATAGAGACCGGGACGAGCTGACCTATGCGTTGGGCAACCCGGAGCACTCTGGCCGTGTCCGGGGAGTATCCTCAAAGACTAGCTGGAAGGATGGATTCAAAGAGGATGCTCATACCTACAAGAAGCGTGATCGCTATAAGGAAGAGATAGAATCCCAGGCTAGGGCTGCAGCTCGTGAGGAATGCCATAGATATTGGAGCCAGAATATGATGCACGGTGGTGCCGTTTCGCAGCCTGATCCGTCCCCTCCGATGGACGATGTAACGAAGGATACTCCTTGCAAGCTCTTGATTCTGGTCGGCAGGGCAGGAAAGAAAATACAGGTTGCAACTGGGAGGTTCATACCGGGCCGCAGATTCCATTGCCAAGACATTCCGGATGACTATGCCAAGGTAGAGGTCCAGACGGTCAATGAGGCTCACCGGATGCACGAGATCGACATTCCAACACCCGAGGGGATTGTGTACCTTGGAGATGTCGTTGACCAGTTTATACTGTGGCACAAGAATGATATTCAACTAGGGTCAATGGATGGAACGGATCGTCCACCAAGGATACCGGTGTCACCGTCTCGTCCACCAAGGGACCAAGAACCGAGGGATCCTCCAGTTTCATCACCTCCGGAAACAGATCATCTAGTTGCATCACCTCCAAGATCAGAGCCTGCTCTTGCGTCACCTCCAATTGAAAAGCAGATAGAAGTACAATCAGGGCTTGAAAATGATCAATGAGAAGTATAAATTCAGGAAGTGACTCCGGCACAGCAATCAGAGCCTGCACAATCAGAGCCTGAACGGAAAATGCCCGATGAACTAGACCCATCGCAACCACAGCCATCGCAACCGGAGGAACCTAAGGGTGCCGATGTGCCAGTGATGGTAAGGACACACAAGCACAAAGGGAAAAGTGAATCGAAGAAAAGATATATGATAACAGCATTCCGAGGAAGGGACAAAGATATCAAAGATGCCGATTTTGATGATAGAAAATTAACAGGCCTCAAGCAAACCATGGAAGATTATCTCAATTATATCAACTGTCCGGATGTGCCGCATGAGTTTCAGAATGGCCAATCATTCATCCATGCCTGGCAACTAACAGAAGGACCGTGGCAACTAAGGAGGTGGCATGAATGGTACATCAGGGCAAGCACCATAAAAGGTCTTTCATCGTTCACAGTTGCCGTGCAGGAGAACATCTTCTGGAGCGGGCCATGCCTATTCCAAGTCAATTTCTCCGATATGCATGCCCTCTACCGTCGGAAGAGGCTCGACGCCAATTTGATCGGCATCTGGTGTCTGTAAGTGCATGACTGGAACGTGTCAATAAATCATTGTACCTATGTGCGTACCTAATTTGACCTAAGCTTATTTTTTGGCAGGATGAATGACGTGGAAGCCGAAGCGATGAGAAAGCCTGTCGGCTACCTAAACCGGTGCCGGATAAGCCAGCCGAACCACACCTACGTGCTAGACGAGAAGCACCTACCGGCACATGTTCAGGCGATGACGCAGCAAGAGAGGGACGCATATACAGAACAAAGGCATCAGGAAAAGATTCTCGATGTTGCTACTTATGTAGCTATAGCACTTGAATCTTCGCAGGACGAGGAATGCGTTTACGCGCCATATGCCTTTGAGTAAGTTTACATATCAACTACGAGTATATACATATAATCACGGCTCAACTAACCATTTCTTTTGCAGCGACCATTGGATAGTTTTTCTTCTCTATCCAAAGTACAATGAAGTCGTCGTCTTGGATTCTCTTGATAAAGACAGCAATACATATCAAGAAATGCTCAGAATTATCGATCTGTAAGTTATATACATAGATGTTTCTTATTCTTATATATTCTCATGACGTGTTGTTATCTTTGACGAATCTAAATTAATTATCTCTGCAAACAGTGCATATAAAATATATTACCAGCAAGGCGGACAACGGAAAAACTCAAGACAACGCATTCTCATCCGCAATAAGTGGCCGGTAAGTAAATTTGGATGCCAAACAATACAACTTAATTTTTATAAATGCATGTGTTTTTCCATTTAATTAACTAATATACTTTATAATTGATGTTGAAAGTGTCATAAGCAACCGGTGGGAACCGTACTATGCGGATATTACACCTGCTAATACCTTAGGGTGAATGGGAGATACTACGCGAATTACGACGATGTAAGTACAAACAGTCAATTCTCTTGTTAAGTTAATCGCTAACTTGTATTACTGTGAACAATTTCCTTAATTTGTCATGATCTCGATGCAGCTTCCAAAAATTCTCAAGTCTGAAAGGGAGCTCGATGATAAAACCATTGAGAACATACAACGGGACATGTGCTACTTCATCCACCGTGAGTGCGCACATCAGCTTGGGAGTTTTTTCGACCACGATGGAGTTTTGGCCCTGCCGGAGAACGAATGTCTATCTAACTGGAGCAGGACTGTAATATAGATAGGTTTCACGCATATGTATATCGGTCGGGTTGTAAGACATTGAACTACTTGTATATGTGGTGTCGGTCGAATTCTATCTATATAGGTGCTTCGAAATTGTATATATATATATGTATATATTAATTTTCATATATTATTTCCGCGTGCATGTATATTAGCGGCTGCACGAAAGAGAACATACTTTATCGATAGCTCGATTAGTTATATCATCCACGTGTGACTCTAAAATACATGAACAAAGGTAAGAAAAAAATAATATATATTGTTTCAATTTTTTTTATAAATATCGCATTTTCGCAGGCGGGCCACGTGTCAAAATAGGACGGTGTACTATTTTTCCTGGCGGGCCACGTCGCTTTTTTTCCTAGCGGGCCACGTGTCCTAAAAGAGAGTAAGCCGCCAGAGAAGAATATCTTCGCTGGCGGCTGCCTTAAGCCAGCTGCCAGCGAAGATATGGTTTTGCTGGTGGCCGACATAAAAGGGCCGCCAGAGAAAATGTGGCTTTGCTGGCGGCCGACATAATGCGACCGCCAGCGAAGATATTTCTTTTCTGGAGGTCTGTAACTGCTAGTGAAGATCTTGATCTTCACTGGCCTTTGCTTTGTGGTGGCGCCAAATACCGCCAGCGAAGACCCAAAATGGCTGCCACGAAAGACTGTTTTCGTAGTAGTGACTGATGTACTAGCATTTTTATTGGGTGAGCAAGGGTAGCGCCATTATTCATTTTTTTATATAACTCTACTCCAAAGGGAAAGACCTTGTCAAAATATTATATTAACTAAGAGCAAAAATAATATTAGGCTATAAGCCTACTATAAAACTTACGTGAAGAAGAGAGGTAACAAAAAAATGAAGGGTATTAACTCTCATGTAAGAGTTAGCTTAATATGTGCCCCAAGATAAATATACAAGTGAGAGAAGAGAGAAGAAAAATTAAATCGACTTTATAACTAATATATTATATATATTGACTTTATAACTAATAGTAGAAGGTGACCTTGCTTTAATAATAAGCACTCTAAACTAGGGTCGGTAAATATCACGAAAGTCGATTCCTCCACACGGAAGCCACTCCCTATGGATCGGTTTTCGAGGCTACTCCGTCATACATGTGCCCATATTCTTTTTACTAATGAATGATTTTTTTCGAGTAACATGTGCTGATTTTTCAAAAAGAAAAGAAGTGTTGTTTGACCAAACCCAGAGCAAATGTGGAGTCTATCCAACCTGAAGGGATTGGATGTTCAAGTACATCGTTTGAGAAAATCTATTGGCACGCACAAAGACCGGTGACTTTTGTGTACCCATGCAAAATTTGGTCCATTGCAAACGCTGACCACGAGTTTATGAGGAGCTGACAGGCAAACGAGTTGTTTGGAGCCAAACTAGTGCGTGTTTGGTTTTTAACAAAATTTTAAGGAAAAAAAAACATTCTCCTTGCAAAAGTAAAAAAAATCTTGATTTTAAACCTTTTGAGAAAGCAATGGCTGAATTTAAGCATGAGCTAGACTGGAAAGCTGGGGAAAAATGGATAAAGTAAAGAAAAGGTTATATGTAAAAGTTTTATATCCGTGTAATTGGTTGTTAACGTTGGAAAATAGATCATGATAAAAAAAACCCTAAGTTCTACCTGTAACTGATAAGCTAACAAGAAGGTAACGAGAGACTTTGGTTTTGGAAATAACTTCCATGAGGTTACAACGAATAGAGAAAAAAAAATCCATTGGAATGAAACAGTTCATTTACCCCAAATAAAGGGGGGTGAAAATGAAATTTCTGAATCACCATAAGTTCCAAAAAAATTAACTTGTCGAGATTAATGTGCATTATGGAGTGCATCAATTCTCAATAGCTTGATGAAAGATTAATGCCATTCTTTTCTTACAAGCATCTTTCATCCAAAACCATGTCTTTTCTATGCAAAAAAGTTTTTTTTAAAAAAAGAAAACTACTTTGCTGCCACTCAACCTCACTACACATAAAACAAAAACAAAGCCACAAACCCATCAGTCATCATACTCATCACACACACAAAAATGAGAAAAAGGAAGAAAAAAAACATGGACAGAATGCCCATAGGAAAGGATGGATCTTGGGCCTCAAAAATCAATCCGCAATACTCAAACCAACACACACCTAGCAAAAAAAAAAAAAAAGAAAAGAAAATGAGTTCCCAAATCGAAAGGGAAAGAAACACGCTCCCTCATGTTTTTCGTCCACGAATTGTCAAAAAAAAAAATGTTTTTTTTAGAAAGAGAAGCATTTATTTGGAGTAGACTAGTAGTAGTAGTTGTTATTCTGCCTTCGCTTCGCCGGCGCCGCCGCCCATGGCCTCTTCCATGGCCGCCACCGCCTCCCTCTCGCCGCCGGTTTTATCCGCCGAGAGGCCAACTGCCCGCGGCGGCCTCTTCTTTCCCCCTTCGCCGGCGAGCTCCCGCTCTCTCCGTCTCCAATCCGCTCGCCGCAGCGGCATCTCGCCGGCGACCAGGAAGCCACGCTCCTTGCCTCGGGCGGCCAAGGTATTTGCTGCGATTTTTGTTTTGGGGACTTGCTCATGTAGTATTGCTAGCTAGTGGAGTATATGAGAGGGGAAATCAAAAGAAAGCTCCTCCGTAAAGTTGTGATTTTGACGGTGTAGGCAGTTGCTGGCTACTTTGTGTGTCTCGTGATTTTTGCCACGAAAACCACGGGATTTTGAAGCTTTGCTGCCTTCTATGATCGATTAGATGTGCTAGTTATTAGTTCTTGAAGTGAAGACATTGCTGGAGTTTTTATTAGTTTAGGTTTAGCACAAAAATGTTCATTTATCGAAGTCTTATACGTTTATAAATTGCATTGTAAGGATGATATTTGAACCTGATCCTGTGAGAACCTTGTCCTTCTCTGCCCTGTGGCCTAACACATTGGACTTACACTTCTATGCGAACTTGATTTCAGGTTGTTGTGGCTGTGAAGGCTGATCCTTTAAAGGTAATGATAGCAGGGGCTCCAGCATCAGGAAAGGGAACACAGTGTGAGCTCATCAAGAGCAAAGTAAGTGAGTTGAGGATTGCGTGATATCTCAGTTTTTATTTTCTTCATAATGCTTGGTGAAAATGTATGATACTCATGTGCTATGTGGCATATGTATATATTATGTAATGAGGTAATGATATTGATAGTTCCTTAAACATCTTTTGAGAACCATAGACTGGTTTTCTTCATTGTGTTAAGTAATGGGCGGTGTACTTTGCAGTATGGTCTGGTGCACATTTCTGCTGGAGATTTGCTAAGGGCAGAAATTGCTGCAGGCAGTGAGAATGGGAAGCGAGCTAAGGAATTTATGGAGAAGGGTCAGCTGGTTCCTGATGAGATTGTTGTTAATGTGGGTTTCTATTTTTGTTTTTTTGTGCTGATGTCATAGAAGTTAATTTATCAATGGTGCTGAAGAGATATTTTTGGTTTACTGCCAGATGGTGAAGGAACGCCTTTTGCAACCAGATGCTCAGGAAAAGGGTTGGTTGTTGGACGGGTACCCAAGAAGCTATTCTCAAGCAATGGCGCTGGAAACTCTTGGAATCCGACCTGACATTTTCATTCTATTGGATGTAAGTTCCAGAAGACCGAATCACCAAATTGCTGGCATATAATCCAAATCAATTTGTCATACTTGACCTTTTTAGACAAGGATTTCTTTTTCACCATTAACCTATAGTACTAGCAGTACCAATTAGATTTCTCTGCAAACTCCTTCTAGTCCTTGAAACATTGTAGGTCAATACACTTAGCCGGTTAGGCTAATGAATATCTTGAACAGAAGAATGCTGCCAGTTGTGATTGATATATCCTTTTTCTTTAAAAATAATGACAGATTTCATTTTGAGGCATTATTTCTATTAACTGCAAGGGCATGAACTTTATCATGCTCTCAACATGTTTGCCAGGCAGGCTGTATCTATTTCTCAGTGAAATGGTGTGGAATTTAGTAACTATATTTCACAAATGGAGAACAGGCATGTAATTTAGTTCATCGTTTGCTGATATAGGTTCCAGACGAACTTCTTGTTGAAAGGGTAGTTGGGAGACGGCTTGATCCTGTAACTGGGAGAATATACCATCTAAAGTATTCCCCACCGGAGAATGAAGAAATTGCTTCAAGGCTTACACAGAGATTTGATGATACAGAAGAAAAGGTACATGTTTGATGTTTCTAGAGGTTATTGACACAAAAGAGAAGGCCAATATAGTAGTGCATCTATAATTGACATGATGGACCCATTTGCTATTTGATGTGCTGAACATGCATTACTGCAGCAACCTATTATGTGCTCTCTTATTATTCGAACTAGCTTGACATACTTTGTCATCTGCCCGTGGACTGTTCTTATCATGTAATTTTGTTTGTATGTATATTCATGTCCACAGAACATTAAGTATTTACGATGTAAAGTCGTAAAATTTGTGGTGTACTTGTGTCCAAGGTCTTGCACTGATGATCAGCAGCTGATTTGAGCTGATGGTGTGCAGTGGTTCTTGGTGGTGGAGGATAATTGTGAATTTATCTAGTTTAGGATGCCATTTCTTGAATCTCACATTGCAATGGTAGAACTTTGCAGTGTCCATATGGGTTATCTTTTTTCTTTCCAATATTTCTCATAACCTGCTTGGATGCTTTTTTATTTATGTGGATTTGAAAATAAAAGAGCTTGATGTCATCAGGATCCAATTCACACCTGTTTTTTTTTTTCTTTACAGGTTAAGCTGAGGTTGCAGACTCATTATCAAAATGTAGAATCCTTGCTATCAATCTACGAAGATGTGATAGTTGAGGTAGGCATTTTATCTCCTGTTGAATTGAAAACTCTCATTACTTGGACCAAGGCTGAGAGCCTGAACATCGGCATTCCTTTCTGATACTTAAATGATGCTAAATCACACAATCAAAAAACCATGCAGTATTTTACCTCCCTGTTTCTGCAGTTAAAAATACCAGCATCTTAGTGCACTAACGTTCAACATGTTGCCTTCAATATCCTGTAATTTAGGTAAAAGGGGATGCTTTGGTGGATGACGTGTTCGCTGAGATCGACAAGCAGCTAACTTCTAGCCTTGATAAGAAAACAGAAATGGTGGCTAGCGCATGAGCAGAAGAGCTATGCCTGATTGAACATGCTCATGATTCACTTATTTTGTACACCTCCATGTAGTTGGAAGTATGGGAATTTTGGTTTGAAGAATCCCATGTATTGTTGTAGACGAATGGAAGTACAAAGCATCGACAGGATGGATGTTAGAAATATTTCTATCATATCTTTGATGTACATGCATAGCTGCTGTCCTGTAAACACCTCTACCGAAGAAATGGTTAGGAATGTATTGATTTACAACCCTAATGGATGGGTTGACTTCATTTGATTGTATTTGCAGAGCCCTAGCGGCTGTTTGTTTCTATTTCTACTACTTCTGGAAGTATATATATCTATCATATTGATGTTTCTGATGCTAGCCGAAACAAGCTTAGCTATGTGATGATTCTCTGCTACTGTAAATTAGATATCTGGCTCTAAAACCAATATACAATGCTTATATCAAGCAACTACAATATGTATGATCTTGTATGAAGCATTGAGCTCATATCAAGTAGTGCAGAAGCATATGTGAGAAGTCTGAGATCATGAAATCAACATTAAAACTAAGGGTGAAAAACATGTCAGGAGGAACAAAGGCAAATCCAGAATGAGATGACACTTGAAATCACACTTGAAAGATGATTAAATTGAGATAGCCATCTCCCTGTAGTTCACCATCAACAATTTCAGACATCTTACACAAATCAGGGAGTGGGGTGTGTTCATGGAATGTGTAGTGTCACAGCCTACTTATTTCATTGACCCATCCCAGGCTATGAACCACAGAGTTATCTCATCACTACGACATGATCTCAACTACAGCTCGCCCGACGATCTTGCCACGGTCAAGATCCTCGTAGGCGCTGTTCGCCTCTTCAAACTTGCATTTCCTAGATATGGTGTTCTTAAGATTGAATGCCCCACTCTCTGCAAGCTTGACTATCTGAGGAAGATCTTGCCTGGCCCTTGCACCATACGACCCAATGATCTTCACCTGGTTCCATGTGAACATGTAAATAAACAAGCATAATAGTACAACGCAAGAAAGCAATTCAGTTGATGTTATGTTTTTGTGTGGGGCTATTGCAAACTTATGGTAAATCAACAGAACAACAAATGCAATGTGTTATCACAATGTTGCAGTTTAGATCCTATGTTTAAGATGCTATGGTCCTCTTTTGCAAGCAGAACAAGAAAACAGTGTCTGCATCTAGACTGAATGAGTAGCTCAAATGGCTTTGCTGTTTTGTACCAAGAAGGTATTAGTATATCTCTTCTCTTTCTTAGAAAACCAAGTCAATAGTAACTTCATTGGAGCTAGTTTGTGTACCTGTCGGCGAACTAGACGGGTTATATCTACCTCCCCCATTACATTTGCTGCAGCAAGCCCAATCATAACAGCTTTGCCTCCATCTCGTACACTTTTGGCGCACTGAGAAAATGTCAATGCCTTACCAAGTGCCTCCACAGCTACATCCACACCCCTCCCATCAGTAATTTCCTACAAACAGTAAGATACTCAAATAATCACATTCCATGGGAACACAGGCTGAAATGTTCAAGATGAACATTTGAAGACATCAAGATCAGCAACAATAAATCAAAAGCTGGATTGGAGCTGTTTTTGAGCTGCCGGTGGTTACGTGGCTAACAAAACTTGACAGTCAACAAATACCTTAATCCTTTCAACTGCGTCTTCTTTTGCAGCGTTTACGGTTTGGGTCGCTCCAAGTGTTCTAGCATTCTGGAGTTTCTCATCAAGAACATCCACTGCGATGACTTCGGAAGCTCCAAAGGCTTTGGCTATCTGTAAACAGCTGCAATGTTCCAATTATGAGGGAACACGAAAAGTAAAAAATTCACAGCTTATTTCGAAAGGTCAAAAAATAAACAGAAGCATGGATGAAGACATCTCATATCAGCTAACCTTGACCCAACCCCTCCAACTCCAATCACAGCTACTGAATCACCAGCACGCATTTCGGCAGCATGCCTCAGCGCACCGTATGCTGTGAACACAGCACATCCTAGAATCGCTGACTCTGTGTATGGCAACGAGTTGGGAAGAACTGCTAGTGCATTGGCTGGCACAACGCAATATTCTGCAAGCCCACCCATACTATACATGTACACTGGCTTTCCTGGAAATACATAAAAAAGAATGCTGTAAGCAAGCCACAGTTATAACTGTAGCATTATCCACATATCATGTGAGGAGTTGGTATTTAAGATTACCATTGCTACGAAGAAATAATCGGGTTTGACCATCGTATAGTGTTCCTTTAGCACGGTTGTATGCAAAGAAAGACTCACACAGATCTTCTTGGCCCTATATCAAGTTGATGTACATGTGTGCAATCAAGAAAGCAAAGCAACCTCTCTTTTTTTTTCTCTTGGAAAGAATGGCATGAAGGAGGAGGCACTATTAGTTAGTTACCTTAACACAGTAGAAGCAATTCCCACAGGGCATTATGAACGCACCCACAACATGACTGCCAACTGGGAACCTAAAATATGTTTTTGGGAGAAAGAATCAATCAACTCCAAGTCCACAGTCCACAACCTCAAGTTTTCCAGCCTACTAATCAAACATAGATTGTTTCTTGATAATACCAGTTTGGTCAGTCACATCAGTATAACATACTAGCTACCTGTTGATGATCTCAGCAGGGGTGTGAGTACCATGGTCAACAACCTCCCCAGTGATCTCATGCCCAACAACACAAGGGCTGGAGAATGGGAGCTCACCCTTGAGAACATGGAGATCAGAGTGGCAAACTCCACAAGCTGAATGCACAGATTGAGCCAGCGTCAGTCAGTCAGATGGAAGAAAGAAAACCTACTCCACTTACTATCGCAGAAAATCATCCATCTCGATAATTCGAGGAAACAAACAAACCTTTGGTCTTGATGAGGAGCTCGCCGGCCTTGGGGCGCGGCATGCGGAACTCCTCGACGGTGAGAGGGCGGCCGGGCTCCCAGAACACCGCGCCGCGCATGAAGCTGGGCCCGCCGGCGACGTGGTACCCGGGGGAGGAGGCGGAGTCCGGCTCCGACGAGAAGGGGCGGCGGAGCGCGCCGCCGATCCGGCGGAGGATGGGGAGCGCGGCGGCGCGGCGGGAAGCGGAGGCGATAGACATGGAAAGCCGCCTGCTTTGTCAGCAACTCTCAACTACTGATGAATACTCAAGTGTTCAATGCAACTATTGCAGATCAGATTGATGCTTATTTGTACTCTTTTAACTTTCTTTTTTGTCGTGAAAAAACTCTTCTTTTCTTTAAGACTCCTACTTCTACTTGTAGCTTGGAGAGTTTGATTTGGACTTCTTCTTAAAGAACTTGAAAAAAGAACAGATGAAATTTGGCAGAAAAGAATAGTACAAATCATATCCACTTCAGTGCTTACGTCAGATACAACTACTGCAATAGAAAAACATTATAGCCGCCGTATGCATTGTTTATTGTGTTACTATTATTCGTTAATAAGGACTCAGTGATTAATTAATTGGTGGCTGATGTTATAGTTTATTCTTGAAAGAGTAGCATCAGTAAGCAACAACCCCGGCAGAACATTGTACTGAATTATCTATATCATAAGCACGCTGAATAAGATAAGATAGGATTAGAGTACAAAAGGACAATCTCCCACCAATGGCACAACGAGTTATGCCCCAGTCACGTTCACATTATCACATACACCTCCGTCATTTAGGGAGACCAGCTCTTAACTATAACTAACCACTCCACTTATGAATGCATTTCATTTTCCAACCCAACAAAACACAGGCCAGAAATCTTAACAAATGAAGACTACAACCTACACATACAGTTTAGAAAAAAAAAATACAGCCTTGATCTGCTTCATACAACTCAAGTAGTGCTATCCTCCATGTTTATGCTCTCCAATTCTATATGTACAAATAAAGCTAACCTTGCCTCCAGCAATGTTCATTTGCATGCATGGTTGCTCCCAGCAAAATGGATAAAAACACCGGCCGGGGTAGCTCTTTTGTAAGGTAAGAGCTTCGTATCTACGCAACCGGTTTATGAATGACAAGGCTCCTGTAGAAATCTGTACAGCCCGCAAAAAAAAAGGGTTACTGTGCCGAACCGACTTGCAGTTTATCATCACCTATGATCCACCTCGTCAGCTGGCTTGGATCTTCAGCGAGCAATCCACATGATGGAATGATACTGAGGTCTGAACCTATGATCTGGTAATCGTCCAGGGCAGCTTGCATTTCTGCTTCTACCGTTGCATCATCAGTAATGTCGATGTCCACGCTGAGGGCCTCCGCATAATGCATTTCTTTATCGGGATCGTGCTCGAGGGGATCCATGACTGACCCCTACATTGTCATGTCCATAAACAGGTGAGGTTATGAGTTTGGAAGCAATGGATGAGATTCTAGTCTTTCACAATGATCTGTGAAGTGTGAACCCTGTAAGTCGCTTACCTGGCAAAATTCAGAGTAATGTTTATAAGCCCCGCTGTTCTCATCTTGATCATATATCAGTGTTCCACCATACCAGCCATTCTCTACGTCCGCTGTTGTGAATGCAAGATACCTGCATGAATTAACAGAAATTAAACCATAGCTGGATACGGTGGACATCAAAATGAGACCTATTTGAACTACTACTGGGACAACCTTCCGAAATTGTCCTCCTCGCATGTATCTGCTGAGGAAAGCCAATTCAGTTCCCCACATAGAGAAACATTCTTGTCCTCCCTGTTACCCTCATCTGCATTTTCCACTGGAATAACTTTTACTGTTGGGACAGTCTCTGCGTGTTTTCTTTGACCAAACAACCAGTTTGGAGTTCTAAGCTGTATCTCCCTGAATAATAGGCAAACTGTAAGGACGGCATTGATAAGATAATTCCACACGAGCGCATGAATGAAAAAAGACATACACTGCATCTGGGGCCATTCCAGAAGTTCCAACAGTTCCGCTCTGTTTCAGATCAGCATCACAGTGAAGCCGCACATTCCTTATTGAACTGCAAGTCCTTTCAATAAGTTTGTCAAACGAAGTAAGTTTCATCCTCGAGAAGTCCTCCTTACATGCTGGAACAGGGCTCAATGTGACTCCAGGGCTCAATGCAGCTCCAGATTCCCCAGGTGCACTATTTCCAGTTGAGGAGCTGTCAGTTAACATGAATAAACATAACAATTTACGGCATAAAACAAGTGCTACATCTGGTTATACAAGGAACCAAAAAATAATTATGTAAATTGAAGCATAGAACCAAATTTTAACTTACGTCATATGGTAGCTATCAGATATAAGATCATCGCCATATGTTGTCACATGAAGATAGTAATCAGTGTCTAATTCCCAGAGAGCAGGCTTTCCATCTTGAGGTTGGAAATAACCCAAAAATCTGGTAATAACACCAAAAAGAAACAACAGTGGAGGTAAATAAGTTTCACTTACCAGCAGTAATCATTCTGACAGCTAATCCACCATCCTGCTGGCCTAAGATCTTTATGGTTGTAGGCAAAATGAAAGACTTACAGATTTATGGCATCTTGTTTCTCACCATCAGTATAGGCATTGCTGTAATATCGTCTAATTGATTTGAGGAACTCCCGAGACTGAGTGGTAGCCTTCCACTTCCCTTGCCTCTCAGGGAAAACCTGAAAAGAAACAAGTGGACTAAATTTAAGTTCATTGGAAACAAGTGGACTAAACTTAAGTTCATTGGACTAAACTAGTAGACGCAAAGAGAAGAGAAAAAGGTTAGACAGATTGGCCAATGCTTCATCCCAAAGTTACAAATAGGGGTATGTGTTTACTATATCAACTCAGGACTACCAAAGGGAAGTTCCCTATAAGGGCCTTATGGCCATTATAAATGATTCAGAAATCCTCTTGATGTTAACAAAATAAGAGAAAAGCAAGAAGCAAAAATTGACTTACTGTGTTATGTGCTGCTGAGCCTCCATACTGATGGGCAAGTGCATCACCCATGCTCTGGTACAAATCCATTAAAGCTGAAGCAATGCTGCTATCTGGGTGGATTTTTGAAACATTTGTCGCTCCCATTGCATGAAGCTGCCTTCCCAAAGCAGCAAGGCCGTAAGCATACTGAGCAACGTTTGTACGATCCAGGCAATCCATGCAATTCGTACGAAGAACTCCAGTTTGATAACAAGGACCATCACCAAGAAGCTCTTGTTTGCTATCATCTTTTCTTATATCTTGAGAAGCAGTGGGACCAAGTGAATCTGCATTACTCGAAAGCCTTGAAAGGTCTCCAGAACTAGCTCTTATATCAATGGAACCATCCCTGTGAAAAGAAATGTGGGAAATATTGTCAGCTCAGAACATATTGATTTTGAACACAAAATGTGCACTTCTAATTTTGAACATAATTTGGACAGTTGGACGTCACAGCAAGTATGGCATTATCTGACACCCTAAGCTGATGTGGCAGGCTTACACTTCAGTTCTCACTGTGTAAAAGGATTACATTGAGGTACTGTTTTTTGGATTCTCCTTTTAGTTAAAAGAATGTTTGGCTCAATAAGAATTATAGACTAGCACCACTGCACAACTCACTTTATTACACAAGCAATGTAAAATCTAACTTACCACGCACCTACAGCTGGACCAAGCAGCAATACCATCAAATGGCTGGATTCGTAACACTTTTAAGTTGCACTGTGCATAGCTAACACTACTGGTTGTGAGCTACTGATGTTGGCCTTTTTACTACCACAACTATGACACCAGTGTGTGAATGCCAGGATAAAATCCAAGCAGTAACCAGAACACTGGCAACAATTCGGGACTGAGGGGTGATCTCAATCTGTAAAATTTCAAATTTGAATTTACTGCAATTGTTATCAATTGGCAAAAGAACAGACAGACCGGGCATTAATCAACCGGAATTTGATAGAATACAAATTTTGTTATATTTGGCCATCCAAATCACCCAGGTAAAAAGAGAAAGAGAGTGAGATTTATTTTACAGGAACTCGTAAAGTTAATGAAAATTTGGTATCAGTACCTTGCAGTGGTAGTTCTACTAAGCTGAGTTGACCTTTTTTTTTGAACTTTTGGCTTTCCACTGTAGTAAAATCCAGTAAGATCCAGTGCTTCACTAGCAACACCTCCTAAAACACCCAGAACATTTGCAGACTTACTGAAAAAAAAAAGAGATGGAGAACCATTAGCATATGAACGCACGCTAACTCAAGCAAATTTGGAATTTATCAAGAACCAATGTAAACCTTTTTGCAAATTTATGGAAATCCCAGTGGATGAATCTCAATTTCTTCTCCTCTGGGACATTTTGATTAAGATATCCAACTGCGTTAAAATATTCACGCCTGAGCATCATCTCTCGGGGCCTTTTCTCAAAAGTCTACACAAATAGCACAAAAAAACTTGATGAGCAATATATTGAAACATAAAATCAATAGGTTGGATGTAGAAACAACTGATTAAACAACACTGTACCTCCACAAATTTATCATGACCAAATGAGACTTATTCAGGAAAAATGGAACAATTAAAATGTACAATGAGCAACTATTCAGTTC
Source organism: Oryza punctata (assembly GCA_000573905.2). Classification (NCBI taxonomy): domain Eukaryota; kingdom Viridiplantae; phylum Streptophyta; class Magnoliopsida; order Poales; family Poaceae; genus Oryza; species Oryza punctata. The sequence continues at coordinate 618,685 of CM002495.2, read as the reverse complement.
AGTTCATCAGTCTCATATTTAAGATGGAGGAAGGACAACAGAATACTCACACTGAGATCCCAAAATCAAGAAGAAAACACGTACCTTTGTTAAATTAAGTATTATTATAGGATGCCCATAGCGCTGAGCGACATCATCAAAATGTAACTTAGTTGCTTCATATGTAGGATCATATCTCTGCACTGCAGAAACATACAAACTTAAGATTTCTCAAGAAATTTTATGTATTCCCATAATTTAGAAGCATATCAGAAAGGAGATTGAACAAGAGTCTAATAGTTAAAATTCAGAGTGTTTGCTGGACATGCAGGTCTAATAGAAGCATGATCAGGTAAGAAATTTGGTTTTTTGACAGAATTGATATATTCATATATGAATATTTTTTTGACAGAATTGATTTATGAATATTTTCCAATCAAACTACATAGGTTGGCTTCATGGTAGATGTCATAAGATATTTCTTTAAAAAAATATATATTTACCAATAATATCAGGCTTAGGACTAAGTCGGCCAGCCTCCTGCGACCAAAAGAGAGGGATCGATCCCCGCATCTGTACTACTGCACTCATTCTTCCCTTCCAGGAACCAGCTTCCTCTTCAAAGACTATTTGCTCGGTTTCAACATCGTTAGCAACTTTTCCATGGTCATTCACACCTCTTTTCAAATACCTACAGGTATCATCAGAAAGGTAGTAAAATTTTCAAATTGAATAAAATTAAGATATTACTAACAAAGCATAGACAATAATTTTCATGGTTTCAGTCACAAAGTAGAGGAAACGAATAGTAGAGGAGCACCAAGCGTTGATTTAAAAGTAAAGCATGAATTCACCAAAACAAAATCTTACACAAGTTGTCATTAGTCAACAGCAATCAAATAAAAAGGGTCAATCGGTGAGGATGTAAGTATGCATAATGGACTGAGCTGAGCACATGTCAAATAGAAGGGCTTCCAGAAATCTTAAGGCACATACAACCTACCGTGTCCCTGCAAAATGCCGGGATCTTCTAGAAATGAGAACAACATTTAACTCCCTGCCAAATATTGACAGCTTGACCTGGAAAATCAAATGGAAAATACATTATGATTTCAAAAATAGTTGTAGCGCATTTATTTATGAATATTTTCACAGGCCAGATGAAAGTTGGGAGATATAATTGTTACAGAAATATAGATAAGCTAAATAAGTACTCTACAGTATCAACACTCATCAGTCATCAACCAAGCAACAAATTCCATCTTCCAAAGCCTTTTAGTTTTCAAGTAATAATAGTTACAGTTAGTAAGGAACAGACAGATGAGATGACAACAACAACGACCTGGTCCAACATCATAGTAGTTGCACTACTTTCTTATTAGGGGTTGGATTTTTTTTTTAAAAAAAAAGAACTGATGAAAATGAACTTTGGAATGGAAATCGTAGTAGTACCTTTTTTTCTTATATCACAACTCACCTAGTGTTCTACTCCAACAAATGAGAAGTACGAATATAAGTTAGTAGGACTTTGCAGATAACACTCCAAGCGTTTCATTTCGAATGCAATCTACTCTGGTAAATGAGAAGTAGGTATTTGGTATCTGGTACCCACATTATAACTAGAATGACTCTACAGATAAATTCCCAGTTCCCAGGCATTTTGAAGCAAACACATTCTTGGAATGATCAAGGGAGTACGTAAAGCTCTAAGTAGAATGAGTTATCTGTTTTGCAGAAGTATACACCAGAAACAAGAATAGTGGCAAAGCCAAATTGTGGATTGTTTGTTAGACATAACCTGCTTGAAATGCCCATGGACCAGCGCTACTGTCCAGAGAGTATTGCGGCACCTTGATCGAATCGGCTGTGTCAGGAAAGTATTCCAGACAAATAAATTTTCATAAGGCATTTCCTTCATCCCTGCAGAAGTAACATTCTGCTGCAGGCTCTGCATAATGGGGTATGTGTAGCTATAGAAGAAATCCTTGGTGAGATCAACACTAGCCAAAAGTTTCTTGTACCTGCTAATATTTCCTTAAGTTAATAAATATATACGAGTACCCACAAGTTGAAACTGTAAAGGAGCATAGAGAAGATGATGAAATGAATGAACAAAGAAACGTTAAAGAAGGCAAAGGAAGAATCACCTTAGCTCATTCTTAGAGGTTGCAACATCTGTCTGCACAGATGAGTGTGGAATGGTTATCATCTGGCTCTCATCTATACAGTAAATAGGATGCCCACAAATGCAACCAATTTGGCGGCGCTTGGTGACCAAAATCAGATAATATGACTCCAAGAACTTGATGCAACCTACATAACAGAAGAAACAAAAAGAAATACCTTGAGGAACAACGGGAAAAGGAACTGGGTCTTCTGAGTTCGACAAGATGAATAAGAAATCTAGCTAGGGTTACTAAATTATCTCCCATTTACAACAATTTTTATCCAATTCATTTCTGTTGGGAACCACTTCCGACATCTGGTTGGGGCGAATAAACTACTGTCATTGCAGATTTACAGTAAGAAACCACTACATTACTGACACAGGAGACAATAAGGGCATTTGCAATTTTCCACCTCTTCTTCGGGAGCGAAAATATTCACTATGGCATATTACGTACCTAGCTAGGATAATCCAATTGGAACAAAACTATCCAGAATTTCATGAAATGAATAACAATGAATAGGATGATGTAGTGGCGCATGCGACAACCAAATTTAATTTAATTTAATTTAATTTCCGACAAATAGAGGCAAAATCCAAGTACCAGCGATGCCGTAGGCCTTGGTGACGAAGGTGAGGCCGCCGGTGGAGCGGTTCCCCTCGGAGATGCGCTGGAGGAGGTTCTTGACCTCCTGCTGGGAGTACCAGACGGGGTCCTCGCTGATGTTGAGCTCCGACCTCTCGGAGCGGTCGATCTTGAGAACCTGGAACCACCGCTTCTCCCGCGACGTCCCGATCAGGTAGAACCTCTGCAAATCCAGGGTTCAATCGATCACTCATGATTCCTCATCATAGATAGAGAGAGATATAGAGGCAGTGAGTGCGTGAGGGGGCTTACCGCGCGCGTCTCGTAGAGGCGGAACTTCTCCAGCGTCTCCGCCGCCGTCGGGTCGTCCGCCTCCGCCGTCATCGCCTCCGGCGATCGAGCGAGCGAGCGAGAGGAGGAAGGAAGGGTTGCGACTTGCGAGAAGAAGAGAGGAAAGGAGGAGGACGACGACGAGACGACTGAAGCTGCGTTCGTGGGCCTTTTTCTTTATTTTTCTTCTACGATATTGCGGCCCATCTAAGTACGCCTTTCTTGGCCCATAATTGAAATAAATTACGGGCCTGTAATTTTAGTTTACGGCCCAAAACCACGTCTTCCAATCAGGCCCTATTGGAATAGGAATACATAAGCCGTTACTTCCGTTTTCTCTCTTTTGTCTCGCTAACATATGCCTATACATTGCAACGGATTGTACTAGCCCCTTATAGTTAAGCATGGACGGACGACTTTGCTTTTAACTAGTATAAAAAGAGATAAATACCGGGAAAATTTTAGTTTCCTGTGTTATAAGTCGGAATATAAATAAATTATTATTCAGAGCAGTGCTTCTATGTGTTTATGTTTTGATAGGAATCAGAATTTTACACAAGAATTCACAAGGAATTTACACAGGGATTTGCTCAATTCGAACGTTTACATGGTTTGACATCGTGTAAACCTGTCGCTTTGTGATGATTGATTTCCTATTGTCATTTCCCTTGCTACACAAATTCTACAAACAGTTCAACACAAATTTTTGCTCCTACTCCTATATGCTACTCCATGTAACTACAAAAATAATAATAATAAACATTCCTAAAAACATTAAAGGGTATATCTTACAAAGAGTGCATACCCACTTGAACATAAAATAATACCAGATCCACTCCACTAGCAGGTATAGAGTCAAATACTTTGACAAGCCAGCCTAACCATTCAAGATTGTCTCAAAGATACTAGTGGATCTTTGGTCTTGCCAGAAAGGTGTCTCATAGTCATGGGCATAATCTTTTCCAATGCTAGCGAGTAGAGTGACCCAGAACAACACACCGTGATCATGGGGCTCAACTGATCCATTATCTGCTGGCTTAAAGCTGAATGGCACGCTTCTGACACAAGCAAAACCCACAACACTACTCCACTACTACTACTACACATCAGAAAGCCAAAAGGAGATGAAAGTAAAGTAAAACCAATGAAGATGGTCACTCACACAGCTTGCCACACAAGCATCTCTATAGAACTGAAAGACCACAACACAGCATTGTTCAACTTTCCAATAATGTCGGGTAAGCGGAAGGGGGAAGAATTGTAAAAGAATTAGAAAACCAAGTGTATAATGGTCAGTGAGAAGACGACGACGATGAGGCTGAGGCTGCCTCTCTCAACATCAATTGCCGGGCAAGCAGAATATCATCCTGAAGAACAAAAAATGATCCTTTATGTACCGCATATACCTACACCTCAGTCTCCATAATCTGTGCTGCCGCTACACGAGCTACTGCCGTCCCGGCTGTGCAATGATAGGCCCCTAAGATGGCCCAGCAAGTTGGCATCCATGCTCTTCTCCCGGAAGAACCTCTCCCTCTCAGCGTGCTTGGCAGGCGGTGGTGGAATCAGCACAGCTTCAGGCCTCGCCTCAGGATCTGGCGAGCGAATATTCAGTGCCCCCAGTTTCTTATCGGTGTTGGATGGCTCAATGGTGAGTGGGCGGCGCATCTTGTCTTCAGGTATAGATCGAAATGATGGTATGGAGTCATCTGTATAATCTTCCGATAGTGCTTTACCCTTTCGAAGCCTGTGTTGGTGAGGAAAATTTAGTAATCGGCCACCTTCCACCACTGAAGAAATAAAGAATGAATACACATACCTCCGGTAAAGGCTTTCGGCATCTTCTTCCTCCTGTTCCTCCTTGAGAGTAGAAGCTACTGTTGTAGTTGGCTGAACTGAAAGCAACGCATCATGCCGTACAAGGACCTTGTGAAGCTCTTCGTTCAGTTCTATTGCTTGTGATACCACCACTTCATCCCTAGCAACAAAGGAAGCAACTCATATGTCAATGTAAAAATAGCTGCTTATAAACATATCACCGACTGAAGGAGCAATGTCAAAAGATATTGAAGAGCAACAAACGTTGGACACTTACCTTGATGTCATAACTAGATGCATTATTCGCTGTTTTTGAAATGTACATTGCTCCACGAGATCCAACACAAATTCATCAGTTGCTCCCTACAAAATACAGTTGCAGATGTAACCATGTAAGAGTTCACGGTGCTTGAGAAAAATAAAGTGCCTCTTAAGTTATTTTCCCCGGAGGAGGTATACAAAAGCAAAAAGGTAAATCTATAAACAACAATCAAGAAATGAAAAGGAAACCATCAATCATACAAATGAGGATGCACGCCACCATATCTATACCTCAGGGTGTCTAGGATCCATGGAATTAAGCACGTCCTTTAGAACTTCCATGACACTAGAAGCTTTCCGGATTATACTGCAATATAAACAGTGCACTGTAAAAACGATTGAAAAGCCAAAAGGCAGTTGAATGGTTAATACAAAAAGGTAATAATCGTCACAATCGTGACATCATCAAACTATTATATTCTCTAATAGTGTTAATAAACAACAGAAAATACATGCATGCTAGTCATAACACCCTATGGATAAGGCATGCTACTAATTTACTAAATGTGGAATGCTATCATGCAGAAACAAGTGTTTAGATCCTGGATATTCCAGTTGAGAACCATCCATTTCTTCTATCAGCACCATGCTATTTGCTCCTACCATGGTACCTCAACAAGGATAGTTCATAGCAACCAAAGATGCACACAGAAAAAAATAATAGCAATTAATAAGTGCTATAAACGCACACATTTCAATCTGAAATGCCGCATCAATTCTAGAAACCAACATGTGAGTCTTACATATTAAAACCAGAGTTAGCACCATTTGATTACCCACAGTGTTATGTCAAAAGCATCAATGTTTGTACACAGTAAACTTGTAGCACTGTTGCTTAAATGTAATTGAAACGATTAGAACAGGTAATGGGTCGCAGCTGTCAGCTCATCATTAGCTGTGAGGAAAGAGTTGAATAAGTATGTTGGATGTTCTAGGAACAATTTGCTCTGGCTATGGAACAATTTGATCAAAGTATTTTAATGCAACTATCAGTTTCACTATTCAGCAGAAAAGAACTTACTCTAGGAATAATCGATTTCAATTGCTAACACATGGAAATTTTGATCAAGTATTGTACGTACTGTGAGATTGGAATAACAAAATGCAAGCTTCATATACATACAACATAATATCAAAATTAAAGTAGGAACCAGAAAATACCTTGACTCGGAAACAGGCTGCGCATGCCCTTCCTTCTGGCCTTCATCCAATCTCCTAGATAAACTGCTATTATTTGGTTCGATTGTTGGTTCTGGGACCGGGACTGGGGCTTGTGCTTGTGTAACAACAACATTTGGGCGATTCGGAAACTGAACACCAGCAGACTACGAAAGAGAAGACAATAATCACTTCAGGTGTATACAAAAAGATAAATATTTCCTGTTTTAAGATAACATTAAAGCAATATTGCAAGAATTGATAAACCTAACAGTGTTGTCAAATCATAAATCATGCGGCGATCAATAAATACCACTACACAAGACCTCACGATTCTCACGAGTGATCAATTGATTAAGAAGGGCACATGGATGTATTTTTTGTGACAAAAGATTATATTAAAGAAAAACCATAGACCGTATAGATTCACTTAGTGCTGTCCAAATTTTCAACACAGTATTGAATGAAGATAAAATATTAAAATATGATACATACCACCAACTCATAATATGCCCCATAGTATTGAGGGAATTTCCCTTTAGCTCCACCAAGGGATGTTTGGGTCGCATCCAGCAAAAGAAATATTTTTTCACGAACTGGTAATTCTGTCTGAAATGCAGATAGTATGTTACATCAACATCTCAACAACCTTCCTCCAACTTCCAGGGAAAAAGAAAAGAGATCAAGTCACCTTTTTCTTCACAATCTTCACGAGTATCTGGAGAAGACCGTTATCAATGACCTGCTTGTGGATAGGCTCTCCGCAGTTATTCATGAGCATTTCTAACAGCTATAAGAAATAGCACAATAAATCAAGATTAAAGGTATGGTGACAAAAAAGATATAGATATTCACACAATTATGACTTGAATAAGATTCCCTATGGAAGAAAGGTTATTAATTGTAGTGATACAAGGATGATAATAGTTTGTACCAACATACCAAATATGACCTAAGACTAAGAGATCAAAACTGTAGGCGTGATGCATAAAACGCAGAATTAGCTCCACAGCCAAGCAAACATCTTTAACTACTTCTATGATCCATTCTAAAGAAAAGCAAGGGTTGGAGGGTGATTTGCAACAGAGTATTAGGAACAGAGAGCGTAGGTTGGTGCATAAACAGAGAATCTAATCCCTTACAAGTTCTTAACGAAAATGTCTCTGTGAACTAATCTAATCCGGGAACCAGAGCATAAAGGAAGCTTCTTCCGCAAAATATAACTTACCATTACAGTATAAAGTTGAGTATTCTTGCTCCTGCTACCTAAATACTTCTTTATCGGCTTGATCACATCCTTCGCTTTCCTGGTGACAGTAACAGGTTGATAAGCATAAATAGGCCATTCAAGGACATAAAAGCACTCTTTCCATATGGCAAACCATGAGCCATAACTTGTCTAAAGGAAATATTGAGGCCAACTGGCAATGAATGATTGATAGCTCCTTCAGTACAAATCCATCTTTACACTAAAATATCAATGGGAAAAAAAAACTACTATTGCATACTAGGGATTAAATAACCAAAACCTCAACTAGCAAACATGTAATGCTAAACGGGATAACTAGAAATCTAGAAATGAAAACCTAGTCAAGAGGCACTATGCAAGCGGGGAATCGCGAGAATACCCAGGATCCTGAGCGACGAGCTCGCAGATTTCGATGTTCTTGGCCCAATCCATCTCCTTGAGCTTCTCACTCGTCGCCGCCTTAACCATTTCCGAGGCCATCTTCTCCCTCGTCGCCTTTCACTCAATTAGCCCCAAAACTCCTTCCTTTCCCGCGGCAAATCCAAGCCTAGAATCCACACACAAAGAAGAAGATGAGTAAACAACAAAAGAAAATTCCTCTTTTTATCAAGGCGCCGCAGCCCGCGAGCACGAAAAGAACATTCTTTCCGGACGAAAGAAGAATCAGTAATCTACAACCAGAAGTATGAGAAGATCACATCGATGGAAAGAAAAGAGGGCAGAGAGAAATACGGACCCGGATCGGCCGCAAACTCGGTCAAGAACCGTCGTTTCTAGTGTCTCGTCTCTTCCTCCAACGGCGGCGGCGGCGGTGGGGGAGCCATGGCGATGGCGGGGAGAGGGATCTCAGTGGGAGGAGGACAGAAGAGAGAGAGAGAGGGGAAGCAGGAAGAAGCTAAGATTACGGAAATTTTTCAACGAGAAAATTAAAGAATGGAGACTCCATTTTTACAGATTACACCCTATACTTTTCAGTTATCACCACCAAAGACCCTGCTGCAGCTTTTGCCTGGGTGCCTGGCTAGAAACTTCCACAAGGTGTTTCTTCTTGTTTTTACACTTGTGTTTCTTCCCTGATGAGTGGTCCATGGGGTCCATATTTAATTGGAGTACATCTTCTTTGGATCATTCGTTTTATTGTTGTTACCTTTCTCCTGCTTTTTATTGGTGCAGTAGTAGTTCGAAATTATCTTTAATTTAAGAATTAAAACTTATGCTATTTTAGATTTGTATATAATTTTTGAAATAGGTTTATGCCCTTCATTTGTGGTAGTACATGAGTACAGTGGTGGAGCCAGGAGTTTCATGAAGTCTGGGCAAGCAGTTGCTGCATCCTACGCTTACTGTATTTATCTCTAACTAACACGTATATTACCCGGGATTTAATCTATTTGAGCGAAGGATTAGCGTCTGATCTCCATAGATCGTTACCGTGAAGCCCGAGCAGCTGCCCGGGAGGTGAATCTGCCACTGCATGAGTAATTTGTTTGTAAGCCTGAGTTCAGTAGAGGAGTTGGAGCTGACCCGTTAGTTGCATGGAAAATAAGACGAACAATTAACGCATGATTAATTAAGTAATAACTAAATAGATTTATTTAAATTCTAAAAAAACTTATATATGAAAAGTTTTTTCATGAAACGTGTTGTTTAGTAGTTTTGAAAGCATGTTCACGTTAAACGAGGCATTAATCGAAGGTAACCTCACTTCCGAACAAACCCTTAGAAGAGTAGTATTTACTTTGATAAGAAAGTATGTACACAGCTGCTAAAAATGTTTACAATGAGAAGAAAAAAAAGTCGAGAATACAAGATTTGAAATAGTTAGAAGGGAGTACACAATCAATTTTTCTTACTTAAAAACCGGTTACAGTACCCAATTTGGTTGCTCGGTAATCTAAATCAAAGGAACCATTATAAATTGTTCCATATCCTAGATAGCCATTCTAGTAGCTATTATCTCTAGAGAACAAATTAGAATGATGTAACGGTATGGTAAATGGGTACTTATGAGTGACTGGTTCACATAAAATCATATCCACCTACCTTGAATCTTAAAGTTAAGATTTAAGGTAAAAGGGTGTTTTTCAATCTGTTATTCCTTCGAGGTAATAGTAATCAACAAGAACATGTAGTAGGGTGTTTTCCCACCAGGAACCGGCCAACATATGAGTAGTGGAGTAATAGTAATATTCGGACCTTTTCAATTGAGAATACCATGTTCTAAAGTTTGAAGAGAAGTTGACCATCTTGAGACAGAGAGAGGCAGGGTATTACAGACAGTGATTCAGTGTAAATTGAATGAAATTTATCAAAGCTGAGGGGCCTATTCGCAAAACAAGAAAGGCAGAGAGAGAGAGAGAGAGAGGAGGGGGCGACAGCTTAGGTTGGCGTGTGGCGCGGCGGGGGGAGGTGTGGGTCCCACGCCGTCCAACGCGCCGAACCGAAACGCACGGGAGCCCGACACGTGGGACCCCTGTCCTTGCAGGCCGGCGCCTGGGAGGGGTGGGCCCCACCCCTGCACATGGCCTCGTGGGCCCCACCCCACCCGCGCTACCCTGGATACAGCTCGCGTACACTCTTACTGACCGGTGGGCCCGCTTCGCGAGTCTGTGTGCTTCGCTCGCAGAGGAGATAGAGGTGGTGACGTGGCGTGGTTTAACTGCTTACTGTAGAAAGGAAAAAAAAAGAAAAGAGCAGATGATGATGATTAGATTGGCTAATGGAAATTTTGACACGACAAGAGGATGAAGAAGAAGCATCAGTGTGGATTCGCTTTCAGATAGTTGGACCGCAGGAAGACAGTCAGACAGACAGCCAGCTTAATTAATTACTCACTCCTTCAGTAGGTGTCGATGTGTGCCATGCTGTGCACGCAGTTGAGTACAATAACGCTTCTAATCTGTGATTGCATTTGCATTAATCTCTTGCCTGCCTGCATGCCTGCTTGTTGGGAGAGTGATAGAGGATTAAGATGATAATTAAGATCTACCCCTAGATCATTTGGGTAAAAAATATCGAGGGAGAGGGTAGCACAGTGGTGGTGGAGAAAATCGAGAGGTCCAATGCAGATTCAACCGTAACGGGAATACCACATAAGAGCAAGTACAATAAGTTAGATCTAAAAATTATTACATCATACATATGGCTGAGTGTAAAAAAAAGAAGAGAAAAGAGAAGAAAATCGAGCTATAACAATTACAGCATCTTAAGTGAACGAGAGAGGAGAGGATGGAGAACAAAATTAAGATAGCTAAAATATACATATGTGTGTACGTGAGAGGTTAGCTAGGCATTAACTATGTAGCATATATTTATTTATATTATAGATGATGTGTTAACTTTTAGACCTAATAGTTGGACCATACTATTATTAAACTTGCTCTAAAAGAAACTTCGAATAACCAAAATCCTCCTCTCTCTCTCCCCATCTCTCTCTCTTCTCCAAGCCAACGATCGATGGGGAGAAGGACGGAGTGAGGCAGGGAGAAGAGTGATGGCAGACGGGAAGAAGGGTGCTGCATGACGGGCGGCGGGGATAAGTACTGAGCCAACAGGAGAGGAACCGTGCGATGACCACCTTGACTCATCTCTCTTGAGCGGCGCGAACAATAGCGGCAATTGGCTGTGTACACCAACAACCCAATCCATAGCCAGCCGTTGTAGAGCACGAGGGTAGACCAAGCGTAGGTGCTAGGGGGTCGTGAGACCCCTACCTCGAACATAAAGCACATGACAACCCCATGTGTTTTTCTAACGAAGTAGAAGAAGGCAATCATGTCAACGATGGTGGAATCGAGGTTAGGGATGAACACACGAAGGCTGTGGGAGCCTTGGAGAAGATGGGGATGAACGCGCAGAAGTCGCTAGCTCCTCTCCCGCTGGTTGCGGCCCTTCTTCCTGTCGGCCATCACCCTAGAGAAGATGGGGGAAGAGAGGAGGAAGAAAGACTTGGCCGCTGATATAGGGGCTCGTGTGGGTCCCACGCTGACTCAGCCGGGTTAACTACAGTCAACCCGCTAACTAAAATCGGGTATAATATTGTTTAGGATCTTAGGTAATCTGGTTTTGCAAGTCAAGGGAGGCTATATATATTCGGTATTGCTGTTCAAGAACGTGATCTATATCTCGACGTCAAGGTGAGGGACCAAAAGTGAACTTATTCGTATGTGTGTGTGACAATGTGAAATCCCAAATTGGTAGGCCGACAAGTAGAAGAGTAGTAATTATGGGCTCATTAGTAAAACAGAGGCCCAAAAGCCCGACAAAAGCCCATCAACAGATCCATCTCGTTGTCCTTTTGTTTTCCTCTCAAATCTGAAATCTGAATGCTTTGCTCCCTCCGTGAATAATCGTCAGTTACAAGTTCGTCTGTGAGGTCTCAGGATCGACGGCGGCAGCGGCAACGGCGACGAAGGTGATCAGAAATTCAGAATTATTTCAGATGTTACCACAGGTTGATTTCTCCCTTCGATTCTTCTCTATAAAAAATGCAGTCATCGCTTCCTACTTTGGTATCTGTGGACCGATATTCTAGGTAATTGCTTCGACCTTGTTTAGTTAGGATTTGATCTCAGAGATGCATGCATGCGCCAATTGGAGTGTAACAGATGTTGCTAATCGATCGGTCCTGCAATTACTTATCAATAAACGGAGGTCAAACCCGTTGTCCCAGCAAGAAATCAAGCCTGCCTTCCTGCTTATCAAACTGTGCCCTTGTAAATCTCATTAACAAATCTTATCGACTACTGTAATTTTTGCACTGAATCTGTGGGTTCAGCAAGTTTGTATTATATTCTATCAGTTTTCAGGTCATGCATGCTATCAGTTTCAGAGTAATGTCACTCTTTGACAACGATCTCACACTCTTATGTTCTTCTGTTTGTTCAGATAAGCAATTCATCAGGTCATTAGGACAAATGGACACTGGTGTTATTGATACCGACGGATATTCAGACGGATTCCACCGCCCAAGAATTTGCTGCGATAACCATGATTAGGTATTTAGGTAAATCATCAGTGACTTACCTATTACACTACATTAGTCAAGTTCATTTCCCAGCTGAACCCTGCAGCTGCCCACAGATTGGAATGGCTAATTTGATCAGAATTAGCTGTCTATATGTATAAACGTCACGTCTTGATGATGTCTGTGGATTAGCAGATTGAAGCAGCTAGCTTCTCAGGAATATGGCAGGAGGATCAATCACAACATTTTGCTTTTTAAACTATAATTATTTGGTCAAAACTATCACTTTGCTGCAACTTTAACTAAGTATTTCACAGAACTGCAACAGTAGCAAATAATTGTGTCAAATTTATCAAAATAAACTTGTAACAACATGAGTATTTAGAGATATAAAGTTGCAGCTTCTTCATAAAATCATATGCTATTGTTACAGCTGAAATGCTTAGCTAAAGCTGCAGCATATTGATAGTTTTGACAAAACAGCTGTAGCTTTCTGATATTTACTCTTCTTTTTGAAAAAAAAAAAGGAAGACAGGACCAAGCAACACTTCAGTATATATAAACTAAAGCTGAACTTTTTTTTATTTCAGATTTTATTTTGTTCACATTGACCTGTACAATTTCTTTTAGAGGAAGATTGGTGACATTCTAGACATCCAATTTCGGCCTGATTCCTACGGGAATCGGATAAGAATCAAGAAGCCTCCTCCATTTCTAAATCGTTGCTGAATCTATTGAACAAGTTCTTAGCTTTTCAAGGTATAAAATATTGCTGCTCCTTCTCTATCCCCTCGGAAAATTAAAATGATAAAATGAACTAGTAGCTTCAACTTGCTGTATAGAAAATTCAGAAGTACTAGTTTACAACATTTTTCTTCGAATAAGAAACAGCAATGCTCCACAAACCGGATCAGTCATACACAATGCCAACCATTTTCTACTGCAGGAAGTACACGGCAATGCCTCAATCCTGTTAAACAAGTCCTGGACAGTTGCATCATCAACAAAAGAAAAATCATCCAAAGAAGGTGAGGACAAGAACCACCCATCTTATTTTACTCCCAATAATTCGCCATTTGTTGCTTCTGACTTCACACAGTTGTATCAAGAA